>SNVD02007370.1:0-279783 GCA_013180625.2 Boswellia sacra | reverse complement strand
GCACCATTTCTTTCCCTTCTGGATCTAAGTGCAGTCCGTTTTTGAGCTTCTTGGATCTGTCTCATAATACGATATCTGGTCCTTCGTCTGCTGTGTCCAACTTGGGTTCTTGTTCAAACTTGAAAAGCTTGAATCTTTCAAGCAATCGTCTTGATTTTTCAGGGAAGGAGTCAGGTGGGTTGGGGCTCAGCTTAGAGGTTCTTGATCTTTCATTCAATCAGATTTCAGGGGCCAATGTTGTTCCTTGGATACTTAACAATGGTTGTGACGAGCTGCGACAGCTTGTTCTGAAAGGAAACAAAGTTACAGGAGAGATAGATGTTTCCAAGTGCAAGAGTTTGCAACTGTTTGATGTTTCGGCAAACAATATCTCAACGCTGGTGCCTTCGTTTGGCGACTGCTTGGCTCTGCAATATCTTGATATCTCTGCTAACAAGTTTACTGGTGATATTGCTCGTGCAATCTCAGCTTGTGAGAAGCTAACCTTCTTGAACATTTCAAGCAACAAGTTTACAGGTCCAATCCCTGCGTTGTCAACTTCAAATTTGCAGTATCTTATCCTGGGAGACAATGGTTTTGAAGGGGAGATTCCTCTGCGTCTGGCTGATTCATGTTCAAGTCTTATCAAGCTTGATCTTTCTTCAAATAATCTGTCTGGTACGGTTCCAAGTAGTCTCAGTTCTTGCTCTGTGTTGGAATCCTTCGATATATCTAATAACAAATTTTCTGGTGAGCTGCCCACTGAAACTTTCCTGACAATGAGTAACCTGAAGGAGCTCGTTTTGTCTTTCAATGATTTCACTGGTCTTTTGCCTGAATCTTTGTCAAAGCTCACCAATTTGGAGACTTTAGATCTGAGTTCAAATAATCTTTCTGGTTCAATCCCTGCTAATTTGTGTCAAGACCCTAAATACAGCTTGAAAGAGCTCTATCTTGATAACAATCTCCTTACTGGGTCCATTCCTGCCAGCCTTGGTAACTGTTCTCGGCTTGTTTCACTCCATTTAAGCTTCAATTATCTCACTGGAACTATTCCTTCCAGCTTGGGGGCTCTCTCGAAGCTTCAGGACTTGAAGCTTTGGTTGAATCAGCTCCATGGAGAGATCCCACAAGAGCTTGGCAACATTCAGACACTGCAGACTCTGATTCTTGACTTCAATGAGCTGACTGGAAACTTGCCTTCCGCTTTAAGCAACTGCACCAATCTGAATTGGATCTCATTGTCTAATAATCATTTGAGTGGTGAAATTCCTAGTTGGATTGGCAAGCTTTCAAGCCTGGCTATCCTCAAACTCAGCAACAACTCTTTCTATGATAGGATCCCTCCAGAGCTTGGTGATTGTCGGAGCTTGATATGGTTGGATCTCAATACTAACTTCTTGAATGGATCCATCCCTCCTGCATTGTTCAAACAATCTGGTAAAATTGCGGCTAATTTTATCTCTGGGAAAAAGTATGTTTACATAAAAAATGATGGTAGTAAAGAGTGCCATGGAGCAGGAAACTTGCTTGAGTTTGCAGGCATTAGACAGGAACAGTTGAACAGACTCTCCACCAGGAACCCCTGCAACTTCACCAGAGTATATCGAGGTTTCACTCAGCCTACTTTCGACAATAATGGATCAATTATTTTTCTTGATATTTCACATAATAAGTTGTCTGGTAGTATTCCAAAGGAGATTGGCACTATGTCATTTCTCTATATCTTGAATTTGGGTCACAACAATCTCTCTGGTACTATTCCATCAGAGCTTGGAGAATTGAGGGTTCTTAACATTCTTGACCTCTCTAGCAATAGTCTTGAAGGGACAATTCCATCATCAATGAGCGCTCTTACATTCCTTTTGGAGATTGATCTGTCCAACAACCATCTAACCGGGATGATTCCTGAGACTGGGCAGTTTGAAACATTTCGACCTGCCAATTTTGTGAACAATTCAGGCCTTTGCGGATTGCCTCTTCCTCCATGTGGCACGGATTCGGGGTCAGGTGCAAATTCTCAGCATCAGAAGTCTCATAGAAGACCTGCTTCTCTTGCAGGGAGCATTGCAATGGGATTGTTGCTCTCCCTCTTCTGCATCTTTGTTTTGATCATATTTGCTATGGAAACAAGGAAGAGGAGGAAAAAGAAAGAGTCAGCACTTGATGTTTATATCGACAGCCGTTCCCATTCTGGCATTGCAAACACTAGCTGGAAGCTAACCGGAGCGCGTGAAGCATTGAGCATCAACCTTGCCACATTTGAGAAGCCCCTTCGGAAGCTCACCTTTGCTGATCTTCTTGAAGCTACCAACGGCTTCCACAATGATAGCCTTATAGGCTCTGGTGGTTTTGGTGATGTATACAAGGCTCAATTGAAAGATGGAAGCATTGTTGCTATCAAGAAACTAATACATATCAGTGGACAAGGTGATCGGGAATTCACAGCAGAAATGGAAACCATTGGGAAAATCAAGCATAGGAACCTTGTACCTCTGTTGGGCTATTGCAAAGTAGGAGAAGAGCGGCTACTAGTTTATGAGTACATGAGATATGGAAGCTTAGAGGATGTTTTACATGATCAGAAGAAAGCTGGGATCGAGCTAAACTGGGCTGCAAGAAGGAAGATTGCAATTGGGGCTGCAAGAGGTTTGGCTTTTCTTCACCACAATTGCATTCCACACATTATACACAGGGACATGAAATCAAGCAATGTCTTACTCGATGAACACTTGGAAGCTAGAGTGTCTGATTTTGGAATGGCCAGACTTATGAGTGCAATGGATACACACTTGAGTGTCAGCACACTAGCTGGCACACCCGGTTATGTCCCTCCTGAGTACTATCAGAGCTTTAGATGTTCCACAAAAGGCGATGTTTACAGTTATGGTGTAGTTTTGCTTGAGTTGCTAACAGGAAAAAGGCCAACAGATTCAGCAGATTTCGGTGACAATAACCTTGTTGGGTGGGTGAAGCAGCATGCCAAATTGAGAATAAGTGATGTATTTGATCCAGAGCTCATGAAAGAGGATCCAAGTGTCGAGATTGAGCTTCTGCAGCACTTGCATGTAGCTTCTGCTTGCTTGGATGATCGTCCATGGAAACGACCTACAATGATTCAGGTTATGGCAATGTTCAAGGAGATCCAAACTGGATCAGGACTTGACTCGCAATCTACCATTGCCACTGATGATGGAGGTTTTAGTACAGTTGAAATGGCCGATATGACGATTAGTGAAGCTCCTGAATTATGCAAGCCATAGAAGAAAAAGAGAAGTTCAATCAGTTTTTAACTAGAATTCTTTGAAACAAACAAAGAAAAGGAAGACAGGGGGTGGCGATGATTCAATTCAGCTCCCAAAAAAATTTTCCCTCTTCTTTACCACTTCAATTTGGCATGAAACTGCCTTTGTATCTCTACCCGTTTAATGTATGTATCCTGTATCCTCTTTTAAAATTCTTGTTATTTATACATAAAAAGGTTGTTTAACTTTGTTATAAATGTGTAAATATATAATTCCAATTTGTTTTGCTTAGTTGGTTTCTTAGTTTCTTCCTTCCTTTATAAAGAGACTTGTGTTGTTTCAGTTTCTAATCCTCCAGGGTGACTAGCTGTTCAATTTTGTGACCTTAGTGATTGTGACCAAGTGGAGAATTGTTTTGGCCCTTTCTTCTGCATGAAATTTGTTTCCATTCAATCTCTTTTCTGATATCTCTCCCCTTTTGTTCCATTTCAATGGTAGCATACACATCAAGTTCTTAATTAGGAATTGAAACTCGTATCTGTATTTGAAGCCTATTCTTGCCATGCCATCTCTCTCTAAAATGGTCCTCAAAGTTGTTCTTTACTCTTAGGAGAAAATAAAAGAGCCCTGGGCCAATCCTCCTCTTTACTTTGCTTCAATTTTGTGGGGTTCTAAGCTACATGTGTTGGACTCTAAGCATCGTGGTCCTATTTTGTTCATGAGTACTAGGTGCTCTTACAAGCTTTTAACATTATTTCTTAGTAATTGCATACAACACAAAAATTTGTGTATTCACTGAAAGGCAGAAAAGTTTAGATGATTTCAGGGTCTTTCTACATTATTTACAAGAATGAAAAGTTTTTAGACAAATCGAGTACCCACGTAGAAATTCATATTAAAAAATTGCATCCCAAATAATGCTTACGTAAATTTAAACAGATGTGTTCATCATAAAATAATTTAAGAAATGATATGACAATCTTGGTTTAACATTATAAAATTTTGGAATGTAAGAATGGTGATACAAGCTTCATAGCAAGAAAGATGACCAAGAACAAATCATAGACTTTCAACTCAAATTTGATTGAATCGCAGACCATTTACTCGAAAGGCAATCATTTTGTTAGAGAAGTTTCGCATACTACTCAAACAATGATAACAAATCCTTTAAATCTCATAGTGGTAAACCGTACACACCAACGATTGGTAGGTTCAACAGTGAGTGTCTAGATATTCCTTCCTTACCTTATAAACCAAACAAATTAATTAACAAAAATTTGTCTCTTTTTTATGGACAACGTGCACCATTCATGGTCTTGACCACTCAAAATGTATAATAAATCTCAATTCTATCTTGGAAATTGTGCACCTCCTTTTTGAGCTTCATCTACCTCCGATGACAACAACAACAACAATAATAAAAATATATAGTGTTCCCAAAGGCAACTTGTAAACTTCTTTATGTTCACGATTTGGTTCTTGGCTTGTAGTTAACCCTTGGTTGGGAGCCTTATTGATAGATTAAAGGTTAATATTATGGAATAGTATTCTTGATATTCATGTTAGTTTGATAATTCTTATTAAATTAGGGTTTTCTTATTTAGATTTTTCAAAATAAAGTTTATTAGATTATATGTATTGATAGGAGTAGAATCTTGTAAAAACAGAAAGTTTCCAATTTTTTGTTGAATAAATGTAAAAAAAGTTCTTTTTCATAAAAAAATATAAATATAAGAATTTGAATACATAATTTTTTTAATCACTTGTAAGCTCATCCTAAATTGTAACAAAAACACATAAAAAAGATTGTAAAAAATTTTAATGTAGATAATTTTTTAACTTAATAGATAAACTCAAACAAATGCACACTTCGTGTTTTATTATTATTTTTTAATAAACAGCTATATTATGTGTGATATATATTGAAAGTTGAATTGTTAAGGCATGCAAGTAAAGGAGTGGACCGACTTTATTATAAAGTTTGCTACTTTTGACTTAAATTAAGGAAAAGTTTTTATTATTACATGACTTCTTTAAAATTGTTTTCTTTTTCTGTTTTTCTGTTTTATATTTCATTTTTAATAATCTGTTTCTTTACCTTAAGGCTAAGAAAGGGTTGTTTTAGACAATTTCTTTACATATAATAAGTAAATAATCTTAAAAAGAATTATACTTTGATTTATATACTTTGAGGCTGAAATTAATTATTTGAAACAATTTTAAGGCATATTTTGATTTTGCCCATGTGTTTTAAAAATCAACCCAATTTGTTTAGTTGACAGATTATTATTTCAAAACAGAGTATTTGATCTAATTCCAATTCTTGAAATTGAATAAAAGAATCATTTTTTGTAACAAAAAAAATTATAATTTTAATCCCACCAACAAATTTATATACTTACACAAAATCATTTTAATATATACACTAGCAGAATAGTCAATCCACTCACAGTACTATCCATGTATGAATCTCAGATCCCAATAAATGGAATTTAACTAAACATAATTCATGTTTAATTATATTTAAACTTAACCAGCTTATCAGATTTGTACAATGTCACACTTAGCTGTCTCACAATTTAATTAAATTAGATGGTTAGTCAATTGATAGTAGTTAATTAATTGATCTTCATGTTTTGTTTTGTTTATAATGGCATGGGTTACAGCTTAGTTCAAGTTGTGAGCAATTAAAATTTTGTAGATTAATGTGCAGAGGTGTGAAGAAGGTGAATGGGAAGGTATATATATAGAGAAATATCACGGACACCCCTAAGGTTTGCGTTAATTATTTTAAAAACCATTCTGATTCTTATATTCACATGAGTATATTAAGGGTGTTAATGTTAGTTTTGACTAAAATGTAGGATCAGAATGGTAGCTTCGTAAACCTTTTAATTATTAATTAACTCAAATCTAAGGGTGTTATTAAAATATCCCTACGTATGTAGCATCAAGTACTCTAAAGATTTTAATATCATTTTCTTGTTCTATTTCGTGAATTTGTACGGATGCTTCTATCTAGTGCAAGGTATTTTGTACCATTATAACAGTATTTAATAACAAAGAGGAAATTAATAATTATAATGTGTAATGTTATTACAGGTTGGAGCTAGATGGGGTTTTTTTTTTTTTTTTAATAAATTGTCGTCTTTGTTGTCGGTATAAGACTTGGTGATCGATTTTGAATGTGAAAATCAGATAAATTTTGAAAAAAAAACTATAATATTAGTTGGATAATGTTATCTAGTTAATAAAAAATGTAGATCTCTGAATAATATATGTTGAATTAAACATGTTATGATTCACTTATATTGTAGATTTTTTGAAGAATCATAGTCAAATGCCAAAATTGAGTTCATACTAGAGGGCTTAAACTTTTAGGTCAAATATTTACTTAACATGATATTAGAGTTACATTTTTCACGTTATTTTCATTGCAATTATGTCACAAGTCAAAATTGATCTTGGTTTACATATTGAGTAATATTATTTTTACAAATTCAGTCGTACAAACTAATATGTATGATAAAATTTGATAAATAAATATATTAATTGAATAAATATATAATAATAATAAATAATATTAATTAAGATGAGTGATGTGGTGATTATATAAGGATATCACATCGGTTTGTATAGATAAATTTATATAGAAGTAATTTGTAAGAGTAATATCAATTATTTATATGTTCAATTTGCAGGAGTAATTACTTAACATAAACAAAACTAATGATAAAAAAATGCAAAATTTTTATTAGATTTAAAAAAAAAATTATAGACATTCTATACGATACAAAATTTGTCTTTAGATCAAGTTGAGTTGCTCATCATATATTACTTGTCACGTGAATTGGCAATCATGACTTGTAGTACAAGTCATATAATTAATGTATGTTACTCGTGAAGACAATTTTTGTTGATAGAAATAAAAGTATTCTTACGTTAACATCATGTTATCCTAAATTACAAAAGAAAATATATACATAAATAAATAAAAGAGTAATCCTATATTATCTGTTGGATGTGCAACTAAAGTCTCACATTAGTTAAATATGAGGAATATCATGAGTATATAAATGTGGATAAGCATTCCATTGGTATGAGACATTTTGGGTAGAATTCAAAAGTAAATCCATGAGAGCTTAGACCCAAAGTGGACAATATCATACCAATGTGGAGTTTTGTACTGTTCATGGTAACCTAACACGAGAGAATACGTGAAGAAAATTCTCGGAGAGCAAGCTTTCGAGGTAGACAAAGGCCTCGATGAAGCAAACAAATGAATGATCATTTGTGGGTAGGCTCCGAAAAAAAAAAACATAATAAGTATGGTCATTTGTTTGTTTGTTTGAAGGGGAATTGTTGGGTGTGCAACCAAAGTTTCATATTGAGTAAACATGGGGAATATCATGGGTATATAAATGTGAACAAGCATTCCATTGGTATGAAGCCTTTTGGGTAGAATCTAAAAGCAAATCCATGAGATTGTTGAGTGTGCAATCAAAGTTTCACATTGAGTAAACATGGGGAATATCATGGGTATATAAATGTGGACAAGCATTTCATTGGTATGAGGCCTTTTGAGTAGAATCCAAAAGCAAATCCATGAGGACTTAGGCCCAATGTGGACAATATCATACCAATGCAGAGTTTTGTACTGTCCATGATAACCCATTATTATCGATGTGATATCGTTATCTGTCCAATCTAGAGCATTTGATTTAAAATTGAAGAGTATATTTTATAAAAATTCTAATAAAATTTTTAATTATATTGTCTAAGTAATTCTATTATCAAATATAATTATGTAACGCCAACAACGAGGCCAAATCATGTTATCAAAGAGGGACAAGCAAAGAGTTTGAGAGGAGTTGGTGGCTTTCAGGGCCGACGTGGTTAAGATTCAGGTGGTTGACACGCTCACAGACAGAGCTTTCACGTAAAGACACGTGGGCCAATGGCAAACCTGGTTTTGTCTGATGGGTTCCCATACAACGTCGCCTTCCGTGTTACCCTGCTGTCACCTTGCGGTCCCGCGCTACAGCGACCTCTGAAGTTCATTTTCCACCGTCTGATCCTCGGCAAATTAATTTATCACAATACTGGTTTGTGGGCCTGGGGTTTTACTTGATAAGGACTTCCCTGATACGCAGGCATGAAAGTTCCCATATTTTACCATTAGCTTGTCAAAAGTTTTACCACCCGATATCAATTAATTTAAAATTTTAATTCTGTAGCGAGGAGCATATTTATTTGGGTTTTTTTCACTTACTAAATAAACTTTCTTAATGTTAATAGCTCTTCTAAATATTTTATTATTAGTTAATATGTACGTGTAGACGTTATAATTTTTATATTTTACTATTAACTTGAGTTAATTTAAAATTTTAATGTGAGAGTTAAAAGACTTATGACGCGGTGTCACGTATCAATTTATATAAAAGTTATATAAATACATTATAAATTGTTCTAATTTGTAACAATAAAACTATATATATAATCACTCCATGTAATATCACGCATATAAGATGAGGTATGATAATTCAATCGGATGAGCCGTTATCATAAAATTTATTATATATGTAGAATTACTAAATTTGTAAGCGATTATCTAATTAAAAGACTTTTTTAGCCTTGGTTGCTTAATGTGTATCCGTTAACAAGCTAAACTTATTTCCAAACCGTGGGAGAGGTAATGTAATTAACCATATAAGCAACTAAAAATACAATTAAAAATTAGAATGGAGTATATACAACTAATAATATACTATTCTTCCACGTCTTTTTGTTTTTTAAGGACGTTGATATAATTTTAGAGAAATAATTTTCTCCTCAATTCTTTGGCAAATTTTTTGTTTATTTTATAATGACTATTTTGTGGAGTAAAAATCTGTAATCATTTGTATAATTCATAATTTATTATATATAATTTACAAGATGGATAGGGTATTCTTAAGAATAATATTATATGTATAACTCATCTAAAATCAACTTTTTGTACAACCTGAATCGACAGAATATTGTTAGACGTAGTCCTTTTTCTTATAAATTATAAGTCAATTCATTACAAAAGAGGCACATGATAATCACATCTTTGATTTGAATCTTTCATCAATATTAATAATATTTTTAATTAGATATTTATTATAGAACATAATTCTCTTAAATTAAAAAAAAAATCACTCTTTCACTATTTATATATTATCATAAAATTCATAATAATTCATACATTAAAAAAATTAATATCATAATGTGATCGAATGAATAACTTTTATATATCCTACCATGAGGTAGTAGATTTTTCAGATAATAAAACTCCTCGTCATAAAATTTCTTGTTCTCCATTAGCTGTCATCTGTACGAGAGATGGTCACAGGCAGAGCAACCTTACAAGAGCCTGGAAAGTGTGGATCCCACTCCATCTATCTTTCATCATCATCATCTTAATGTCTGCGTACGAATCGCCATGCGGGTGTACGTGCTCTTCAGCTTGGGCCCTCCCTCCTTATCAAACGACACGTCAGCTTGTCCTAACGACTTGATTTAGACGTATACGGCAATGCGTGGGGTCAGCTCTGGAAATTAAATAAAAGCCAAGGGATTTTTAAATCACTAATTCGATTCAGCTCAGTTCTCAAGCTGAGCAAAGGCAGATCCTCGGTCCCACCGTACCCGAGCTGGATTTCGCTCGTGTCTACTTTTTAATTTAATTAAATTAATAAACCAATTATTTTTTTACAAAAATTAAAAAAATAAAATTAACGTAATTAAAATTTCAATTAAAATCTATGAGTATTATCTTCAATTTCTAATAAAATAATAAATTTAATTTAATATCACAATCATATTAATCTAAAATTTACTGTTTCGTAAAAATATGAATCGAATCTTGGACATTAATTACACATGACATGCTAAGTCTTGTCTTATAATAAATGCCGCATTTGGGCAGGACAATCAATGAATGAGCCATGGCAGGATATTCCTACTTAGGCTATGCGGAGATAGCATACTTGTTCTTGGTTTTGTTGTTTTCACCTTGAAGCATCATCAACAAGGCTACTATGCGTGGGCCTTTTAAAGGCTAGGATTTTGCTACAACAAGAAAATGCTTCAACTATTCAAGGAGTCCATCCTACTACATTACCTACAATGTTTTGTAATTCGTTGCCAACTTGGGTACTTCTGACAAATATTATGCAGCGACCTTTTTGTGATTCAATAGGTTATGAGTGTTTGATAGATCAATGTACAAAGAATTTAATTTTTAGGATAAATCACATCTTCCTCCCTTGAAGTTTCACTTATGATTAATTTCCCCCTTCAAGTTTAAGATGTGTCCAAAACTATCCTTTGATTTCCTCTTTTGTCCTTCAATTTCAAGTTTTTTAATATAATCAGTTCAAGGTTAAATTAGATATTTCATTTAATAAGAGTGTAAAATAAAACTTTAAATAAAATTGTTCATTTTATGAAACATTAAGTATGAAACTATTATTTCATAAAACTTTAGGACAAGTAAATGTCATGTTAACTAATATTTACAATTTCACGGTCATATATCACTCATTTTTATTTAAGTGGAGGTGCCCATCACCACAAGATCATTTGGTTCTAATGTTAGCGAGGTCATTGCTCTTTTTGGTACCATTTTTGGCGCACCATCACCCTTTTCATCTTATGCTAATGTCGTTTTAGGTCATCGGATAATTTATGAAGTTTCTTCTAATGTGCTAATTATGGAAAAGCATGTGATGATAATGCAACTATTGTAAAATTTCATTTCTAGCCTTGATGTTAGCTTAAATTCACGAAAATCAGCTTCAACAAAACGATATGTGATGAGTTTCTAATGGGTTGTGTGCGTGTCTGTATTTTTTCGATTGTGGGGGGCGGCGCAAAGGTATTTTTGATAGTTGCCCATATGCAATCATATGAAAGTAGAGGCAGAGCTAGTTTTAGGCTGAGAAGTGAGAAGGCCACAGTTTCCCCCAGATGCTTTTTTTTTTTTTAATAATAAATATACATGTAAAAAATTACTATTTTCCAAATCAATTCACAGATTTGATGAGGTTTCATTTGGCCGTCCTTAATTTTTTTTCCATTTTGACCTACCTTCTTCATTTTTGTTTCAAGTTGACCCCCGAACTTTGGAATTATAGTTCCGTATACTGTCCCTCTATGGAAGGTCTCAAGTTTCGAAATACACATCATCCTTGAGGATATATTTCGCTCCACGCTCCAAAATTTGGTAGTTCCGTCGTCTTAATGGCTGGGCCTGTATAATTGACAGTTTTGATAATAATAATAATAAGATATCTAATATGATTTTATTAATTTAAAATAATGATACACATTATTTTGATAAGAGACAAAAAGGTAATGATTCCTATCTCAAAATCATATATATCAAATGATATAACAAGAAATTAAAATTATCATATAATATTATATTTTTTATTATATTATTATATTATTTATTTAATAAATTTATAAAAATATCTATAAGTTGAAATACAAAATTTGAGACACAAATTAAGAAAAGTTTCATTATTTAAGTGAACTCTCTCAATGAACTCATCGATCGAGGATCATCTTGTTGTCATTAGATGTGTTTTTTTATGAATTCAATATTTTTATTTTTAATTAAATTTATAAATATGTGATTGATTTTTAATTATTTTAAATTTTAAAAAAATACGTAATTAAGATTTAATATAAATTATATTAAAAAATATATAACACACGAGATAAAACTTAAATCCATAAAAGACTTGAGCCTTAGTTTCCAATATCGCATGTGCCAGTCACAGACGAAACTTCCACAAGTTGTGGATCAGACCATAAGATCCTCGGGCAGTCGGGCAGCAGACAACGTCCCGGCAAAGTATGGGGGCAAGCGGGGCACAATAATAATTGAACAAATTTTTTAAAATTAAAGAAATTAAATAAAATAGAAAACTTCCCTCAAATTTAAGCTAATGTAATAAGCAACAGCTTCTGGCACCATCTATCCACGTGCGCTTACCCAGGCACGTGGACCCCACTCCCTCCCCAGTCCCCCACCCTTCCCTGCCTGCTCTGCGGATAAAGACGACGAAGCGACAAAGAAATAAAGGCGACGGTCCTGATTCCATCGTTTACTATTTATTATTATACTCCTCGTGACGCTCTGTAATTTTTTTAATTCACGCGCTCGATCAACGAGCCCGTTTTCACCTAATTTTTTTATATAACATAAAAATTATAACTAATAAAATAGTCACATATTCCGAACTTCGTCAATAGGCGTCGGTTCCAAATTGTCACGCGCTGTAATTTTGTAAATGATTTAGTAGCTAAAGATTTTACTAATATATGATTGATAGACACCAAATCTTTGGTATGAGCAACTTTTGTAGCTATTTGGCGGAGGGCATGGCTCATGAGCTCAAGCTTCAAATCGTCTGCTTATATTTATGATCACAAGATTGAAATTTTTTTTTTCAATTCATCAGAAATTTTATGACAAAGATTTTTATTTACTTTTATATATCAATACAATCTACTTTTAATTAGACAAAGATCATAATATGTTAATGAAATATTTTTTTGAATAAATCTTTAAGTGCTTGAAAGAAAATATGAATAATATATTTTAAACTAGACCTAGAAATGGTTGGAATTATGTTATTATGACTTTTAATCATAGCGCAAAAGATGACGCATCTCAATCTATAGAGGCAAAAATTAAAGCCAAGCATAAGGAACTTTTTTGTACAAGTGAATAGTAGAGTAGACACTTTACAAATAATAAAAAAAAATAAAATGCAAACTAAATAAATAAATAAATAGAAGTATAAAAATGAGAGCTAATGTAAGTGTATGAGAATGAAGTCCTTGAAATCAGGGTTTGAACGTGCGGGTCACGAGGCACCACGTGGTGGTCTCCGGTGGCCCCGGGCTGAGCATTCGAGGAAGCGCTCTGTCTGTGTCTGTCCAATCGTCTCTTCTCTACTTTGCTTTACGAGATGGACCAGCCCTTCTTTTAAAGCCCCTTTCATTATTATTATTATTATTTAATTAAACTAAATTAAATTAATCAATCCCATGTGTGGGGCTCTTGGATTCTTGGAAGTTTGTGAGTAATTTAATTGTAGCTAATAAACGAGCTTAGTAAAATCAATCACTACATTGGTAGGCCTCACGTGCCCCACTTGTATTAAAATTGTATTAGAGCCATCATTTCGTGTATTAAATACTTATTTTTTTAAAATAAAAATTTCTAAAATTAAAGTTTTTGCCAATAATGCTTTGGTGCATCTATATAAAAGCATTTCTACAGAAGCAATTAATTAACAAGTGTTTTAAGAAAACATTAGAGAGAACAATTAATATCATTTTATCCCATTCAACAAAAAAGACACTTTTTTTTTTCATTTTATTTTCTTCTCTCAACCTTATAGGATTTTGTTCAATGAACATCAAGGATGTACGAGATAAACTTTTGTATGTTAGGCTTTTAAGGAGTTCTTCGACTTTGATAACAAATTAAATATATAATTAATACACAAAATCCCACCTTTTCATACTATGAAAGTGATAGAAAAATTGAACTAATCATCTTTTTTTTTTCTTATTTTATTTTACAAGGATTTAAGCTCCTCATAATGCATGGATGCATGGGCATGTTTGCAAGCACAAACTCATGATATTCTAAACATTAACAATAGATAAGTGCTTATATTATATATAATGTGCTTGTGCTTTGGCTTGTACTAGCTCCTACATTGAGCACAACTTTTGTTGTTCCTACTCTAAGGTATCTTCTTGGTTTCCAAAATTTGATCTGCAAAATGTTCTTAAATTTGGCTACACATCAAGGTTTATTCAGGCTTTTTAAGTCCCTTTTGATGAAGCTCAATTGTCTATTCTTTTAATTTTCTTTTATAATCATCTCAAGAGCAAGCATATCTTCATAGGTAATAGGCCAAACGTGTGCATTAGAATATAGGAATCTTAGATGCATGCTTTGCTTGTAACTTTATATATATACTATTATTGTTCATGCATCGATGTTTATGTTCATATAAATAATATTATGCACGCATGAGAATTAAATTTTTGTATATATGTGTGTAGGATAATCATCTGATCAATATTTAAGTTGATCTGATAATTTTACGATCAAATCAATAACAATCACAAATCGAATTAGATTAAAGTCTACAGTAAATAAAAAATTGGATTAATCCAATGACTTTTACCGATCGATAATTTTCCTAATCGAGTCTCATTCTTAGATTTCTATATAGATATAGTACATGTATTTATAAACATTTCTAAGATGATTCAAACATTATTTTAGTTTCTCACAATCATGCATGTAATTTGTGGGCATCTAAGATGTGAATGGAGAATCATTTTTCAAAATAAATGATTTTATCTATTTTCTTGTTTTACCATCTAAATATTAATATAATTAATTTAAACTAAATTTTATTTAAGGAATTTTATTAAAATACAAATATAAAAGGAAGTTTATTAAAATACAAATATACTTAAATGACTTTTTTTTTTTTTTTACTTTTTCCTTTAATAAGGTCAAACTTTAATCACATTAATAAAATTGTCATCTCTATTGGGATTGGGTGGCATCCTTTTTTTTTGTTTCAAAAAAAAATTTCCATCTCTGAAATGCAATCCCTTCATACCAAACACATTCGAATGAGTACTATCCATATGAATATAGTCGAATTTGAAGTCAAACAATGATGAAAGTTCAGAAAATTAATTATAACCATTTCATCATGTTCGGTTTCTAAAATGGTGACGATGCCTCCTGATTCATTTCAGTAGAATCGGAGAGTTTAGCAGGCATATAAAATGCAACCGTACATAGATTATGATATGATTGCATGCAGACAATTATGATGATGCCCTCTTCTGTACAAATAATATTGGGTCCAGAAAGAATTTATTGGTCAATGCAATCAATCTATTTAGGTTTAGCATTTAGGTACGACATTGCAACCTTCTTCCAACAGACTCACTTGAGCATGGAATTATTGTAACATCTTTTCATTTAGTTTTCAAACTTCAATATTTCAAAATTAGTAGGGAGAAATACTATTATGTTAGTTTGGTAACGTTATCAGATTGATTCAATTCAACCCTTTAATTCATAATCTAAGCATTGAGATTTTGCTTTTCTAAAGAAAAGATGTGAAAATTTCCAACTAAATATCGAATTTACTTTCGAAATGTCAACAATTCTTAGTACTAAACACAATTTTGAATAGTGGAAGTACTGATATGATGCAACTTTCAGTAATTCATCAAGCAAACATTTTCTATTTTCTCCTTTCAAAGGCAACTATTTTCTATATATGAAAACATCTATCTATACATACGATAAAGGGAAGTAGCTAGTAAGTTTTTCCATTGGATAAGGACCAAGAAAGTTTGGCACCAAATGCAACCATATTTCAATTTCTTTTATGAGTGGATTTCCAAATGTCGTTATTTCTTGAAAGTTTAATGGTGAGAAGGAACCCCAATACCTTAAAACAAGGACCTAACAAAACTGACTGGCTTGGACTCATCTTTTGTGACAGGTTTCTACTTTTCTTGACCATTCATTCTGGGTTTTTGATTTTAGGCACCAACCCGATGCCGATGGTCAATTTTGGTGGTGGCTGAGACGTGCAAAAATTGATCAAATCCATTTCATTCTTATTCAAATTATTGATCTTACCAGTTAGATATAGGAGTCATAAGTCAATGTTGTACTTATAACATTCCCAATTTTGTATTTTAATTAACATGGTAACTAGTCTGGTATGGTCACATCATTTGCCATATCCTTCTACCATTTGTCTGATATTATGAGTCAAGTATTATATTATTTTATGCTTTGGATGTATAATTTTATTTTTAGATGGATTGGTCAATTTACGCAGTATATTGAATTGTTGTTATCTTTTGGTTGCAATGTTGATTCAAAACTTGAAATTGAATTAATGTATATTGTATTGTTTATTTAAAAATCAGAAATCGGATGAGGTCAAATTGAAAATTATATCAATTATGATTGAGCCTTTTCGGCTTGAACATGACCTACTCTGTTACAACGGAGAAACAGATTGGTATGATCGTATAATGGGCTTGGAGCCCATTTAAGATAGCACACAGGGGTTGCTAAGTACACTCAGTCACTTCCAAATGAACCTCTGTTTGTGTTGCTACTAAATACCCGTCAAGCAGATTCTAGCTTGATGATATGTCATGTTTTGATTTGGGAAATTCTATTAAGCCTTTCATCCACCGTCTTATCAGATTCTATTATAACCTTCAATCTATTTTAATTTTATCCTCAATTGAAATTACTAAGAAAATTCACAAAAACTTTGTAAATACACTTGTATAAATTATTTTTAACATACCCATGATAAGCGTCGACTTTTACTATACAACTTTAAGTCCTATCTTCTTTTACACAAAAAAATTTGGTTTAAATATTTATTTATTTATTTGATATATACATTAGGTTTAAATTAATGTAAGTTTACTCAAAAGTGATAGACAATTTGAAATTAAGTAAGGTTGAAAGAAAGAAAATAAGATAAATTTTCATGGATGGTTAAGAAGCACTTGTACTTGGTGGTTGTGTGAAGTGCTTTTAACATTAACAATCATGCATCAACTTATCCACAGAAACCCACATAAGAGCCCATTTCTATAAGTTAGGTTTGAGCTACAGCCCAAATAAATTTCTTAATTTAATTTAATTTAAGATTTTTAATTTTTGATATGCGTTTTCTTTAATAATTATCAAATGATGTTTTTAATCTAAACAAGAAGAGAAATCCTACGAGAGGCGCCTCTATGATCACAATTTAGATCTTTAAAACTTGTGCGCGATAAATATTAATAAAAATTCAACCACCGTCCTGGATCCAAAAAATGCTTCAAAGGGAGGGCAAGCACACATTCAAATTCAAGAGTGGCTTATATCATTACTGATTAATATCATTATTATATTTTTATTAAAGTATTCATAAACTCCCAAAGAGCTATTATTAAGTTTATAATAAAGTATATAACGAACATGATTATTAATAATAGGCTTGAGATAAATACATGTATGGATTATTTACAATAATATATAGTAGATATTTTTGTTCGATGTGCATTAAATTTAACTCTTTTATCTAAAATTTTCTAGATGGTTGTTAGAAAATCATTAAAGCCTTCAAGAATTGGCTACTTTTAACAATATTTACGCCTTCAATATACGACTAATATAACCCTTACTCATTGTAGCTCAAAGGAATATTACATCAGAATTTGACTTACTGACTCGACAACTAAATTACTTGGACAAGTCACAACCCTTGGATCACGATCTCAATCCTTGGATCACGATCTCAATCCTTAATCACGATCATGATCCGAGGATTATTACGACTCTAAACATAGCACGATACATATAAGCATTTAATTCTACATATTATGATGATGATCACACATATAGAGATATATATAGGCTATGCTACAATGCATTTCATGCATCCGATTCTTTTTTTATTTCATAGAGTTTCACGATTTTTACAGTAAAAATAAAATTCGAGAAATGAGAGTAAACTTCAGAATTTTCACAAAAAGGCTAGAAAATGCTCGTGGGTCCGAAGTTTATACTCATTTCCGGAATTTTATACAAAAAAATCCGGATGCATTGAGGTATTGTAGCTTTTCCCGCATATATATACGAGAGCTTTTGCGAGGGCCTAAACAAACACGGCCATCTACGTGCACACATAAGCAAAGCAAGGTTATTTCTAGTTTCCAATACTATCATCAGCAGTTACAGAAGAGACAACAGAGACGGATCATGATCGTGCTTTCACAACCCCCAGTGGATCCATGGAGAAGAGAAGGGTATACATTAATTGCTCATCTTAAGTTTTCTACCAGAAGAAATTGTTAAGCTGAGATGGAGACTCTGAATCTTCCTGCTCGTGCGATGGTGAATGTACATGTCTTCCTTCGTAGGTTGTTATAACCATTCTAGGATCCTCTGCTAATCTCTCCACACGTTTCTTTACTCGACAGTTATCCTGAGTGCAACGATAATAGCTCCTGCATGTGTATTCCAAGAGCAAATGCGTCATCGTTTAGTACTGTGCAAGTACAGTGGTGAATGGCATTTAGATAATTGTTTGAGCTTTAAACATGCTACAGATCGCATCGAGAGATTACAGATCGCTAGTGTAATACATGATCAAAAGTGAATTTCTAAGCTTAATGATAATGGGTTATCGCTAAAAGGTTCTCGGTGTCGTGTGTGGTTTGATACTTCGCCTGTATCGAACTTGGATATTTCTTCTTGATGTATAAATGGCTGCAGAAGTACGATCAGTTTTCTTTGCTTTTAAACTAGAAACTGACCGCCTGATTGTATCAAATGTGACTCAGTGACTGTAAAGCACATATTTATCTAGCTAAAATTTGGAAGGGACAAAACTGTCATTAACCGGAAAATTAAAAAAAAAAAAACTTAAAAGAAAGACTATCCACCATATGCTACGAAATTGGTGACAATTGCGCCAATGAAGAATGACAATATGGTGAATGTTCACCGTGGTGGGTGGCAGCATGTAGCTCAACATAATCTATAGAAGAAGCTTCAGTGAGTAAAAAGTGAAATCTAAATGTGCAATCTCTTTGCATGCAGAATAAGAAATCTTACCAACAAAGAAATAATGAATGGAAACTTCAAAAAGAACATGTTTTGCGAAAATCTAAGACATAATCTGGGTCGTGGTCTATATAACTTCTAATGTTTTATTGAGGAACAACAGTATATCAGTACCAAAGCAAGATCGCAAACAGCAAAAATAAGCTTGCAATTTCAAACAGTGAACGTGAGTAATCTTCTGGGACAATAGTTTAAAATTCAGAAGCTGTTGGGAAATTTTCAGCAAATATATAGATAACTATTTTCTCTTGATTATGAATCTTTCTACTTGTGAAGGTTAGAAAAGCATTTGAATTTCAATCCATTAATTCAAAACTACTAACTCATTAATTTACTGCACAGAATCTAGCTATAGAGACAAGATATGCAAGTCCATCAACGCATTTCATGGTAGAATCATGCAATTATGCTAATATATTTCAATCTACAAAACACATTACTTAAAAGTCAAAAGACTGTCAACATGAGCAGATGATCCAAAACTGTAATTAAAACCCTAACCCAAGTTGGTGTAGAAAGATTCTGCACTTATGTTGTGAAGAATTTATCTGCAAATTGACGAACCTAATTTTGACTTTACAAGTATAATTTCACAGAATCTCCATATAACGTCAAGAAAACAAATAATTACAAAACAAATGATGCGCAAGATTAATGATTATGTGGGATCAAATAATCCAGAACTGAAATTATAGCGGTAGAATTTAGATTTCTATTCCTTGACTTTGCAACAAAAAGTTTTGATTATTTTCTATCCACATATGGTGACATATTGCTTTAAGTTCTCGATATATACCAAGTACAATAGATGGTGCCCCTTCAATTAGAGCAATGAATGCATAAAATGTGTATATATATGTGTATGTGTGTGTCTATATATGTCGATATATGTATACATTATATATGTATATATAAAATATTATATACACAAAGAAAGGACAATCATAGATTCAGATAAAATTTTTCTAAAATATACTTGTCAATATTTGTCTCTTAAATCCTCTATCATGTGCTTAATGTTACTTTTACTATAACAAAGGCCTGATCAGAATCAGAATCTGAGTCATAGCTAGAAGGAACTACCTAGATACCAGAAAAGCACGTACGAAATCTTTTGGAAAGATTGATGTTTGCTAAAAGAACTCCATTAATTGCTTCTTGTCTGTCGAGTCAAGCACATCTTCCCTATTTGCCGCACATTGTGACATTGTAGCATTGAAATTCGAAACTAAGAGAATATATAGAAGCAGAGACATGCAGAAGCACGCATGCGTCGTCACTTCTGTTACATGTTTGCCTACAAACTTTACTGTCATAATTCGTACACATAACACAAGTATATTTGAATGTATTAAGTCTTCTAAAATTAAAGTTTCTTATTGTAGTGTTTATATATGGCTCTTTCTATAGCTTTTATAGTATTTAATATCCTATATATGAACTTATAAGTAGACTCAGAATAATTCGAAGATCAAATATCAAGCATAATTGCGACGACTAGCTTTTATCCATTAGTTAAAGATTTTCTAGTTTCCTTATCATAGAACAATATAATTGATCAATTGTAACATAGATATAATTATTTATCATTGTATTTTGATTATATATATATGTTTTAAAGCTAATTATTTGTTCTTTTTGGCTTTTGCCTTGGATTATATATTTAGTGTCGTTAATGATTAATGTTTATATACCAAATTTAGTATATATAAATTATAATTTACCCATTAAAATCTCCTGCACCCCAAGACTGTAAAGCCTCAGAGAGTAATGATAACAACAATAATAATGAGAGAGAGAGAGAGAGAGAGAGAGATGGAGGAGGACATGGCATGTGTATGGGGTACAACTAAGGCTAAAATCCAATGTGAGATGAACTTTTCATAAGATTATAAACTTAAAAAAGCAAAACGAAAAAAAGTAGCGGAAAAATTTTTCAATGCTATTTTGCTAGCTAATTACCTGGGGTGCTGAGTGTTCTTCACCACTTTCTGTCCGTACTTTCTCCACTTGTATCCATCGTCTAGCACATCAACATCGCTCATGGTTTTGAAGCAAAACCTAGGCTCCCTGACCTTCCTCCTTGCTTTTATCTTCTTCATCTTCATCGCTGTAACCCCAAGATGATGATGATTGTCTTCTACAAATCTGCTTTTGCTGCTGAGGCACTCGTTGACTTCTCCCCATGCCCTGTAAATTATACCATATATTTATATATCATTAATCAATACAAACCTTACTTATAAGAAGCACAAGAAGAGAGGTTGATGACGAGAAAACCATCTCTGCATGTAGCTCTTTCCTTATAATTAGACAATATTATTATACCGAACAATTATCTAGAGCATGTTCAAGCACCCTTGATCTTTGTTTGTCAGACCCTTTTCTCCAAAAAGTTATTATTTAATAAAAAAATCTTTGTTTCGTGTTACTACAAAGGTAGATAGAAGAATAGAGAGGCAGTAAAAATTAACCAAAGAAAAAAAAAAGGAGAAAACCATAGAAGATAGGAGAGTTTTTGAGTTTTGCATGATTAATGTTCCTTTGCAAAAGTGTGATCTTTTTTATTACCAGAGATTTGCACTTGATCTTTGTAATGAAAGCAGTTGGGCCCCTCCCAAATCAGAAGCGATATCATCTCTTTGCTTCAAGGCGCCAGATGAAAGTAGGGTTTCGGTAAGGTTAGTCGTGGAAGGCACATGATGATCAGCTGCAAGTGAAGGAGGGATGGAGAAGGCTTTGAGGGATTGGTGACAACCCAACGGAGGGAAGCTCAGGTTGGGAGCTGCTGGGAAAGGAAGAAAACCCATTTGTGTTTGCATCCCTCCTGCTGCTTGCTCCTCGAACAAGCCCTGGTTTAGCATGGCTTGTGAAGTGGATGACATCTCTCTCTCTCTCTTTCGCTTTATTATCTAAAACTCTCAAAACTCTCTCTTGAAGAGAAATAGAAGATCAGAAACAAGCTAGCTTGGCTCCTTATATAGGAGAAATTAATTTATTTATCAATCTTCAGATAAAGAACGGTTATGAGGAGTCTAGATTAAGAGAATTGTAGGAGGGGGTCTCTCTCAAACTTCTAGAAAGATAGACAAAGAGAATTACACTTATTGAGATATGAAAATAACCAAATACCTATAAATATATATGACCAGACCAACCACTTTCCCATTTGGCTTTTTTCCCTTTCCCTTTCCCTATATGTGTACATTTATATAAATATAGAGAAAAGACTCTGAAATTTTTTGTAAGTGGCTCAGTTTTAAACTTTATCATTGAGAAGGGTTGCTATGTAAAGGCGCTTACAAAACAAACATAAAAAGAGAAAAGGGAAGAAATAACGGCAAAAGAGGTGTAAAATTCAACTGAAATATATAGTGGAAAACATGTTACTCTTCGTATATTTTGAGCTGAAAAAGTAAGAAATTTTTTTTTCATGTCTCATGGGAAGTTAGTGGAATTTTCCTGTTCTTCAAGTAGATGTCAACAATAGACGACAAAGAGTGGAGCAGTAGCAGTACTGGCTGGCTGTGGCTGGTAGATGAGCCAGATTGCATCGAAAATCTATGCAACTCTCTGTCACGAGAAAAAACCAGAGATCCCAAAGGGGTATAAAAAGAGGAAAACCGAGATGAGTGCACAATAATAGAAGCGAAGTGGAAAAAAAAAAAACTTAAAATGTTATTAACTGAACAAATTATTGTCACTCACTATCGCAATCCAGGGAGGGACGTGTATTATATATGTCTCAGAAAAAAGAGTAAAAACTAAAAAGAGAGTTATGAATATATCTATCACACTTTCTAGGGTTTCTTTTGTTATTATTATTATTATTTTAAAAAATTCTAGGGTTTATTTTGGATACCCTAAAAGAAATATCAAAGGCAATGATGATAAATCTAGGGTGCAAATCTCTCCTCTGCATCGGCGGTGAAGGTGTCATCATCATGATTGATTTGTAGAGAGGGCTCTATTTGACTTTTTGCAGAAAAAAAGCTTCTTACCTTTCTCATCTCATTCATAGCTATCTTCCCTTTTGCTAATTAAATTAATTATACACTTTTTATATTTATATATGTTTATTTACTTTTCTTTTGCTCCAATAGCCCCACAAGCCACATCCACCCACCATTTCTCAAATTCCAAAACAACCCATAATAGTGTTATCATCGGTTCAATTAAACGTTATTGTCCAAGCTTCTTTAATCCTTATAATACTATTTTATTGTTCATTATAACGTGGACCATTCTAAGCTCTCTAGCTCTTGTGATGATCATCACATTAATTACTTAATTTTAGCCTTAAGATAAGCTAGCTAAATTGATCGATCGATCAGATTCCAATAATTATGTTAATGTTGTACTTGGCGCGATGCATGGTAATAAACTGATAATCTTTGATAAAATGATCATTATTCACTCCATTTAGTAGAAAATAATAATAATAGTAACAATAATCAGCATATGATGGTTAAAAAATCATACACAAACCAGTAAAGTTTTAGAAATTAATACCTGGACCAAGTAGTAGGATTCTGTTTATAGTTAAACGCTAACAAAATTAGCAATAGTAATAACTTATCATGATCAGGGAGTTGTTTGTTTATGGCATGCAACAGAAACAATAATTAGGTTTTATTTTAATAATTTCAGATTTCTTATTTTTGGACTTCTACTCGGTATTGATTAATTTGTGATTATTATTTCCTTCATAGTATTTCCTTTAGACACTATCATTATTTGCTATCACTTCCGGATCAATAACAAGTTAGAAAGTACTCCACATATAATTGAGCTCGCATTACTGAGTTACGGGAATCTAAATTCCTTTTTTTTTTTTGGGTTGAAATAATTAAGTACAAAATGTTGAAAGCACTAAAACGAGTAATCTTTATGTCAACTATCAAGTTTGTTTGTATAAATAATTTATGCTTGATTGGCGCAATAGTAAGTGTGTAACAAACTCTTTTATTAGGATTTTATAGTTAAAAATAGCTTCAAATATCTAAATATTGAATTTTTATCTATCAAACTAAATTTGTAAATTAAACCATTTTTAATTACTATTATATATATAGGGAAATTAAAAAAATACTCCAAATTTAAATGTAGGTTGCAAATATGATATTGTTTCTATAAATTTGTGTGCCATGACCCTCTATCGAGTGTTAAACATTATCGAATACTATTTGTCTAATGTCGAATACTATTGAATACACTCGTCAAACATCATTAGACACAACTATCAGATATCAAATAGGATCATAATATATAAATTTTTAAAAAATGAGTTATTTATCAAATAAACATCCTCATCTGAGTTATTTCCTCAATTTCTCCTTGTATTACCCTTGAGCTCCTTGCTGCATAGATCAAGTGATTACATCTTTTATCAGCTAATGGGGTTCATTGAGTAAATTTCTGAAGCGGTTGTCAAATCTCAAAAGCAAGAATTTTATCTAATAATTAATTGATTTGGAGAGATGAATTAATTAGAGGATAAAATTATATTATAGTGACAATATATAGAACTAACTAAAGCTAGAGTTTGGTTGATCGTTTCATGGTTTGATTAACTTTTTTCTTATAAAATATTGATTACTATTATTATAAGTATTTTGACATTCAGTTGAAGTCTCTCATCGTACTTAATTTGTAAATTTTTCGTCGACAGATTTATTAGACAATAAAACTACCTGCAGAACTAGAAAATTGCTCATGAGTAATAGTAGGAGAATGAAGCAATCTTTACAGATCAATTTTAATTATTTACTTGAGGATGTTATTGTTTCTCTAATCAAATTCAGAATTGGCGTCAATAAAAGATATAATTACATGGCTGACTCTAGCCAAGAATTCTCTTTAGTTGGTGAAGTGGAGAGGTAGAGTACAAATACAACTATTAATTAAAAGATATTATATATGATAATAAATTAATAATGAAATATATATAAACTATGAAGTAATATGACTCCTTTTTAATGCAGAACTATTCTTTTCTTGTATGATAATTCTAGTTCCTTTTATTTTATGATAAAAAAATACCTATTATCATTCAAAAAATAAATGGGTTTTCAATATAATGTAATTTTACGAACTAAATCTACAATGAGGATGTTGTAAATATACTTCTCAGAAGCTATGAGCTGACGTGGGGGTGACATGGTGATGAGGTCACAACTGTACGTACAAAGAGAATAATATCTTGCATGATCCACAGAGAGCTGAGGAGCTGAGAGACCCTTTTTGGTTTTTAATTAAATTTAATTAAAAGATTAAAAATTATAATTAAAAAAAGAATTATAATTGTATTTTGGTTTTTGTTGCAGGGGCCCTAAGTTGGCGAGAGTGTGGGGTGGCAAACTTCATCATTTCTTTTTGTCTCTGCTTATAGGTGGCCATCATGCCACTAAGATTTATTTAACCTTTTTTTTAATTTTGTTTATTTTTTAAATAAATTTTCTTTTCCTGCTTTTATCACGTCTAGCAATGACAAGTTTTCCTGTGTTTTCGTTTTTTTTTAAATCCCTTTTGTGGGGGTTTTCGTTCAAATCTCAATTTATATGTATAACAAAGAATTTTAAAAAAATATTTTTATAAGAATCGTTTCTTCCTTTATGTTTTTTTTCAGAAATTTGATTACTGTAAATTAAATTTTTTTCAAAATTTATCTAAATGTGATACTCAAAAGAGCTAGAGGTTATAAGGTATATTTTTAGAGTGGTATAGATGGTGTTTCAAAAACAAGAAGATCGTACAAAATATACCCATAAATAAATAGCATTCTCTTTATCACTCATTAACTAGAAGATTGAGAAACATAGAAATTTCGAATTGACCATATGGTACATATGGGTATACATATGTATCCAGAATAATTAATCTTTTGATTTCATGATAGTTAAGTAATAGTTTTTTCTTCTTTTCTAGATAAAGAAGAGTGACCATGTGTAAAGTAAAATTTAGTACATAAACACTTGATAAAAGAAACAATCATAATCCCCCCAAATACACCTTTAAATAATAATAAAAAGTTAACTAATATCAAATAAACACTGTGATTGGATTGAATTGATCGCCATTAACCAGGTAGGGAAGGAAACTGTGGAGCTAAATGTTAAGTTTAAACATCATACACAAATCAAATCAAATCAAATGAAAAGGGGTTTGTCTATATATTTCGAATTTGTTTCCTCTGAGGAATATAAAAGAAAAATGTAACTTTATGAGTGGGACATAACAAGGTTACTGCTGATCATATGTAAATTTTTGCGATTCCACTTTTTTGGTAATTTAATATTTTAAAAAAATTATCTAGTATTACTTTTAAAAATATATTATTAACTCATTTATCCATTTAAAATTATATAATTGAAAATGTATTAATACGATATAAACGAATATATTTTAAACTTTGTTATACATAGACTATAAAACGTTGAATATGGTCGCCAAAAAAGTTAATTTATGATATTTTATTGCATTCTATGATATGAGTTGGATATGTTCATAATTCTAAGAAAAAGAGAAAAGAGAAGAAGAAGAAGAAGAAGACATGTAACATGGGAAATGAAAGTGAAAGGCCGGGTTTCCAGGTTATCAATTATCTCCTCCAATCCAAATCAATGGAATCATTACACGCTATACCCACCAGGGCAGGGCCAGCCCAGGCCAATCTCTCTCTCTCTTTTTTCTGTGTTTGTATGTATTGATCATGAGTATCTCTAGCTCTCTCAGCAGCTAGCAAAAATTATGGTTAAATTTTATTGTTATTGTTGTTGTCTAGATTCGTTTGCATGCCTAGCTAGCTACAGCTCTAAAATTCTAATCTAATTCTGTCTGTGAAATATCTGCTGTCTAGATCCTGTCTTGCAGAGGCTTATTGCCATGCCATGCCATGCCTTACCTGGGCCGGTTCTAAGCTGTCATTGACAAGACCTCCCTAGCTACAATCTTTGTGTACTTCTTCCCAGTCATGGTGATGATGATTTGTATTCCATTTGTATTTGTGCTCCTGCAGCAGCTGCAATGCATTATATATATATATATATATATGGATTAAACTTCTCTGATCCTCACATGCTAGTACTGTACATCCTGCGTATACATCGATGACATACAGGGAGTTATCACAATTGTTTGCTCAGGAAAATATATATTAATGTTATGAGAATATATGCTATTATATATATAGAAAAAAAATAAAAATAAAATCATCAAACGCTCTCCATTGCGAGTTAATTAGATAAAAGAGAAAGTCTAACCAATGAAAATTTACGTATATGTACTTTATCAAGTTTTTGAGCTATAATATTATAAAACTAACAAATTGATACAGGTACATCTAGAGGGCAAAATTTATTAATTATTCAAATGCTTCTAAATTAATGAATCTATAACGAACAAATGTCACTTTTTTAGCGCTTTAAGAGTATCTTGTTTGTTAATTTACTCGGTAAAGATGGCAAAAATTTCGAAGTCTTTAGTTGACATCTTGTTGATATCATCGATGGTCACAAATGTCACACTAATTAAGTTCTGTTAATGTGATCGCTTTTTCTTTTCCCTTTTAAATATTAAAAAAATAATTTTTACCGTAAAACTAATTTATATAATTAAAAACTCTTACAACATGATTTAACACAAAATTGTTAGATAAATAACTCATATTTATTAAAAATTCTTTAATTTTTTTTTATTTTTACTCGTCCAATAAATTTATATGACATCATAGATTGGATTGATTGTATAAGTTGAACTAGTACTCGTAATTAAATAAGTAAATGCAGCTTCAATATTTATTGATGACCCCTATTCATAGTCCATGAAAGGCATGAAAGGGTAAGTTGAAACTTAATGAAAAGGTAATTATTCAGATTTTCGTGAGTTGCATGTGAAGGGTAAATTAAAGTAAACAAAAATTGAGGAAATTTTCTGTGTCAATTCAATATAATGATCAATTGGAAAGAAAAGTCGGTATCGTGAGGTCCATAAACCTATCTGTATATGGACGCTACCTGAGAAAAGCCAGAGCGGCTTTTGCTTTCAGTAGTTCACAACCAAACAAAATTAAACTGCACCATTCATGCATTAATTCGCGCGTTGCCTGGCTTCTGGCTTCTGGCTTCTGCTTCTGGCTTCAGTAGAAGCATGCCAACTTAATTATATTACCACAGAAGCAGTACTGCATATATACAGTTACATATTATATAAAAGTATAATATTAAAATAAAATTCAAAGCTTCGATACATTCTTGTATGAAGCATCACATCAAAAGAATGATAAGTGGTCGTTTTTGTAGGGGAACAACTGTGGACTGTGAGGATCAAGAGGCATGTAAATTATGTAATAGCAAAATATATATGTTTATATATATATGTACATATGTTGAGAGAGAAATGTGTTGTGTTGCAGCTGGCTCGACTCAATGGATGAGTTTGTCAGTCAGCTGGCAGTTGTTGAGAGGGAGCCGTGCCACGAGGGCACCAGCACCACTATATGCCTAGAACCACAAATTGTTACAGTAAAATTGGTGGCGCCCGACTTTTTTTTTAATTGAAAAGTTTATTAGGAGGAATTTCCAAAAATAAATAAGGCTATGTTCTTTTATGAATTCAATATTTTTGTTTTCAATTAAATTTAAGAATATGTGGTTGATTTTGAATTATTTTGAATTTTGAAAAAAATATGTGGTTGAGATTGAATATAAATTACATTGGAAAATGTGCAGCATAGAAAACAAGATTTAGAAACAAGAAAGAACAGAGCCTAAATAACCCAATTAAAGTGATAGTTTGGAGAATGATCCTGTGTTTAAAAAATTTAGATTTCATTATTATTCAACATATTGATAGGTGTTTTGTGGGTTCTAATGCTCGACAACTCAATAAGTCTTTTTGTCCTCAAATTATCAGTTTTTAATCCAAATTTGTTAAGTTATGATCATAATATCTATGTTTTTAAACACTTCAGACGGTTTTCTAGATGATACGATTATCATTATAATATTAAAAATTTTAGATAAATAAAATTTATAAAAATTTTATTGCATAACTAAACATATAAAATTATATATATATAGCAGCACATTACTTATATTTTAATTAATTGAGTTTGATGAAAAAAAAAGAGAGATCAATGAAGACATAACAAATATTTTCTTTTGAAATAAACAAAAACTCGATCACCTTTTGTAACATTGTATAGTTTGTTGTTTTCTTCCTGAAATAGAACTGTGCGCGCTCCTGTATGAACAGAATCATTCAAGTTAAAGATTATAAGCAAAATTATGCACTATATTAAAGTAGATAGAAATCGAGGTTGGTTTGGATTCTTATTGTACTAAATGGATCTTTTTGTTTGTACTTTGCAATGGTAATGCAAAGTGCAAAATCTTTGCAATTGACAGGAGATAGAAATTTTTAATTTTTTTTTTGGTTTTAATAAGGACAACCGACCAAGATTTAAAAGTAGATTTGCTTAAACTAGGCAAAATCGAGGTAAAAGGTTTTGTTTTGTCTAATGTGAGTCACTTTTTCATTAATTCACTCAAATTACCTTTAGAGTTAATTTACTTTCTTGGTTTCTCCATCTATTGGTGTTGCTTATTGAGATGAGTGTGCTAATTGTGTGCTCAACAACTAATAAATTTTAAACTTAAGCCAAAAACTTTGAGTTGGTGGTAGCTAGGAGATTGATGATATTCGAGATGCAAAAGCAAGCTGATTAGTCATAAAATTACAATATTTTATTTTATGTTCACAGAGATGTGATCTTTAGAAGCTATTTTTGTACAAATTTGGAAATGCAAATGGTGAAGAAATTCAATAGATCACGGGTTGAATTGTTTAATTAAAATGATCAGAAATTACTAAAAGTTAAGAGTATCGATGATACAATTGAAAAGGAAAAGAGTAATCTTTGAATATGGAGAAAAGAGTTATCTCTTTTAAAAAAGAATTTACAGTAAAGGAGGAGATTTTACTTTCCTTCCTTCTTTAATTTAAACAATCTCTTTTATAAAGTAATGAGTTAGGCATTGATTTGAGAATAAAGTAATATTAAAGGTATAAACAATTTGTACAAAATGATCTTTTCTTTTTATAAACTCATATGAATCATGTAAAGAGATTAAATAAGTAAAAGTTATGAATAAATTAAACAAATTAATTAAGATTGCTAACATAATAATCATACAATAATGTTAAATATTACATGGTTACTATAACATATAAGAATTCAGGTGTAGGAAGGGTGTACTCACAGTGATAGATTGATCTACAAGAAATCACTACCAAAGATTCACTACTAGAAGTCTCACTATACTCCAAGTTGAAAAACGCTCACAATGTGTGGATATTATAAGAACAAAGACAATCATCCACAGCACAAAAGCTTAAAGGAATTAGAACTAGGAGAGAGAGATTTTGTAGATGTAATAGTTTTCATTATATTAGTGGTGACGCCTATGTATTATATGTCCCTTTTATATAGAGACTAGAATTAAATTTAGGTTAATTAGGATTTCTTATTTATATATATGACAAAGACACTTTAAACCTAATCTAACTGGGACTTGCACCACACTGCGAGCATCCAATTGGACATAAAGCATAATTGAGTAGATGAAGTTTTTACTCTATGATTACATGTTATCTAATAGTGCTTGTTTTTAATGACTTATTTAGCTAATTGTGTGAAAGTAATTTTTTAATTTTTAAAAAATATGTATGTATATTTCTAATAATTTTTTTATTATTTAGTTGTAATTAAAAAATAAGTACTTATTAGAAAATTTGTTGTATGTCTGCCAAAAAGACTCTTCATAAATTATTTTTATTTTTTTAATTTTAAAATAAAAAGATATTTTCATATTAATTGGTTTGTAAACCCAACTTATTTTTCCTTGACAATAAAGCCCTTTTCAATAATTTAATTACTAAACACTTTCATGCATACATAACTAAACAACTATATATACTTTTTACTGAATATTCTATTTTAAATTTTTAATTACCTCTAGATATATCCCATTGGAAGTCATAGATAATTCTTAGCCCAATCTAGGCTAATTAAAATTAACTTGTACGGTAATTAAGTTTATTCTATGATGCAACTTATACTGGAGATGCTAATCTAATAATGATGTAATTAACTTTCTTAATATGAATCCAATTGCTTCTCAAGGATAATTCAAAGTTACCTTATATGGTTTTGAGTACCGTTGGCAGTTGAGTAATACAATGCTCATGCTTGTGATTGTTCTATCAATTTTGATTCCAATAAACTAAATGGGGATTGGTTGCTTTTAGCTTTTATATATTTATATATAGAGATATCCACCATCATGGGGTCACTTGGCCTCAAAGTGACCTACTAAATAAGCACTTTTGTTTCTTGTTATCTCTCATTTTCTAATCGGTTCCTGTGTCACATACATTTTTATGAAAAACTAACAATTGATAATGATCATGAAATCCAACTATTTAAACAATTGAAAATCAGCTAACTTGAGATGGGGCCTAGCTAATTGGGCAATAACAAATGATTGGAAACAACTATGAAATCAATCAATCATCGCATTCACCTTTCAATAGCTTTGGATATCTACATCTATATAAAAAAGAAATTTAATTAATTTAAAGAAAAGGGTGTTATTAAATCATGCCATAAAAGTCTTTTGCCATTATGGCCAATGTTTGCCATTACAAGTTACCATGTTCTCAATTTCTAACAAGGTAATTATATGTGATATAATAAGCTTTGACATTATTGCTTATATACATCCAATATAGCATATTTTTCTGTGACAAGATCTATCATATAGCAATATTCTCTCTTCTCTTTAGTAGTTTCATGTATATTCCTTGGATACCTTCTTCTTTTGAAGAGGAATATTTTTAATCTTCTTTTTTTCTTCTAATTATTTTGTTTTACACTTTGTTGAAGGATCTCTAAGTCATTGACTTGGTAACTAAGCATATAATGAATTGACTTCTAGTCAACCAATTAACTCCACCATCTATAATTAACAATTATTTTAATGTTATATTTCTAATCTAATAGTATTATTGGATTGATAGAAATCACATATTTAAACCAAAAAAAAGGGATGGAGTTGAGAGACCTATATATATAAAGTAAAATTGGTTTCAAGATTAATTTCTCGCTCCATCCATTTTATGTTATCGTTAACATGACATATTTGTATTTTAAAAACTAATGTAACAACTCATACGATATAATATTACAATCGAAGATGAAAAATTCTATTTTTACATACGAATGATATGTATCAAAATTTGCATCCTTTTGAATAGTTAAAAGTGAATAATTTTTGAACATTGATAAGAAATGAATTAAAACCTAATTAAAGGGACCCTAGCCTTGTCAAAAGTGACAAATATCAAATGCTTACAACTCTAAGAAATTATAATGAAAAGTTTAAAGCACAATCATCCTTAATTATAAGTTAAAATGTAATCATCTTCTTATGACCCACTCCATATGCCACTTACATTATCAAGTGACAACAACAAAAGGGGCTTAACTTAATTATGTAACAACCTTCAAATTATAGATTTATCTAATTGGTGTGACAGTAATTTACTTCATTCATTTTAATAACCAGATTATGAAAACACAGTTTATTTGTTCAATCAATTAATTGTTTTAATAATATGTCCTCACGTGCATTGTTACATTTGATAGTACTTGTGAATTGATTTTGTTAGTTGGTGAAATCGATCAATAATTGGTCTCAACTTCGTTTAATTAGGACAGATTCTCTTATTTTACATCTTCGAATTCAATTAATTTGCAAAATTTGTTGGTATAACAATTAGGAACCTTTTGATATAAAATTTAAATACAATATCTATTTTTGAAAATAAGAGATATAAAAGATTTTGAAAAAATGGTTGCTTAAAATGTTTCAAAAAACAATTATACGTGGATAAGTTTCATCCTATAATCAGCCTTGTATTAATTTAAGAGAAATGTAACAAATGATGAAAATAATAACTAGATATCGTTGACAGAAAATCATAAAACTTTGCTCTGTGTATAAATTAAGTCAAATCTTAACGAAAGTGACCCATCAAAACAAACATTTTATAAACGTTAATTATGACGGGAGAAATTTCAACCATAATAGAGAAATATGGATATTGAATCATTATAAATTAAGAAATTTTATTTAAAAAAAATAACAATGGGAATAGAAAATACAGAAGAAACACATGAAAGTTGAAATTGTTCTAAAAATGCCTAACTTCTATGAAAAAAACTTGTTTTGTCCATTTTCAGAATCATTTGAAATTTAAAAAATTATTGTTATGGCCATAACAAAATTGGGCCTCAATTAAATCTAATACAGTAAGCCCATTACTAAAGCCCATTATTTGGGCTTATTATCTGGGTCTCACAATGACTCATTCTGACTCCTATATAAACCCTCCGAATCATTACTCAAGGTATGCACACTTTTCTGAACTTATTCTCTCTCTAAATTTCCTTTGCTTTTGAGAGCTTCTTTCTCTAGGAAATTCTCCCAGAAAATTCCGGAGTGCCGGAAACTGACTTGAGCGTCGGAGGGTTTTCGCCTGCACCACCGCCGGCACCCCTGACTATTTTTCTTTACTCGCAGGATTGGACCCGACGTATAATTCGAGCTCTGACCCGCTTCCCGGCCGTCTGAAAATCGTGCATCAACAATTATCAAAAACCATCATACGTCGCGGTTGCAAAATTTTTAGCATATTTAAATATGATTTCTTTCCAATTTTTTTTTGAAAGTTTAGAAAATTATCAAGATGATGCCAATTTACATATAAAAACATTAAAATTGAACACAAAATTACTTTTTAAGATTATTTTACATTATTATTCTAATAAAAAAAACAAATAATCATATTCAGTCTGACTAAAGTTAATGGGTGGGTCATCTCATGCCCAAAAATGTTAACAATATTCTTTTCATGAGATTGGAACAACAGTATATTTACTCTCGTTTTTTTCTTAGAATATGTACAAGTAAAATTTTCACATTTTTCATCTTGTTCTAAAATGTCAATTTAAGTAGTTATAAAAATATTATGTCAACGAAAAGGTACAAAAAAGTGTAAATATATAAAAGTAGAATCCTAATCAAAAGGACAACATTCCCATTTCGTTGTCTCGAAATATATAATTTTCTTTAAAAAAATATTTTCTCACTATCCAAACAATTACCAACCTTGATAGGTGTGACCATGTTTTATTTTGACTCAATTTCCATTCAAGGTTTAACACATTTTACTTAAGTTCAAAGTCGAATTAAAGGTGTTTGTGAAAATGGGTTTGCTTATGGCGTTTCAGGTTCATAATTTAAAGCAACTTAAACTTTTTCTATTTTTGTTTTCATAATTTTTTAAAAAATTCCGATGCGAGATGTTACACATTTAATTTACTTACATTTAATATCATGTTGAAGGTGTTTTGTGAAAATGCATGGGGATGGGGTTGCTTTTGGCGATTCATCATTTCATGATTTCAAGCAAACATTGAAGACTTGAAGGTATAAAGATGGCAATGGGGTTGGAGATTTATTTGATTTTCAAGCTAATAAAGAGCTCTTAGAGCCATTCGAATCAACCTAATACAAGATTGTTTAACCATATTATATATTGTTTGAACAATACTTTTACTAAGTAGATACTGTTTATTTTCAACTTAATGCAATCTTCTTTTATCTAAATTGCATATAATTTTTATTACAGATCATTCAATAAAATTGATCTCGTTTTGAATAGAAATTAAATGTATAATGTGTTATATTAGGTGATCCTACAATTAGAAACAAGGTAAAGAAAACTAACCTTAAAAATTACATATGCTATATAATTTTATAGTGCTAATCCAATAAATTTATCCAATAATAAAATTATAAAACCCTTTACTAAACAAAAAATAAAAAAGCATAATGGGACTTTGAGAGAGCCTAGTAAGATAACACAACAAGGTAGACACATATTCTCCACTTGGGTTAGTTGAGTTTGGACTTGTTTTGGACTTTGTCTAGAGTACATCTAATTTTCTATTGGGCCTGCTCATTGAGTTCTTGCTGCTACCAATGAAAGTTTGCCTAAACTTTTGGGTTGATTTATTTGACAAATAAATGGGTCTTCATTGCATTCACTGTTGTACACTGAGCTCTAATTACCATAGTTCTATTGAATCCCTAATTTTTATCTCATTAGTCCTATCTCTATTTAATAAAGATATATTGTAATTTTAAAATATTTTTAATTAATTTTTTATTACACCTGACTTAAATCTTGAATATTTTCGCAATAACCTTAATTTATTATTTGATTTTAATGGTATTTGACTTTTTTTCTTCAATTTAACCTTTAATTAAATTATTATTTGATCTAGTGTTTGAATTGTTTTTAATACTTTCATCTCTTAGAGTTTAAAAAATAGTATCCTGGATTAAAAAAAAAATTATGTAGGGTTTTAAGTAAAAACTGTCTCCCTTATATTACTAAATTCTTCCAATCAATTAAAGTGTTTCTTAGTTTTAGCCTTTGAAAGAAAATAAATAACTGGGTTATATACAAGTAGAATTGGCTAAAAGATCAAAAGAGAAAGAAAAATACATTGGATCCTGATTAAATTGAGAAAACACAGTGAGATAAGAAACAAAGAGATGGATGAATTATGAAATTGGCCCGAGACTGAGAGTGAGGAGTGGTTATAGAGAAAATTGGGGAAAGTGATAAGACATATAAGGAGAAAATATAAGTTTTTGTTAAGTCAAACTATTCAACATTAATTACCCTATTTATCACAATTCTTATTACATATTTACCCTTATTTAATTTGAAATGCGTCTAAAAAGATAAAAATAGAGGCTTGATAGAACTACTTGCTGCCAAGTAACTCAAGATAATTTAGCTATATGCAACCGCTGCGGGTCGAACTAATATTTTGAAAAAAGTGGAGGTATTTTCAGCAAATAAAGGGGAGTCACATGATAATTACCTTTAAAACTATTAGTTGATTAGTTGCTACATCACTTCCTTCAAATATTTACATTGCAAGATTAATTATTTGTGCTACTTTATACTTGTAATGCATGAACATGTTACATGCATTTCTTAAAATTCAAACTTGGCTTCTTTTTTTTTTTTTTTAATCCTTTGCATCATTGTTTGTTCAATATTTTGTTGTGAATTCGGATGAAAGTGAAAAACTAAAAATCTAATATTCAATACTTTAATTACGCTAGGAATTTGTTTATGTAAAAAGAGGCGGTTTTGTTTCTTTTAGGTAGATTTTTTTTTAATGATAGAAAAAAATAATTAATATTTGTTTAGTGTAATTTAAATGTTTTGGTACGAATGCATAAACATTTAATAATTTTTATATTCACAATTTAGATTTGTTAAATGGATAATTCTTCTTAATAAGAATTGCTATAAGGGAGAATTATTAAATAAAACCCCACTTTTTTTACATCAATTTATATCTCTTAATTTATTTAAATTAACGGTTATGATTTGATTACATAACAAGTAAATATTAAGACTATTATTAGATATATATAGAATGAATAACAAATAAGTTGGTTAATTAATGATCTTTTTCTGTCTCCATTTTCTTTCTTTTATCTCTACATCCTCTTTTTTCGATAATTTAATTATAATTTAATTTATTCTTTAAAAAATTTTAAAGCAAAATAGTCAATGTAAATGGAAAGATAAAAGAAAGCGGGCATCTTCTTTTCTCTCCATTTCATTTCAGGAAGATGAAGAGAGGGCCTCCATCTAGCATGGAAGCCAAGTCGTGCTTGTGCAACATCCCATTCTTTCTTATTTATTAAAGGGAAAATAAGCGTTCAATGTCCTAAGCATTATCAGGGTTAATGTAAGGATTGCAGCAATCCAGCAGGCGGAGGGGGAAAGAATACTGGAAAAGCAAAAAGATCATTAATTACTTAATTTAATTGTTACTTATTCTATATGCATTTATTGATTGTCTTAATAATTAATTGTTATATAATCAAATTATAACAATTAATCTACATAAATTCAAGTTATATAAATTGATGTTAAAAAAAAAGTAATTTAGAGAGGCCATCATTAATATATATATGAATAAGATATTTTAACTTAAAATTTGACTTAAAACTAGACATTAATATCTGACCACTTATTTAATTAAATCTAATGGCTATGATTTTACTGATGTCATCTTAATCCAACTATCCAACTAAGATATTATCTTTTAATTAAAAATATGATAGGACAATAATAAAAAATTCGATGTGGCAATCACAATGGGGTTTATTCTTCTTTTAACTTGATAGGAAACAGTTATTGTAGGGCATCTCTGCAATACAAAAAATCGCCTCCCTAACAACCCACACATAATTCACACGACGTACAAATGCTTAAATGATCATAGCCATCTATGAGCTTCATGGATAGCAAACAATCACCTCTGCCTTGCTTACTGTCCTTGTAGAGTAAGCATCTAGTGTAAGAGAGGAACTTCGATGCATCCGCTGTATCGTGCAACGTGCCGAACTGGCCCAATAGACAACAACAAGCTCGATTCCAATAACTGAACTGGCTGCTGTCCATTAGGTCAGTCAGCACGCTGCACGATGCAACGGATGCACCGAAGATTTGACCCTAATAGAAACCTGCTTATTATGTGTTACTTTAAGAGAATTCACCTATCTCACCAAATATTTCTTCTTCTTTTTTACCCTTCACGTCAACGTACTTATTGATTTATCCAACTTGTGATAAAACAAGAATATTATTTTATTTCTTATTTTAGTATTTTTAGAATTATATTTTAAAAAGTATTTGATTTATAATAAATATATAATATCTTATATCATAATTAGAATATGAGAATATTTATTTCTTATAAATTTTGCGTTGACGCTGCGATGGGTTGGAGAAAATAGGCCCGTGATCAGGTTCTTCAATTGACTAATTCGACATGTAACCCGCACCCAGGCACCCTCAGATCGCTTCGGGTTGCTCGGGTTGCTCGGGTTGCCCGGGTTGGGTTATAATCACAAACTACACCCCTCTCCAAAACCAACGAGGAACAAGCAGTCAAAGCATTAAAACCTCCTGTCAAATAGCAGTAAATTAGCCAAATTTGAGATGCCAGCATCAAGCAAATGCAGATCAAATGAATTTCAATTTAATCAAATGAACTTAAGCCCACTTCAAAACAGGAAAAAAACAAATTTTATCAATAGAAATTAACTGCAAATTGATGACAGATGCAAAGCCAAATCCAAGCGTTGTAAAGCTCAATTAGCTAAGGCTACAACAACATGGACCATTGAACAAAATTGCCAACATAATCAAACACACTTATCAAATTGGTAGAAATAAGTTACAACTTTCTTATCAATTTCTTCTCCGTTCCTCAACTTTCCCAGAAACCAAACAGGACTAAATCACCAAAACTACAATTAAAAGTCATAGATTTGATTGAATTTCACAAAACTAAGACACAAAACGCGAGATCAAACTAGAATGAATGAAAATCTCCAATCTCAAAGCTCAAATCTCAAACATTCACCACTTAAAGCACTCTCAAACCCAACGAAACCAAGAAAAACACTCAATGCAAGCAAGCACAAATTAAAACAAACAACCCACCAAAGCAAAACCAAAAAGGTTCAAATCTTGCTCCCGGATTTCCTAAAAACAGACACAACCCATCACTGCATCAACGCAAAGGAGCTAGATTTGAATGCAATTAGACAAAATGGATGATTATGGATGAGCTTACCTTTGAAAAAAAGAGAGAGACATGAAGGAGGGTAGTGTTAGCACATCTATCAATTTCGTGGAAGAGAAGATAATAAAAAGCAAGTGAGTGAATGAAGGAGAGAGATGAAGAGAGATTTTTTGAATGAATTTATTATGTTAAAAAAACTTTGTCTTTCATAGATGAGCTGAAGCATTAACATTCATACATGACACTGCCACTGACAGTTCCAATGCGTAGACTTGCACGGCATTAAAATAGGTGGCGGGTCGGGTTAAAAAAATTGAAACCCTAATATAACCCGATAACAGAAAAACACGATCCTTTGCACCGATTTCGAGTTATTACAAAACAACAACCGATCAAACTCGACCCGATCGGATAATTTTACACGCTGTTATCCAAATTTAAAATTTTTAAGAAAAACTCCTTTTTAATTTTTTTTTAATTTTAAAATATTCAAGATACCTTCATTTAATTTTAAATATTTAATTTTATTATATTTTTATATCAAAAATCTATTTTAATAATTTCATTATAATAAGTGCTTTTATATTTATCTTATCAAATAATCAATAACTTTTTAATAAAATATCTACTTTTAGGAGCTCTATTAAAAAAAAAGATATATTTCAACAACAATAATACTAGATTTACAACATTCATACAACATAAATTTTATAATGTGATGTAACAGTATAAGTGGTAAAATCTTATTGGATATATAATTCCCTCATTAATTTTTGTTTTTTCTCTTTCAATAAATTTTTGTCATATAGACTGTAATGTCATGTTATAGAATATATATTATACGAATGTTATAAGTCTAATATTACTTTTTCAACAAATTCTACTGAAAAGTAGTCACTTAGTTAGCTCAAGTACCATCACTCTTTGGTTGGCATGACCAAGTTGGGCTCACGCCCTATCTCATCTCATCTAAAGGTGTTGTTACAATCTTGGGCTTCTTTTAACTTATTTTATTTAATTATTTATTTTTTAAATTTAATTAAATCAGTCTAATAACTTTATTGAATTAGCCAAGGTTTGAGATTACTCTTTATGCTTTTGGTAAATAGATTGAAATTATCTCGAAGATTATCAAGCTATAATAAGTTCAATAATTTCATTTTTTATACAATTTATTATACAAATTTTGGTCATTAAATCTAAGTTTTGGATTCGAAATTTAATTTACATTACATAATTAATACATTTTGAAAATGATATTAATAAATTCAATCTTAATTGCAAAAATTGTTATGTTTAGATTCAATGTTCCAAAACTTGTGTCAAAACTTATATTAAAAATATAGGGCTTTTCAACCCACCCACTTGAGTTATTATTATTATTATTATTTACAACTTAAACTTCTGCACCAAATTGGACCATTTATGTCCGCTCCGGCTAGGTCTCAACTAGCGGTTAGTCGAGTACCCAAACCCCATGACCCGAGAGACGACAATAAGTGAATTTTTTTAATCTTTATCAGGAGGGTATAAACTTAAGACTTCGATGCAGTCAAATACTAGGTCTCAAACCTCTCAACCAATTGGATTGCCCTCTCAAGTTATTGATATCTAACTTTACTATATAACTTTGTAGATGTTACTTCAATTTCTTACCTTCATGAAATAAAATTGTATTAAACAAAAAAATTCACTTATTTTTATCCTAATTACTAATTATAAAAAATCCATTTCAATTCTAATGAAAAAAATTAGAGATCTTTATTACTCAATCAATGAATTAAAATCATAACAATTTTAATTTAGTGCATTTACTGAAAAATAAAAGTGATGATTCCTAAAGTGTAACCATTATTGCAATTTTCTTTAGTAGTGGAGTTTAATTTAAATATACTGGATAATTTTTTAATATGAAAATATTTCTTTCATTATTAAAATTCTACTTATCCATTGGTTTAATAATGAAGATTCAAATTGTTGATAAAAAAAATTATTGTTACGATCATATTGCTAATGCTAGAGTCATATAATAATTTTATTCAACATGTAATAATTTAAAAAAATAAAAAAATAGAGGTCACATTTAATATTGCTATAAAAATTATATATTAATAAAAATAATAGAAATTAGAAGATATAACTAAAATTTAAGGGGTGTTATGAAAAATAGCAAGTTTAATGTTTTATTTGATTGCATAATCCTGTTCACCTATAGATAAAAATTTCCTTATGAAGAAACATTTAAGTGCGGTTAATCGTTACCCGGATTAAACATGTTAACGATTTACAGTTTAACGAATGGTTAGATGTTGAAAAAAAAAATTCCTTGAGACTTGATTAATTTTGCACATCTTCCTTCAAATTATAACTTAATTATAATAAGGCGAAGTTTACGGCAATTTGAGTTTCGCCAAAATTTAATTTCTTGTTCATTAGATAGCAAAATTCAACTTAAAAATAAAATTATTCCTCCAAATAAGTTATTTAAATATTAAAAAAATATTTTATCTTTTTATATCGATATATCTAATAAATGCAACCGGTAAAATTTAACTAACATTATTTTATTAACTTATCTAATCATTTTATCGAGGACAAATATATTCATTAATGGACGTTAAACTTTGTTCTATAATAAAAATTAAGATACGTAAAATTAACATCAACCCTTTTACTTTTTTTCTAAATATTTATGTAAGATGATATTGTTATGATTTTTATATTAAAGAATTTATTAAGTAATAGTTTTTATTACATCATCAAATAGAGGACAGAACAGCTACACGACCACCGAGGCAAACAGATTCGGTGACTGACAATCACAGACCCACGATGCGCACGTGTACTGAGAACCCAACCCAAAACCCCAAACCAAACCCAAAGCCAAATTCGAAGCAAAATTAAAAAAATAAACAAATAAAAAGGAAAATTATCCTCTTCTCTCTTCCATTCCATATTCCACCTTCCAGAGATTCTCTCCTCCTAATTTACACCGAACCCCAAAACTCAACTCTTTCTGTTTCTTCCATCACTCTCCTCATCGGCCCATCACAACCGTTGATTCACTCACGGCCGAACCATCACGATCTATCATTTTATCCGTCGCAAAACCTCCGTCCTTGATCTGTGTATGTTGCCTTTGATTTCTTACGTTTCGATTTTCATTCAGTTTGAGTTTTATTTATTCTTTTTAGCTCTTGAATTATAAAACTCTCAGATCAGATTTACATGTTAGGGTTTAGTTTCCTTTTTTAATTTTAATTTTAGATATTAAAATTGGGATTTTTTTTCTTTTTTATTTGGGAAAATTTATTTTTTTGATTAATTGAAGTTTGTTTTTTTTTTAAAAAAAAAAAGATGGAACAAGAATCACAAAAGAGAAAGCTAGAAGAGACTAGCCATGAGCCTCAAAACAATCCAATTCTATGTGCAAATAATTGTGGATTCTTTGGAAGTTCAAACACTAATAATCTTTGCTCAAAGTGTTATAAGGATTATCTCCTCAAACAATCAAAAGCCTCTGCTGAAGAACCCAACCACAGCAATAACAACAAGAAAGCCATTATAGAACAAATTGAACCCAACCCACTTGAGAAGGAGGTTGTCCAAGTTCCAGAAAATGTTGCTAGTTCTGGTGTTGTTGGTGGAGATGGAGCGGCCACCGCCGCCGCATCGTCAGAGAATGCTGAGAAACGCCCCTCCAATCGGTGCAACTTTTGCAAGAAAAGGATTGGCTTGACGGGGTTTAAGTGTAAATGTGGGCAAACCTTTTGCTCTCTGCATCGGTACTCCGACAAGCATAATTGTGTGTTTGATTATAAGAGTGCAGGGCAGGATGCTATTGCCAAGGCAAATCCGGTTGTGAAGGCAGATAAGATTGAGAAGATATGATGAATTGGATGATGGTTTGGTGTATGAAGTTGGTGGTAGGGAATAAGTTGCTACTATTATTTGGTACTTTAATTTGTGTATGTGTACAGTTTGGCTGTTTGGTTTATTGCATAATGGAATTTGATGTTAAATACATTTGCTTTATGTATTACTTGTTAATTTCTTAGTTTTTGTGTTGGCTTGGTGCTGCATTTGTAATTTAGCTTTGTATATGTATATATGTGTGCGTTTCATTATTTCCTGCGTCCATTGCCATGACACAGACTGACTTTTCCTATCGAGTGACGGTATAATCTATTTTCAGAATATTATTTTCGATGGATGTAGTGGCTAGTATTCTGTTGTTGTTCGTTCTTAAGAGTTATGATTCACATTTAGGAAGATGCTTGGTCTCAAGAGCCTTCCTGTATAGGGACCTGTATTGATGCCACAAGAATTGCATCAATGTATGTTATTTAGATTCTTAGCTTTGAGAGTTGTTATTAACATATGTTGTTTAGGGTGCATATGAAGGGAACCCATCAGCTGCTAGCTCTCAACATACAGCATCAACGAATTTATTTTCGAGAAACAAATTCTTTATGCCCATCTGCTAACATTGTTGCACTCCGGGCTAGTATGATGATGGAGCATAGAAAATAAGTTTACATTCTGCATGTGGTGGTGTGTGTACTCAATTCAATTGAAATTTAATACCATCTGCATATGAACTTAGTCATTGGGTTGTTTTTCTACCACGTAATCCCTTTTTAGCATAGTTATGAAACTAGTTTTAGAATTTAGTATGATTTGACATTCATTTTGGATGTTGTTCTTTGTTCCACTGAGCTTTTGCTCGGGAGACATATCATTTTGTGTCATGGCTGTCAAGTTTATGCAAATTGCTTCTGGTTTTGCTTGTTTAAGATGCTCTTCTTGTTGGCATCATATCATTGTTGAAATTTTGATATATAGTTCAGATCTTAACAAGGATAATCTTTTTCTCTTTCATTTACAATCGCATGATTGATATGCTTGTTAGTTGTTGCCACAAACTCGTCTCTTGATGGAAGATCTAAAGCACTGTTGGTGACAGTGATGATTATGCCTGTAAATTGATCCAGTGTCTAATTCTCGACTCATACAACTGATCAAATTTGGTTGAAAGCCTGTTGTTTTCATCAGTGTAGAAAAGTAAATATATTTAGGTAATTGTTTGGCGTGAGTTTTGAAATGATGGAATGCTTTTGAGGTGGGGAACCTGTTTGTAATTTTCTTAGTTGATTACTTGTCTCTTCAAGGATCTTTATTAAGTGTTGCAATTGGATGGATTTGTATCATTTCGTCTCAAAGATGAGTTTGAAGCTTGGGAGTTCATGTCAGGACAGGAGATAACTGACCAATTCTTATAGAGGCCCGCCATTTGTTGTCTAATCGGGAGTTGCTTGCAACTTTTGAAAAGCTCTAAACTTACAACTTCAAGCCCACTTGCTTGTCCAATAATAAACGTCAGATGGGGAATTGATAACTCTCTCTCGACTTTTGAAGGATTGATTTTACTTATCGTATGATCAACATAATCGTTAAAATTGATTTTAAATTGATATATAATGTTTTCAATTGTTAATCTCCTATAAGGGAATGTTTGCTTATGGTACTCTCATTGTCAACATATGGACGTGTCATTATGGTGATCTAGGATGTCAAAAGGGTTTAATTTGGTCAAATTCAATATAAATATTTAGAAATAATTCTTCTCAAAAATATTTTTTGGGGAAATTTTGTCATAATTGCTCGTCTCTCTCTCCTGTTTTTTTGAGAGTAGTTGCCTCAGTTTTCACTCGACTCGCATCCTTTATATTTCTTTTTTAATTTTTGACAAGTTATTAATCTAAATGAGCTCATAGAATTTTATATGATTATATAATTATCACGTTATTCATTTTAATTAATATTATTAATGTTTTGCTTGTTCTTTTAATTGTAACATGCAGCTGCAAGTTATATAAAAAGCTTGTAATAGTAATAAAAAAATAATTAGACTTGTAAAATAAAAAATATCCGAATTATCAATTATTTTTTTTAATTTTTTTTATAGGGCCAATAAATGTAGACATGTGTTGCCAACCATTGGGTTGAATTATATTAGAATATGTAGATGAAGTTATTTATACTAAAAAAGAAATATTCCCTTCACTTATTTTTCTTGATACATACTTGAGTCTTTCTTGAACTCATTTTATAATTCCAAAACAAAATTTCATATAGCTAGCATACATTTCATAGTTTAATAGTTTATTGAATGATAACATATTATAATTTTTTTTTTCATAAAGTACGTGAAATACTAATTTGAGATTATTTTTGTTTAAATTTTTGCTGCTTTTCATTAATTTAACATTGACTTTTTGAATTATGTTAGTTATACGAGATAGTTTTCTGCATTATGAGGCAAAATTAAAATCGTAAAAATTTCGATTGCAGGTGAATTTTGAATATTGAGTGTATAAAACAATTTTTTTTGCGTCTAATTGCATATTCAAATCCTAATAAACTAATTTTTTTTTTCTTTGATAGGATAGTCAATAACATAAAATGATCCATGTTATAATGAGAAAAAAGGGAAAGAAAAAACTTATTTTGGGAAAAAGTTGTTAGAAGTGGTGAAACAAAACGTGTGATTGTGAATGAAATTCCATAAAATTCTTTTAATACTACATTGAATAAGTAGATAAAGTATAATGAGGTGATAACATGTGTACATCGGTATTTTTTGAATATGAAGTACCAGCTATCTCTTCCTCACATTTTGCTTAAAAAAAAAATAAATCAAATTTTAAAACATATACCATGAAGTAGCTTGGCGTACCATATGCATGCATTATTTACTAATTAAGCAAATGCCTTAAGCTTTTATTGTTTTAATTCGACAAATTTGAATACAATTTATTAGTTTTGGTAACAAAAGTATTTGAAGTTTGATTGATTTTTTAAAATAAGTTTTTATTTTAAATCTCATTCAATGTTATATGTTGAATAAACGTGTCATCTAAATGGTATAAAAATACTATATTAACCATTACTCGAATTAATAAATCATTTAACAAAATATAAAATAATTTTTTTTCAAGTTAGCGTCACTCTTTCTTTTCATTGGAATTTCACAAGAGAATAAAATTCTATCACATATTAGAAATATAATGATATTTCAAAATTAATTTAAAGTAAGTTTTATTATCACTCTTACGTCAACTCATTATCCACTCGAAAATTATTAATAAGTTTTAAATTCATGTGGGGGCACAAATTGGCATGAATAAGATTATTGGTTGTAATAATAGAAATCTGTTTTTTAATAAATAAGAAAAAAATTTGTTTAATATTGAAATATAGTTTTTATATAACTGATGATGTCGAAGATACTATAATTAAAAAACTATAATTAAGTGAGAGTTTCTAAAAGTATATTTTAGATAAACTTTTAAAAATCAATTAAAAATAGTTACTTATGTAAAACATGTATTACAATAATCTCAAAATTACTTTTCTGACCGAGTACAATGAAGAATTAACAAACCCTCCAGAATTGTTTAAGCAGTCACTTCCCCTTCGGAAAGTTGACGGCTGAGATCCACCTCTGAAATTTCGAAGTCAACTGGATTGATGAGCGAACCCAATTGCCACCCGCAGAGGATCACTCTCCACGCGAATATGTCAGACCCTGGGACCCAGCGTCGATGAAATTACTGAATTACCAAAACAAACCCGACATCGTTCGTGTGCTTCTCTGTTACCTTGGCAGCACTGTTTCGAATCATCAAAGCCAGCCCGGGCTCACTCGTCGATCGACAATTTACTCTCTCACTTCTCACCCCTGAGAATCTTCACGGACAAAAGCAATTTATTTAAATAAAAAAAAAAAGAAAACAAAAAGCGAAAAGCTCAAAAAATCCACACAAAGAGAGAGAGAGGCTCGGAGAAATCTCGAAACAGAGAAAGCCTCTCTTTGATTTGCTTCCGGAGATGTCTTCCTTCACCTTTCATTAAACGACACCGTTTACCGCTTCAGGTTCTTCCTCAAAGCTTCTGTTTGCGTTTCCGGATTCTGGAATTTCTGGGACTAATCATCTCTTTGGATCATTTTGTAATTTTTTATTTTGATTTCCAGTTTCATTTTTCCTCTGCTTCTCTGTTATGGTTTTGAGTTTGATTTTTCTGTTTAATTTTCATCAAATTTCTCAGCTATGCAGTGATTGATTGATGTTTCTATTTTGTTTTGGAATTTTTATTTGTTTGGCTTCTCGACTGTTCTATTAAGTTTTACCTAGCTTTGTTTGGCTGCAGAGAAAAGTGAGAGAAGGTGACATTGTAGCGATGTTAAGCTAAAGAAATGAATGTGTTAATTGCTTTTTGTTTATTATTTATCGTTTAGTGAATAATCAGGAGTTCTTTAATGTTATGTTGTTTATATGAGCTGTTATGAGAAGTGGCATAATGAGTTGAATTATTCTGTTTTATGTTTATGATGCGAAAGCTTAGAGACTTAAACTGTGGACTGATTATTAATTTTTACGGCGTTAGTTGGAGTTAAGAAGGATTGTATTTAGTTGTTCATCGCGATGGAATGTAGTTGATTGAATGAATTTTTGTGTTAACAGAAACATAATTGAAATAATTGAGTTGATTTGAGTTCTGAATTCATTGAGTTCATTTCGCGATGAAACTGGACTTATTTAGTTGGAGCTGAAAAATGATCACGAATTGCTTATAATATTTATGAAATGAACTGAATTATAAAGTTTAAAAGGTACTTTCAGCAGCAGAATCCGTATATTTTAAATTTTTAATAGTAATTGAACTGAATTAATATTTTGTTTGGAATATTTAGTTAGTAAGAAAGTGCTTAGTTTTTAGTTTATTTCCTATCATTTGCCAACTTCTATTTGTTTATTGATTGTTATTGCCAGCATATACATTGAATGAGATATGGATCTTGCCTTAAATATTAATCCTTGTGAGACACTTGTTTATCGTAGCTTTTTTTTTTCTCCCCTCTCTGTAATTTCTGAGGCTTTTTATTTGTTTTTATCCTTCTGATGTGAGATGCGTTAATGAGCATAATGCTAGCTATGCTATCTTAGTGTTATCATATTTAGAAGCGCTGGTTCTTTTGTTCACTTGTAGGATCAAATGGACTGTTCTTTGGGTGGTGAGGGTCCTGCAATACTGCAGTTGCGCAAGTGGGACCCCTCCCAGTTCCAGTTCAACCTGTCAGAATTTCGTGAAGCCTTTATTTCTCCGACAAGAGAACTGTTATCATTGCTCTCATATCAGTGTGAAGCATTACTATTTCCGCTGGTTCCAGGTGAATATAATATTTTAATCTCATAATCATTTCCCATGATGGTGCTTTGACTCTTCTAGATTGCCAACAGTTTAAGTATATATTTGTTGGTTGAATAAGTAGCTGTGTATGTCTTATCTCATTTAGCTTTACTGCAATTATTGTTTGATTTATTTGGGCTGCCAATATGATACATTTTGTTCTTTGTGTTTCATTTTTTTTGGTTTGCAGGGGACTCAATAGATAATAACATTACAGAAAATTATTATGAAGGAAGTTGTCAAGATCCATGTTCATCTGCTCTAAGTAGGTCAGATTCAAAGGACAATATGCCATGCACTTCTGGATCAGTAATGGATTGTGATAATGGTTTTTCTCTTGATCGTAACGTTTCAAGATCTAATGGTTACCCTTTTGTTTGTGATGTAAATTCACTGGCTTGGGGTGTTTGTGGGGATACCTATAATCAGCACAAAGATGCCTCGTTTAGAGAGCTTCTTTTTGTGTCAGGCAACCAAAATGTGACAGTCCATGCTTTCCGATGTCCTCGTGATAACAGTTCAGCTACAAGACCTGCTATGCAGGGTGACTTTGGGCCAGGTAGGTGGGTGGAGTGGGGGCCTTCTTCCACATCAGTTTGTAATATGGTGGCTGAGGAGCCTTCTAGTTTGTCTTCTGAAGTCTCTGGAAATGTTGAGGATGAATTCATGAACAATGGAAGTAGGGAGAGTTCAAATGGTACAAGAAAAGAAGCTGGGGATGATGGGTCATCAAGGGGTGCTGGTTCGAGGAGGTGGATGCGATCCTTTTTAACCAAAGCTGAAACTGTCAAATTGAATGGCGATGTCTGGACCAGGTTCCCAGAGAAGTCATCATATCCTTGCTCAGCAAAGGTTGTTTCATTTTCCATTTTTGATGGTAGAGTCCCTGCTCAAGAAGACTCTGTTTCAGTTAAGGACAACAGGCAGGAAACTGTTTTGGATCTGGAGAAGGATTTGACTCTGAATTCCTGTTTGCCTTCATCTAGTCTAAGTTTTCAGTCTGATGTATTGACCAATTATCTAGGTATTGACATTAACAGTTCCTACAAATGCACTAGAGTGTTTTCTAGCAGTTCACATTACCTAATTGGATTCTTTATGACATTGGTAGATCCTTTGTCGATCAATATTGGTAGTGGGAGTGAGAGAAGTAGGAATAAAAATCTACTCCTTGTTGCTCGGTTGAGTAGCTGGGGAATGCAGTGGGTTTCTGTTGTGAAGCTTGAGGAACATTTAAACGTAGGCTCTGTGGTTGAATGGACAGATTTCTGCTTTTCTGATAATCTTCTTGTTTGCCTCAACTCTTCTGGCTTACTATTTTTTTATGCTGCCATGTCTGGTGACTATGTGGCACAGCTTGATATTTTAAGTACGTGTGGGCTTGACGCAAGATCCATTTTGTACAAACAACAGAAATTGCCTGTAGGTGCCGATGTGCAAATTATGAAAGTTGATGAAGTTCATGAAATGTCACCTTATCAACGAGGTGGTCTCTTTGGTGGAAGAATATTTAAAAAGGTGATTTTTGCTTCATATAGCTCCCTCTTAGCTGTGGTTGATGAATGTGGTGTAGTATATGTTATACGTGCTAGTGATCATATTCTGGAAAGGTGCAATGCATCTGTGAAATTGCTTCCACATTTCTGGCATATGGGGCTTGGGATGTTGGTTGCTTGGGAGGCTGGTGGTTCAGATATAGGTCATCAAAGGATATATTCTAATTTTTCAGGTTATAGTTTAGATATTTCATCTCAAAGGAATGAAAATGTTTCTTTCTCTGACAGTACTAGAAGTCATTTGCCTCATGAGTGGCAACATCGAAATATTAATGGAAATGGCTGGAAGTATGACTTGTGTTTGAATGGATTTTCTGCTGCAACAAAAATGACTGACCAGAGTTTTCATGATTCTGAAGGAGACCAAATGAGAAAAATCGTACTTCCCATGGATAGATTTGATGAGGATGATTGTATCTGTTTTTCACCTTTGGGTATCACTCGGCTTATTAAAAAGCATAACAGTAAGGAGCAAAAATGTGCCAAAATTGTTCATCTTGATCTGCATACGGTTTCAGCGGTTCATGATGACAGTTGTTTGAATTATGGGTCTGAAATGACTGCCCTAGAGGGGAGGAAAGCAACCTCTGTTCTAGAAGCAGTTGGTTGCACTTTTCAGGGTTTTCTTTATTTAGTAACTGAAGATGGTCTTTCAGTGGTTCTCCCTACTATTTCAGTTTCATCAAATTTCCTCCCTGTTGAAACCATTGGATATCGGCAGTCATGTATGAGGACAAGTATAGGAAGTAAAGAAAAAACTAATTTCCAAATGAAAGAAGCAAAACAGCCCTGGCCGCGTTGGCAAATTGAAATTTTGGATAGGGTTATCCTGTATGAAGGCCCTGAAGAGGCAGATCGCTTATGTTTGGAAAATGGTGAGAACTCTTCGGCTTTTTCTAAATATCATCTTTGATTTGGTGTCCATAACTGTGAAGAATCATTAATTCAATTTCTTACTATTATCTAGTACAATTTATCAATTTATTTATGATCTTTGTTGAGAACTCCGAGTTAAGAGTCTAAAGTAGATAAGATTAGAAGTAATCAATTACAGGCCTTCAATCTTCAACTCTAAAAAGTTAGTAGCGGCGGATTGCATTGACCCCAGAAAGTTGATTCAGTGTAATGAACCTCAATCTTTGGCACTAAAAAAGTGCATTGAAGTGATTAATGCTTTGCAACAGTGACTTGTGACATAGGTTTAACTTGTGTGCTGGGCTTTGACCTGGTTCTTCTGATTTCTAGAAATAGTGACCGGATTTGCTTTTTTTTAGGTTTTGTATATGTGTAGGACCACTAACAATCATAATGAGGGTGGTTATTCTGGTAATATACATTTTAATTGAGAAGGGTATAGCGCTTTTGTTTGATGTTGTTCAATCCAGAAGGCCTAGAATGTATCTTTTCAAAATTGGTGTGTTCTATGTAAAAAGGATTTTGAAAGTGTGAACCCCTTGTTCCTGCACTGTCCACTAGCTTTAAAATTATGGCATAATTTTTTGGTGGAGCTAATATCAGCTGGGTCATTCCAAAGAATTGTGTTTTGTTGTTCATTGAATATCATTTGGTGGATGAGAGGAAGCTGTTGTTCTTTGCAGATGTTGTTACTCTGATGTGTTTTTGGTTTTATGGTTGGGGGGAAATAAAAGAATGCTTGAGGATGCTATGGAGGAAGCTTGGGAGATGCTATGGGACAAAATTTGTGATCTTGTTTATTTATTTATTATGGGAGATGCTGTAGTGACGTTGTTGGATTCTTGCATTTTTTGTCCGATTTTTAGTGGACGTCTAGTTTTGCACTTTGCATCCAAAGTTATTTTCAATAAAACTCTTTTGCCTTATTAGAAAAAAAGAAAAAAACTAAAACATAGTTGTTCCTTATGTATTGATGGGTATCATGTGTCATAAGTTTGCTTATAGGTATATTGAGGAGTTAATTTGACTATAAATGTGTCTTACAGTTATTGCTGGTTTGGCAAGTTTTGATGTTCCCCTTTTAGTTTTGTGTATATTACACTTTCATTTATACACTTGAACAGTCCTTACTGCTAGTTGGCCTTTGATCACGAGTGAAGTGGTCGACCTCTCTTGTTTGTTGTTGACTCCATATTATAATTTAGAACTCCTTTTAAGTGTTGATATACATAAAATTAGAAAGAAATAGGAAAAAGAAAATACACATTTAGATAAACAAACAGTCCCTACTGCTAATGTTAGTTACTGCCAGTTTGTACCAAGAGTTTGGGTCTCTAATATTCCTTCTTCCTGTAAAATTTTCCCTAAAAGCTTTGGGTATTTGGAATTCTTGTTTGGCTGGTTCACATAAATTTCCAAGCCTATTAAACTATGTATTCATGTAATTTTTTTTAATTTAAATATTCGATTTCCCACAATAGCTTGACTAATGGAATGGAGTTTTCTAAACCTCCTTCTTGACTTGATTATGGTTTTCTTAAATCTATCTTCCTCTGTGAGAACAAAATTGCTTATAGGAGTGTTTCTATTGCATTTATATCAATATTATTTCTGACACTATAATATTATAGTTGCCCTAGCATTTTTATATATTTACTGCATTATTGAAGCAGTTGAAGCAGATTTCTCAATGAAATCTTGACATGTAAATTACTGGAATGTCAGGGTGGGACCTGAAAATTTCCCGGTTGCGTCAACTCCAAATGGCGTTGGAGTACTTGAAGTTTGATGAAATAAAGCAGTAAGATTTTATATGCACATGCACAAAGACACACAGACACTTTGACTTGTCTTATGTACATGCATGCTATGCATACATATATGTTTTAACTAATTGTTTTGTGTATTTTGGATAATGGAATTTCATTGCATACTTGTTGGTAATTACTGTTATTTTGTAAGGATATGATGTCAAGGATTTCACATGTCGTAACATCTCATGCGATTTCCTATTTAAAAAAAATTGTAACTGCATGACTCTTGTTTGTTTTATTGTTTTGACAAATGTCAATAATGATGAGTGGCATGAGAGGCATTCAAATGGAGAATTTGCAAAATGCTTTTAAGGTGATTTATACATGTAGAGGGGATTGACAAAAGTGAACAAGCAGCCCATTGACTAGCCTTTTTAAGGTGATATGTTATTCGAGGGGATTCATGTAGCCAACTACAACTAGTTCTGTATTGAGGCGGAGTTGAGTACGTAGATAATATTGTAATTGAATTAGGGATGTGAATGATTTGTGGTTAATATGGAATCTCATTATTTATTCACTTTTTAAATTACATTTACTCTGGAATGAGTTTAGTGGAATATTCCAGAAAACATTTTTTGCTAGAGGGTTTCATATTAGAAACGCGACTTGTAGGTTTCTGTTTAGGTTATCGGCTTTATAATTATTCTATTTGACTTTTCTATTTTCTATTATATATATTTCCTTCTTGAGGAAGAGCTTTTGACTAATAATTAAAATGTTTTATATCTAAAAGGGTTGGCTAAAATTTCATGTGACAGGGTAGTTTGTGTTCTCTCTATTTTTTGACCACACAAGTATCTGATTGTTGAACAGCTAGTGTGTGATGGATCAAATAGAGGTATAGGTCTGTTGACAATGCATAAACCTAACAAATTTTATCAATTATTTAATCTCTCTGCCTGGATGATGAACAGATCTTTAGAAATGCTGGTGGATGTCAATCTGGTGGAAGAAGGCATTCTGAGATTACTCTTTGCAGCAGTTTATCTGATGACTCATAAAAATGGCAATGATAATGAGGTTTCTGCTGCAGCAAGGTAAAGATCTTATCTCTTAGCTTTCACAAAAGTCTGCACTGAACATTGAGATTAGTGCTGCTTAGATAACACAAATGCCATTTCATTTAACAAGTATTTAAGTTTATTCTTTGGTTCCTTCTAAGTTTTGTAGATCAACTTGACTGACCAGTGTTTTTTTTTAATATATACATCCTTTTGCTAATTGCGTGATGTTATAAACTTTTAATCCATGCAATCAATCTATTTTCCATATGGAGCATTTGGAATATTTTTGATTACCAGAAACTAGAAAGTAAACTTAAGATATCAAAATAGATATTACAGTTGACCAAAACACCAAGACTTCTCATATGCTAAACACTAATAGAAATATAATTTTGATAGAATTCCACGGCAGCCTAAACCTCTAGTCAGGTTTACTTACTCTAGGCGACCAAAATAGGAAGTGGGGGGAAAGCTGACGTGGCAGAAGTTGTTTCTTTTTTCATTTTCCGTTTTTCTTTTCTGTTATCTGTTTTCTGTTTTAATAATGATTGGGCATTGGTTTTGGATGTGCTGAGCTGGACACTAGGGAGAGTTAGTGAGAGAATATTTAGGAAAAGGAAGGGAGAGAAAGAAGGCAGTTATGAAAAGTGTATAGAGCATTGCTCTGGGGAGAGCTAGCAGACCTCTCGAAAGTCTGCTGCCTCACTGTACTGGTTTCTAAGTTTCCGGAATACAGCAAGAGAATTCAGTATCATTTCATCTAAGTTTCTGTTCTGGAATTGTAGATTGTGCTGTGTGTGTAATATTGTGCTGTGTGTGTGAGGGAGATCATAACAGATTTGGTACCAGAGCGGTAAGATCGTGTGATGGCTAAGAAAGGAGAAGCAAGAATGGATGGAATTGAGGAAAGGCTTACCCAGTTTCAAGGAGACATTGAGACTGTGAAGGAGGGGATGGCCAGGGTCTAGATGCTCGAACAAAATCTGGCGACGGTGATAGAGAAACTCGAGACTATGACGGAGAAGAGGGGGAATAGAACGGAGAGAAATCCGGAAATCAACATCAGAGGTCCAAAGGTTACCTCTGGAAGCACCGGCGAAGGGTCATCGACTCCTTCTCGGGGGTCTGGAGGTTTCGACGACGGAGAAACTTTCAGGGGAGAGTACCGACCACCGCGGCGACTGGAGATGCCGGTGTTCGACGGGACTGATCCCGATGGCTGGACTTTCCGAGCAGAGCGATATTTTTCGCTCAATCGTATGACCCAGTCTGAGAAGCTGGAGGCAGCCGCAGTCTGCTTCGAGGGTGAGGCGCTGTCGTGGTTCCAGTGGGAGGACCGACGCCGGCCGATGCGAAGCTGGGACGAGCTGAAGCGGCTGCCGTCGGATCGATTCGGATCGTCGTAGGAGGGAACGAGCTACGAGAGGCTGTTGGCGTTAAGGCAGGTCGGCACCGTCCGGAAATATCGCCGGCAGTTTGAGATGTTAGCTTCGTCTCTGCAAGACGTCTCCGAGAATGTGCTAGAAGGGGGGTTTCTTAACGGGCTGAAGGCTGATATTCGGGCCGAGCTGAGGCTGCTGCAACCGAATGGGCTGGCCCGACTGATGGAAGTGGCCCAACGGGTGGAAGACAGGAATTTAACGCTGGACAGAACTAAATCTGGAATAAGTTCAATTCCAGGAAAAGGCACGTATTCAAATACCAGCGCCAGGACACCCAGCGATTTCTTTGCAGCACCAAGCGGGGCTGGGAATAGGAAGCCATTTCCGAATTCGGGAACTTCATTCAATGCAGAGCTACAGGCCAAACGGGAGAAGGGTCTTTGCTACCGATGTGATGAGAAGTTTTCACCAGGACATCGCTGTAAATTCCAGTCTCTGTAGGTGATGGTTGTCCAAGAGGAGGAGACACTGGAAAACTCAGAAGGGATGTTCCAAGGGGACAGTGAAGTGGAAGAATGGGAAGTGGAGAGGGTGGAGTTGTCAGTGAATTCGGTTGTGGGACTCACTTCTCCTAAAACCATCAAATTACAGGGCAGTCTGTATGGAGAAGAGGTGGTGATACTCATTGATCCAGGGGCCACCCACAATTTCATTAGTAGTGCCTTAGTCCAGAAATTGTCATTGCCTATGGAAAATACAGATGGATATGGAGTGGTCCTAGGAACCGGAACACCAGTAAGGGGAGAGGGAGTTTGCAAAGATATAGAACTGGAGTTACAGGGACTTAACATTGTGGAAGAGTTCCTACCCTTAGGCCTGGTTGGATCTGATTTAGTTCTGGGAATGATGTGGCTGGAAAAGTTAGGGGAGATTAAATTTAATTGCAAGGCCTTGACTATGGAGTTCAAAATTGGGGGCAACAGGGTGTTATTGCAAGGAGATCCAGGGCTTTCCAGATTCCAGGTCTCCCTGAAATCATTAATGAAGGCAGTTAGAGGAGGAGGCCAAGGGGTTTTGCTGGAATTAAACTCCCTAGCTGTGGTGACTGAACCAAGACAGACTGAGTTAGCTGCTGAAATGAAGAACCTGCTCCATCAATTTAGCTCAGTTTTTGAGAATCCTCAAGGCTTACCTCCTATTAGAGGGCATGAACATGCCATTCCACTAAAAGAAGGAAGTCAGCCAGTGAGTGTGAGGCCATACCGTTACCCTCAAATCTAGAAAGATAAGATTGAGAGACTAGTGACTGAGATGTTGGCAGCTGGAGTGATAAGGGCCAGCAGTAGCCCATTCTCTAGTCCAGTGCTGTTAGTTAAAAAGAAAGATGGGAGTTGGCGGTTTTGTGTAGATTATCGTGCACTGAACCAAGCTACGGTTTCCGATAAGTATCCTATTCCGACTATTGATGAATTACTGGACGAATTACATGGAGCTTGTGTTTTTTCAAAATTAGACCTTAAATCCGGATACCATCAGATTCGGGTTAAATCAGAGGATGTCCATAAGACTGCATTTCGGACTCATGATGGACATTATGAGTTCTTAGTGATGCCCTTTGGACTCACCAATGCCCCATCAACATTTCAGTCCTTGATGAATGAAATTTTCAGGAAGTTTTTAAGGAGATTTGTGCTGGTATTTTTTGATGACATTTTGGTTTACAGCAAAAGTATGGAGGATCACTTAGAACATTTGGGGGTGGTGTTGGAAATCCTTAAATAGCAACAGTTGTATCTCAATGCAAAGAAATGCATGTTTGCTCAAGATCAATTGGAGTATCTCGGCCATGTGATTTCAGGAGAAGGGGTGGCTGTAGACAATTCAAAAGTGGAAGTGATGCAACAGTGGCCGACCCCTAAGAATTTGAAGGAGCTGCGGGGCTTTCTTGGGTTGACCGGGTATTATCGAAAGTTTGTAGAAGGATATGGGAAGATTGCCTCTCCGTTGACAGAACAGTTAAAAAAAGATAATTTTGGGTGGAATGAAAGGGCGGAGGAAGCTTTCCAAAGGCTGAAAAAGGCAATGACGACAGTTCCGGTTTTGGCTCTACCGGATTTTACTCAACCGTTTATTGTCGAAACAGATGCTTCGGGGGCTGGTTTGGGGGCTGTTTTAATGCAGGGGCAGCGACCAATTGCCTATTTCAGCCATGCTCTTCCCCAGCGTTTGCGGGGAAAGTCGGTTTATGAGAGGGAGTTAAATGGCTATTGCCTTGGCTGTTCAAAAATGGAGACCATATTTAGTTGGCAGAAAATTTGTGGTTAGGACTGATCAAAGAAGTCTTAAGTACTTACTAGTGAGGAGCATTTGAAATGGTTAACCAAGCTGATGGGGTTTGATTTTGAGATTCATTACCGTCCGGGCCTAGAAAACAAGGCTGCGGATGCGTTATCTAGGCGACCAGAACTGACTGCTATAACCTTGTCCCCAGCAGTGGATACTAGCATAATACAGAAGGAGATAGAGGACAATGAGGAATTGAGACAGCTTAAGGAGGCTATTGTAGCTGGTACAGCGAATCAAGAGGGCTATGTGGTGATTCAAGGTCAATTGCTTATAAGGGCAGGTTGGTATTAGTTAAGGGATCACAACTCATTCCGAAGGTGCTTAAGGAGTTCCACGATAGTCCCTTGGGAGGCCATTCTGGCTTGCTTAAGACAATGCAAAGGATTTCAAAGGAATTTTACTGGAAAGGGATGAAAAAGGAGATTAAGACTTATGTAGATTCTTGTGGGGTTTGTCAACGTAACAAATATTTGTCATTGTCACCAGCGGGTTTGCTTCAGCCTCTTCCTATTCCTAATCAGGTTTGGGACGACATCACAATGGATTTCATAGAAGGTTTACCTAAGTCCGAAGGTTATGATACTATCTTGGTGGTGGTGGATAGGCTGAGTAAATTTGGACATTTTGTGGCTCTCAAACATCCTTTCACAGCCCAAACCGTGGCTGAAATCTTTATTAAGGAGATAGTGCGGCTACATGGGATACCTCGCTCTATTATTACGGACCGGGATCGGATATTTCTTAGCTTATTTTGGAGGAAATTGTTTAAAATGGTGAACACAAAACTCAGCCGTAGCACAGCCTATCATCCTCAGTCCGATGGGCAAACGGAAGTGGTCAATCGGTGTTTAGAGACCTATTTGAGGTGTTTTACAGCGGACAAACCAAAACAGTGGGCAAAGTGGCTTTCTTGGGCTGAGTATTGGTATAATACTACCTACCATTCAACAGCTAAAACGACTCCTTTCAAGCTCCTGTATGGTCGAGATCCTCCCCCCTTGGTTAGATTTAACCAAGGTTCTACTACCGTATCTTCGGTGGAACAATTACTAGAGGAGAGAGATGCCATGTTGGATGAGTTAAAGCACCATTTACAGGTGGCTCAGAACAACATGAAGGCAAGGGCAGACAGCAAAAGGAGAGAGATTCAGTTTCAGGTTGGAGATATGGTTTACTTGAAACTGCAGCCTTATCGTCAAAAATCCTTGGCTGGTCGCAAGAATGAGAAACTCAGTCCTAGGTTCTATGGCCCATACATGGTGGAGGCTAAGATTGGGCAGGTAGCTTATAAACTGAAGTTACCTGCCAATTCTATGATACCCCTGTCTTCCATGTCTCCCAACTCAGAAAAGCTGTAGGATCAGCTCCGGTTTCTTCCAATATCCCCCCACAACTGAATGAGAACATGGAATTTAAGGTGGAGCCAGAAGAAGTGCAAGGAATCAGACAGAAGAAAGATGATTCTACTGCTAAAACAGAAGTGCTTATAAAATGGAAGGGGTTACCAGACTTCGAATCTACTTGGGAAGATTCTGACTTGCTGCAGCTGCAGTTTCCTGACTTCCACCTTGAGGACAAGGTGGCTTTTTGGGCAGGGGGTGATGATAGAATTCCACGGCAGCCTAAACCTCTAGTCAGGTTTACTTACTCTAGGCGACCAAAATAGGAAGTGGGGGGAAAGCTGACGTGGCAGAAGTTGTTTCTTTTTTCATTTTCCGTTTTTCTTTTCTGTTATCTGTTTTCTGTTTTAATAATGATTGGGCATTGGTTTTGGATGTGCTGAGCTGGACACTAGGGAGAGTTAGGTAGAGAATATTTAGGAAAAGGAAGGGAGAGAAAGAAGGCAGTTATGAAAAGTGTATAGAGCGTTGCTCTGGGGAGAGCTAGCAGACCTCTCGAAAGTCTGCTGCCTCACTGTACTGGTTTCTAAGTTTCCGGAATACAGCAAGAGAATTCAGTATCATTTCATCTAAGTTTCTGTTCTGGAATTGTAGATTGTGCTGTGTGTGTAATATTGTGCTGTGTGTGTGAGGGAGATCATAACAAATTTTAAGGAGCCACTCTAATTTGTTCCTATGGCCCTTGATTAGCTCCACCAGATGTAATTTAACCTTTTGGTACATTAAGGGCGTGTTTGACATGGAGGTTAGGATAGGATAAATGACTGAGATAGTATAAGTTTTTTATAACCCGTGTTTGGTGCTGTTTTAAGCTTGGACAGGACAGTAAAACACTGTAAATAGACCACATAAAACCAGCCAAAATAAAGCCACGTGTACCCATGGGTTTATGTGGGACTTCAGTTGTGTTGTGTAGGTTCAACTTTGTCTATATATATATATATTTATATATATGTTATCTTAAATAGAATAAAATATATCACATTATCTTTAAAATTGAAATATCTAATTAAACACTTTAATTATTTAATAAATGCTTTAAAATTTAAATATATAACAAAAATGAGTTTAAGTACAGATGTAAATCGTAATTCTAAATTTTCAATTATTTTCTTTTAAATCAGTTAATTATAAAATATTGATTTTTAGAAATTATTTTATATAATCCTATTCAATCTAATAGTATATCAAACACTGTACATTATTATATTTCTCCCATCCTATCCCATTCAATTCAGTACAATCTAATGCTAAAACTAATACAGCCCTATACATTGTACCAAACGCACCATAAGCATCTTAGAAGAAAATTTTGTCCTTGAAATCATATATAGTTCCTATTCAAAATTTGGCTCCCTTTTTAATTTTAATATTTATGAGAAACATTGGATGGGTCTCGGTCCTAACATCTGGACCTGAGATTAATTTGACATCATATAGGTTTGTGTTACATATAGCCATTGGAATCATAAAAGTTTAACTTTATATATTTTGATGGTTATTAGTGTCTTCAAATCTTGAGCCAAGTTTTCTGATGTTCAAAAGCTTTGTTGGAATGCTTAGATTGGCTTAATGGGTTTAAATGTATTTAAGCACTGAGTTGGTTGATAGATCAGGTTATGAAACTTAAATTAATACTGGGTCTGCATCAGAAACTGGTTTAAATGCAAGCTAGGACATGACTGCTATGCTCAAAGATGTGTTTAAGAAAACATTCTCTCTGTGTTATTGGATATTGGATTCCACATGAATATATTAATCAGTTTGATCTCCTTCTACTATGTTTCTCTTAGGAACCATTTTCTGTCTGTCACTTTCTTTTGGTATAAGGCGGTTTTAGCTGAGAAAATTTTCATTGCATAATTTTTTGGGAAAATTTGTTAATTGAATTGGAATTGGCTAGGCTTAAGTTCTTTTTTCCACACCTTCTTAAAGGTTCTCTGCTCTTTCTCTTTACATTTTATAATTTATGGAGAACAAGTATCCAGTTTGGTTTCGTTTTTCATGTCTGTCCTTTTTCTGTGCCTATATTCTTATGTTAAATGTGTATATAAATGACGGGGAACCCGTAAGAAGACAAACCAAAATTAAACACTCACTCAACAATCACTCACACTCACACACAATCAACCAACAATCAACTGAATTCTTATTTAATATCAAATAATCAATATCTGAATAATGTCTAACAAAATAATAATGAAACCCTATATTTATACTAATCAAGACATATTGGAATTTGAGTCAAATTAGGAAAGTCAAAATCCCTAAACTAACAATTTAGGTTTGAATCAAATTAGGAAAAGTCAAGATCCCTAATTGAGTCAAAATCCCTAAATTGATGATTCCTAATTCAATTAAACTTTAAATAACTAAATTATTGAAAAGACTCAATTATCCCTAATGTAAAAATAACCCTTGCTGCATCAATAAATAATCCTCATTACAATCTACAAAGCTAGTAAAATTTAATGCTACTGCTTAATGATAACATTTTGGTTCTAACTTGTATAGATGACAGGAATTTCTTTCTTTGAGGTATTTACTGCTTTTGTATAGAGTTCAATTACCTCTGATGCTTGTCGTGGACATTTGGTCCACTTGTACTTGTAAATCCTATTTCATGTTCATTTATAGACAGTTTTTCTGTTTAGAAATATAATTGTGTGAATCTGGAATTGTTTAGGAGTCTATATGTCAAGTAGAGACTGCTAATATATTTGGTGTAATGATGTAATTGAATAATTTTATGAATCTTAGCAGTTAGTTTCATGTTACAGAATCACAAATTATATGGTTTTGAATTTTGATTGTATTGGTTATTGTTATCAAAATAAGTTTGTAAGTGCATAAATAAAATGCAGTACCAATTTTGAATGAGTTGAATAAAAAAATTTTTGTTTTGCATTTTGCTATTTTATTAAATTTTATATAGAACATTAGTGATCTTCCATGCTGCAGGCTTCTAGCATTAGCCTCTGGCTTTGCTACCAAAATGATTCGCAAATATGGACTGCAACAGCATAAAAATGATGCGTATTTACTGAAGGCCATTCATGGAATTGGAATACTTTCTCTTCCACCAATATCACCTGATGAAGAACAAAATGATATGAAAAATTCTAGAAGGCTTCATGAGATGGCTCACTTTTTGGAGATTATTCGAAATTTGCAGTGTCGACTTGGTGTGAAATTTAAAAAGCCAGGCCAAGGACAGGTAGGTTGTTTTTTTTTGGATTTTTCTACAATAGGTGTTGCAATAAGTTTTGCATGCTATGTTTAAAATTGTGCAATGTCTTTGTGCTATGGAACAGATGGATGGTGAGGAGACATTAAGCTTGGTGGATCAGAACTTATTAGAGGATGAATCTCAGCTGTCGATAGTTTCACAGGATCCAGTATTATCGGGGACTGTAAATCAACATGAACTTTCATTTTCCTTGTCTACACTGGGTTCCAGTGATAGTGAAAAGCTTGCTTTGGTACCTAAGGAGTCCACGAACTCTAAAGCTCAGTTGGATCCAGAGGATTCTGGTGAAGCATCTGTTCTTGTGCCTCGAGGGGCGGTTTTGAGAAGGAAAGTTCTTCCCTTGGAAAATCCAAAGGATATGATTGCACGTTGGAAATTAGATAAATTAGACCTGAAAACTGTAGTCAGAGATGCTCTACTTTCTGGCCGTCTGCCTTTAGCAGTTCTTCAGCTGCATCTTCATCATTCAACAGAATTCGCCTCTGAGGAAGAGCATCGTGATACCTTCACTGAAGTTCGTGACATCGGGAGAGCTATTGCTTATGACCTGTTTTTGAAGGTAGCTATTGTTAGTTTTTAACAGCTAAAGTTATTTTTGTTTATCAACTGATTATACATGAACACCAGGGTGAAACTGGACTTGCTATGGCAACACTACAAAGGCTTGGAGAGGACGTTGAAATCTGCCTGAAACAGTTGGTATTTGGTACAGTGAGGAGATCTTTACGGATGCAAATTGCTGAGGAGATGAGAAGATATGGTTACTTGGGACCATATGAGTGGAAGATGCTGGAGAGGATATCACTTCTTGAGGTGTGCACAATTTATGATTTTCATGTCACAACAATTGCTTCTTGATTTATAGTTCCATAATCTGATGATTTATATCTCTCTCTCTCTCTCTCTCTCTCTCTCTCTCTCTCTGGCGGAAAAGAGGCTCTATCCTAGTAGTAGTTTCTGGAAAACTTTTCTTGGTCGGCAGAAGGAATTCACAAGAGTTACGTCAACTTCAAATTCTTCAGGAGGAATATTTTTGCAACTTTCGAATTCACATTTATTTAACAATCTTGTGATCGAGTGTGGTGAGATTGATGGAGTTGTTTTGGGTTCGTGGACAAATGTCAATGAAAGTTCATCTCAGACTATGGTTGATGAAGATAATGCTCATACTGGATACTGGGCTGCTGCTGCAGTGTGGTCCAATGCATGGGATCAAAGAACCACTGATCGTGTAAGTCACTACTCATGCTTATCTCTGTCCTATCATTTCAAAAAATGCTTTTCTTTTTGTCCACAATGTCTTCCCTAACGGTATATGAACCAAGTGCATCTTCTTTTCTCTGGATGGTCTCTCTCTCCCCTTTACATCCCTCCACCTCCCCTAGGAAACAAAGAAGAGTATATATTAACTCAAAAAGAAAGTATAAGGACTTGCTAACCACAAAAAGGAGCAGTCCTGGATCCCAAAGGGATTTAAAAAACTATTTTGCAAGTTACTGGCCAACTTTTGTATTGTACTACTTGAATTGATGCAAAGAAGTTATATTTAGGATATTCTCAAGTTTAATGGCCTCTGTAGTTTAATTGTGCACGCAGTTGTGGATTCTCAGAAGTGGTTGCAACCTTATCCTATTCTTGTTAATGCTCAAGCTTATATCAACGTCTTGTGAGAATATATCTAAGAAGGACGACAGCTTAGTTGTTGAATGAAGTCTTTGTGTTTCTCATGCCGGCACAAAAAGACGCTGATTTTTAACATAATTAAAAACTTTGAGCTTTAGGTTTTTGGTGATTCATATGCTTATGCACGTTAGAATGGAATGTCTTCCTGTCTAAAGAAAAAGCATTATTATTTCTCAGATGCCCTTAAAGTTCTTCATCTTCATTTGGATATCTAATATCTGAAGAATATCTATGTTTCCTGAAATATCAACATTTTTTTTTCAACTGTATTTGCAGTTCACTTAGTAAAAAATTCTCTGTCTCTCTTTCTCGTTTATTATTTTTATTTTTATTTTTGGTTTGAAAGTTATATGGGTCCCAGTGAACTCTTGGGCATCTCTAAAATTGAATAACTAGTATTTTATTCCTTGTTTGCCCAATCCTACATATCTCTTCGCTGCTGAATACTATTATGCATTTTTTTCATAATGTTTGGGGCAAGCGCATATTCTTGATGTCTATAGGGTATGTGGATTGAAATTTGGACCTATAAATATTTTAATAGATGTTTTATTCTACAGATAGTACTGGACCAGCCTTTTCTTATGGGTGTACATGTATTGTGGGAATCACAACTGGAGTACCACATTTGTCACAATGACTGGGATGAAGTTTTCAAACTTCTGGACATTATTCCTACATCTGTGCTGTCGGATGGAAGCCTCCAGATTTCTTTGGATGGTTCTCAGCCTGTTTCAACTGTCGGTTGCCACAGTGAATTTTCTGACTATGGCAATTATATATGTTCTATTGAGGAACTTGATGCTGTGTGCATGGACATTCCAGATGTCAAAATTTTTAGGTCATCTGCCAATGGCATGTCATCCATGTGGCTAAGGATGCTCATGGAGCAGGAACTTGCAAAAAAATTTATTTTTTTGAAGGATTACTGGGAAGGCACTGCAGAACTTGTAAATCTTCTGGCCCGTTCCGGCTTCATTACTGGCAGAAATAAGATTTCGTTGAAAGATGATTCTATTGAGAGTTTATCAGATCTGAATTCATCAAATGTTGTTGGTAGGTCTGCTGTTGACACTACGCAAGCTTTGCATAAATTACTTATACATCACTGTGCTCAACAGAACTTGCCAAATTTTTTGGATCTTTACCTTGATCATCACAAGTTGGTTTTGGATAGCGATTCACTTCATTCGTTGCAGGAAGCTGCGGTATGTTTTCTCTCATCCAATTGAAAGTTGATTATTCTTTATGTGGGGTTTTGCTCTGGTTTTTTCTATCAAACACATTTTTTCATCCACATGATTCATTGGCTACATGTGCTTTAGGTTCAGTTATTTCTTGTGTAGTGATTTTATATGGTTTTTTTCCCCTTGACATTAGGAGTCAAAATGTACCTACAAGAGGTAAAATCTTGTCTTTTAGTGACAAATGCAACCCATTTATCTTGCTCTAATTTCGTCTATATTTGCATGTTCACCATGTTTGACCTCTTTTGACCTTTCTGTTACTGTAAGATGTTTTGCTAATGTTTCATATATTACAGTGCTAATGTTTCATATATTACAGCCTCTTGTATACAGTATATTGTGTGTGGACTGACCTGTCTTTGTTTTACATGATGCATCTGTCCAGGGAGATTCTCACTGGGCAAGATGGTTGCTCTTATCTAGGATTAAAGGGCGAGAATATGATGCATCATTTTTTAATGCTCGTTCAATAATGTCACGCAATTTAGTTTCTGGTAGCAAACTCAGTGTTCTAGAGATTGATGATATAATTCGAACAGTTGATGACATTGCTGAAGGAGGGGGGGAAATGGCAGCTTTAGCCACTCTAATGTATGCTTCTGCCCCAATTCAAAGCTGCTTAGGTAGTGGTGGTGTAAACAGGCATAGTAGCTCTTCAGCCCAGTGCACACTGGAGAATTTGAGACCTACCCTACAACGTTTCCCTACGCTGTGGCACACACTAGTAGCTGCTTGTTTTGGACAAGATACAACTGCTTTTTTGGGCCCTAAAGTGGATAATGGTTAGCCTTTTAACCTCTTATTTTATTCTGTTTCTTTGATTTCAGCTTGTACAACATCATTTTTTCCGCTGTATTTGTAATTCAGCTTTATCGAACTACCTTAATTGGCGTGAGAATGTCTTCTTCTCTTCTGGACGTGATACTTCGCTTTTACAAATTTTGCCATGCTGGTTTCCGAAGACTGTAAGGAGATTAATTCAACTTTTAGTACAGGTTTGTCTTTTCATCTCTGCTTATTGAGAGCTTTCATGTCAAAATTATTTTCTATACTGTCAAAATATTAGTAGGATATTAGGATTTTTACTTTGTGAAAAAAATTGGAATTTAATGTGCCTATATAAATGCACGGAAGTAGTTTTATCTATTCTTTTTTTCTCTTTGCTATCTTTATTTTTTATTTAGTTTCAAGATCAATGACCATGTTTTACATAAATTATGACATACCTTCTGAGACATTAGATCAAATAACTTTCTGTGGTTGACATTACATCTATATGTGTCATTTCTAGTTGTATCAATTACGCATGTTAAAGTTAATTTTAACAATGTCTTATTGATTTAGTTATTTTCAAAAGTTTTTATCTAATGGTCTACAAGTTTTGAAAAATTGTAGAAGAATGTCCAATATGGAAATTTATTATTTCCTGGACATTTGACGATGGTCTTTGCGTGTAATTGCAGGGTCCTCTTGGATGGCAATCATTTGCAAGTCTGCCTACAGAACCTTTACCATATAGAGATATCGAATTTTTCATAAATGCAGATGGACATGCCGAGGTTAGTGCTATCTCATGGGAAGCAACTATCCAGAAACATATTGAAGAGGAACTTTATGACTCTTCACTCCAGGTATTCTCTTTTTCCGAGGGGATTGTTTTATCTGGGAATTGAGTTTCATTTTTATGACCTGTATGGTTATAATGAATCTTTTTTACTTATTGAAAAGAAACTGTGTAAAATTTAGCTTATACACAAATTTTATATGAAAGCAATTACAAGTATTCTGCTAGAGAAGCAATGAACAACATACTGTTACAGCAATGCGGGCTGTACTTCCCCAAATGGAGAGAAATATAAATTAAAACGAACTGATTTGTGACTTTACATTTAGAACCGAGCTTATTTTGCCTACACTCGACATCCCACAAAAATCTTTGCTGTTCAATATGTGGCCAATAAACTATCTCTGCATGTTTGCATTGCTACTTCTACAAAAATGTTTTTGGCTGATATTATATTATTCGGATAGTGTTACTGTTACTTTCAAGTTCCTCAAGAGCTACCTGATCGTTGCTGGGATCTCCTATGTGATTTTATTATGCTTGCCCCTCATCTCAGTTATTTTGTAAATTTAACTTTAGGAAACCGGAGTCGGACTTGAGCACCACTTACATCGTGGTCGTGCACTGGCAGCATTTAACCATCTTCTTGATATTAGAGTTGAGAAGTTAAAATCAGAAGGCCAATCAAGTTCTTCGGCACATGGACAGGCAAATGTTCAATCTGATGTTCAAACACTTCTTTCACCCATCCAACAAAGCGAAGAGTCTCTTCTTTCTTCTGTAAGGATCAATTCTCTTATCATCTAGATTCATTATCTCAAATTAAATATAACTAATTGCGCTTCAGTTTAATTGAATTTGTTAGTTTTATTTAATCAGTGTGTTGATATATCTCACGGTGCTCAAAATTTTTTAGGTGATGCCACTTGCTATTTCACACTTTGAAGAATCTGTATTGGTTGCTTCATGTGCTTTTCTCCTGGAGCTTTGTGGCTTATCTGCCAGCATGCTCCGTGTTGATATAGCAGCCTTGAGACGGATATCCTCTTTCTACAAATCTAGTGAAAATAGTGAATTTCATAAGCAACTTTCACCCAAGGGTTCTGCATTTCATGCACTATCAACTGAAGGTGACATAACAGAGTCTCTAGCTCGAGCGCTGGCAGATGAATATTTGCATGAGGATGGTGCCACAATGTCTAAGCAAAAGGGTTCTCTAAATTCAGGTTCTTCTACACCACCTTCTAGGGCTCTCATGCTTGTCCTACAGCATTTGGAAAAGGCTAGTCTTCCAGTGATGTCAGATGAAAAGACGTGTGGATCTTGGCTGTTAACTGGCAATGGTGATGGAGCTGAATTACGATCTCGACAAAAAGCTGCAAGCCAGCATTGGAATTTAGTTACAGTTTTTTGTCAGATGCATCAGCTTCCCTTAAGCACAAAATACCTTGCTGTATTAGCGCAAGACAATGATTGGGTATGTCTCTAATGTTTTCACAATTTTTTGATATGAGGAATCTTTTCCATTTTATATCTCATGGTGCCCTTGTCTTCTTTAAGGTTGGATTTTTGTATGAAGCTCAGGTTGGGGGATACCCTTTTGAAACAGTGGTGCAGGTGGTAAGTTGTCTTCCCTCTTTTATTACTATTATTATTTAATCTCTATTGTGTTTACATATACACACACACAAATTGATGCTTTACTATGAAACTTTTTACCATGTTATGTAAATTGCTCCATGGTTCAGGCCTCAAAGGAATTTAGTGATTCACGTCTCAAGATTCATATATTAACTGTCCTGAAAGGCATGCAGTCAAGGAAAAAGGCTTGCTCTTTGTTGTACCAGGATGCTACAGAAAGGAGGGAAAGTTCTTCTTTGGATGAAAATTTATATGTCCCTGTTGAGCTCTTCAGAATTTTAGCAGATAGTGAGAAGCAGAAAAATCCTGGAGAGGCCCTCTTGATTAAAGCAAAGGAGTTGTCCTGGTCTGTTTTGGCAATGATTGCTTCATGCTTTTCAGATGTGTCCCCATTGTCCTGCCTAACAGTTTGGCTGGAAATTACTGCAGCCAGGTTAGTAAAAACATCCTGAGGTAATGCTTAGATCTTATATTTTTTGTATCCTCAAGTTTGGTATACTTGGGCTTTGGTGCCAGAGCAAGTCAATGCTCATCTGAAGTTTATATTAATATGCTTGTCAACTCTTCTTTCTAGGAGTGTCCTTACTCCTCTTTGTGAATACATAAACTTTGCTTACTACCAAGGCTTAAATCTGATTATAGAGAATTATTAACAGGGAAACTTCATCCATAAAGGTGAATGACATTGCTTCGCAGATCGCAGATAATGTTGCAGCAGCTGTGGAAGCTACAAACTCTGTGCCAGTTGGTGGTAGACCCCTCACGTTTCACTACAACCGGCGGAATCCAAAACGTAGGCGGCTTATGGAGCCAATAGCTACAGATCCCTCGGCTACCATGTCTAATGTTTCAATTTCTAGTTCTAGTGCAAGAATGTTTGTTACCCAAGACAATACTGGGGAGGAAGGAAAAGTTGAAGTTAGTCAACATGTAAACAGTGAAAGCAATTTAGTAGAAGAGCCTGTTTGTCTGCCCAATATGGTTGCAGTGCTTTGTGAACAACGCTTGTTTCTGCCTTTGTTGAGGGCATTTGAAATGTTCCTTCCTTCATGTTCTTTTTTACCTTTCATCCGTGCTCTTCAGGTTTGTGAGAAAATTTAAAACCTGGATTTTCCCTTTATGTCTGTCATTTTTTAAGTGGAGAAGTACTTTTAAGTATTGAAAGCTTTGATTATACGAGGTGGAAAATTGGCCCCTTCTTATCTTCCCTGCTGAGTCATTCCTTTCCAGCCATTCTGCACATGCATCCTGATCTCTTTGGAGGCAGGCTGCAGGTTCAGTTCCCTGCCATAGCCCAAGTCAAGATCATTATTCATGTCACTGTCTGATCAGCTGCCAGATGTAGACATACATGTGCATGGCTAAGGAAATATTGAATTAAATTGCATTGCAAATGTTAAGATGAGAGCTAATAAAGCTTATTTTCCTGTAGACCATAACCCAAAGCATTAGACTTTACATTTGAAATGTTTGGTGTTTTTGAACTTTTTGATATGTTTCAATCTAAAATTGTCGTGGGGAAAATTTTTGGATGTCATGCTATAAGTTTTGAACAATCTAAAGGATTCAAAATTCTTGGAAATTAAATGAATTATCCATCTCAAACTATCGCATACATTATGTTATCACTTCCTTGTAACTTCCGTTTCTTGTGTTACAGTTGGTTTTTTTGACTAAGGATTAGCACATTTTTTTCAAGTATTTTCTAACAAAAACTTCTAACTTCATTATTTCTTTAGGCATTCTCACAAATGCGTCTATCTGAAGCATCGGCACATCTTGGTTCCTTCTCTACCAGAATAAAGGAAGAGCCAATCCATCTACAGGCAAGTACAGGCAGAGAAGGGCAGATTGGAACTTCATGGGTTAGCTCAACTGCTGTAAAAGCCGCTGATGCTATACTTTCAACTTGTCCATCTCCTTATGAGAAAAGATGCTTACTGCAACTGCTTGCTGCAACTGACTTTGGTGATGGGGGGTCTGCAGCCACTTATTATCGGCGACTCTATTGGAAAATAAATTTGGCAGAACCTTCGCTGCGAAAAGATGATGGTTTACAACTGGGGAATGAGACTTTAGATGATGCTTCACTGTTAAATGCTTTAGAAAAGAATGGGCATTGGGAACAAGCACGCAACTGGGCCAAGCAGTTGGAGGCCAGTGGTGGACCTTGGAAATCTTCTGTTCACCATGTTACAGAAACTCAGGTACTATAAATGCAATACAAGTTCTTGCTTCCACCTCAAATTAATTGGATAGATTGTTTAACTTTACTCTCTCGAAGTCTGAGAGGGTTGATGATCTATAATTTGAAGTAATAACAAATGACTGATTTAATGTATCAAATCCCACACAAGTATTAATTTGGCAAATTCATTTAAAGTTTTTGTCCTTGCAATTAAACTTGGGGTCTATTTGGGTTTGCTTAAAAATTTTAGGCAATTGATATTTGCATATTTTAATTTTCCTGTTTTGGGAAAAAAAAAATTTAGAGAAATGTTTTCTTGGATATTGATAACCTTCAAGTGCTTATAAACTTTTTGGCCTCCTGATGCATCTTTCAATTCTTCTGAAAAGTGGAATGTACTCTTCCACAATATTCCATGTTACTTTAACAAAATAGAGATTATAGTGTTTTGATAAGTCTGTTTGGTTTCCTAGTCCATTCTTGCTGAATTTTCTTTCCCAGGATCTTTTCTCCATGGTTCTTAAATTTGTGCTGATATTTCGTGACTCATACTTTTCTCTCATGCCTTGAAGTTGCTTAGAGGTTGAAGTGCAAAATCTATGTCAATGTATCAATTATGAGATGACAGGTTCCGTGTTCCAAGTAAAAGCATTGTGCACCTCTTTGTTTCAGAAAGCTTGCATCATAGGATTGTAATATTCAAGTTTTATCATATTGCCACTAATAGTTGAGTTTTAGCTTGGGTATTTTTTCGTTTTCTAGTCCTCCTATTGGTATGCTACACACCCTCACTTTGTCTAAACATTTCTGGCATGGATTCTATATCATACATGCCATATGTTTAAGCACCGGATGCTTACTTTTTTCTCCCTCACTTTTAGGCTGAATCCATGGTGGCTGAATGGAAAGAGTTCCTTTGGGATGTCCCAGAAGAGAGAGTTGCTTTATGGGGCCACTGCCAGACACTGTTCATCAGATATTCCTTCCCCCCCTTACAGGTTTATTCTTTTTGTTTTTATTTTTTATTTTTTTGTCTTAAATAAGCTGTACTCACCAAGCAAATTATGATCTTATCAATTTATGTGTTAAGATGATCCACTGTCATATGCAGGCTGGATTATTTTTCCTTAAACATGCAGAAGCATTGGAGAAAGATCTTCCAGCTAAAGAGCTTTATGAAATGTTGCTGCTTTCACTTAAGTGGTTAAGTGGGATGATAACCCAGTGCAATCCGTAAGTTACTTTAAAGCAGATCCCACTTGCTTCTGTCATCAGATTATTTAATAATTAATCTAACTTTCCTGATGATTTTATCAGAGTTTATCCGTTGCATCTTCTGCGAGAAATTGAGACTAGAGTGTGGCTCTTGGCTGTAGAATCAGAAGCTCAGGTTAAAAGTGAGGGAGACTTCAGTTTAACCAGTTCCATCCGGGAAAATGCTTCCAATATTATTAACCGGACTGCAAATATGATAACAAAAATGGATAATCATATAAATACAGTGAGGAATCGAATTGTAGAGAAATATGAAGCAAGGGAAAATAACCAAGCGCTTTACAGGAACCAAGCATCAGATGCCAGCTCTTCAACAGCAGCTGGCGGAAATACAAAGGCAAAGCGGAGGGCAAAAGGCTATGCGCCATCAAGACGGCAATTAGTGGACTCTGTAGATAAAAGCAATGATCCTGACGATAGTTCTGGTCCTGTCAACTTTAGGAATGACTTGCAGTTGCAAGATGAAAGCCCATCAGTAGAAATGTCCTTTCCAAAGTGGGCGGAAAGGGTTGGACCTGCTGAGTTAGAAAGGGCTGTTCTTTCTTTGTTGGAGTTTGGACAAATAGCAGCTGCCAAGCAGCTCCAACATAAGCTGTCTCCAGCTCACATACCATCTGAATTCGTGCTTGTTGATGCTGCTTTAAAGCTTGCAGCTATCTCGACACCTGGTAGTGAAGTACCAATGTCAATGCTTGATGAGGAAGTACGTTCAGTCATCCAGTCGTACAATATACTGCCTGACCAACGTTCCATCTATCCTTTGCAGGTTATTGTCTCAAACTTTCTTCTTCTCACCCAGACTTTATGGTTAAGTATTACAGGTTTTCAATGGTAAAATAAATGAACTCACTTGTCTTATTAAGTTACCTACTACCTTGATTGGCCTGTTTTGCCCCTTCTAATGGTAATAATTTCTTGTTTCTGTTTTTTGGTGGATTCTAATACTTGAATATGCAAATTTAGGTCTTGGATAGTTTAGCTACCTTTTTCACTGAAGGCAGTGGACGTGGTTTATGTAAGAGGATAATATCAGTTGTAAAAGCTGCAAATGTCTTGGGTCTTTCATTTTCGGAGGCATTTGACAAGCAACCAGTTGAATTGCTACAGCTTCTTTCTCTTAAAGCACAAGAGTCATTTGAAGAAGCATATCTCCTTGTGCAAACTCATTCTATGCCAGCCACAAGTATTGCTAAGATTCTTGCAGAATCCTTTTTAAAGGTGTGCCATGTTAAATTCATTTTCATTGGATCTTTTATGCTTAAACTAAGACTATAGGTGTTTGGCATTAGCTAATAGCTAATAGCACTCATGATCTGTGTCAGATGACATCTGCCTAATAGTTAAGATCTAGACTTAGCTGAGGTCAAAGCTTACCAGGGTCACCAGACACATGAATTTTACTCTATCATAAGTTGTGTAGGAACTCAGTCCGCATGTTGATCAGATATGTGGGGAAGAAAATGCTACTTTGATAAACAAGTTGCTTATTAACATCCTCCATTTCCCCAGGGTTTATTGGCTGCACATCGTGGGGGATATATGGATTCTCAGAAGGAGGAAGGACCAGCTCCTTTATTGTGGAGATTTTCAGACTTTTTGAAGTGGGCAGAGCTATGTCCTTCTGAACCAGAAATTGGCCATGCCTTAATGCGTTTAGTGATTACTGGACAGGAAATACCACATGCATGTGAGGTACTGTATTATCAAATCTAAGTTGATTTTATCCTTTGCACCCGATATAGTAAAAATTTAGGTAAATTTGCTCGTACTTAGTTTGGCCTAATTACTAGCTGACCTGCTTCATTTGGAAAGTAAGTAGAGAATTCAATTTTAGAGAGATTTTTGATAAATCAAAATGACATGGGAAGCTCGTGACATTTTTACAGAAGATCTATGATCATTTTCATAATCTCAGTGGCGGTCTGACAAATTTTGAACCCATGAGTTCTGTCTCTATTTTAGTCAAACCTTATGGGAGATCATGATATTTTAGTCTTTATTCCTTTTTTCTATTTTAAAATTGAAACTTCTTTTTCTCTGTAGACAACTTCTGTTAAAAACATGTTTGTGGAAGTGACAACAATTAAAGTGATGATGATATCATCACTGCGATATAAAGCATTGATGACTGGGTATTTTATTTCTTGGTATATTATGATCTTGTTTCTGGTGCAACAACTTTGATAATTACTAAGAAATTTGGGTTACAGGTTGAGCTTCTCATTCTCTCCCACCACTTCTACAAATCATCAGCTTGCCTTGATGGTGTAGATGTTCTTGTGGCCCTTGCTGCAACTAGGGTTGAAGCTTATGTGTCAGAGGGTGATTTTCCATGTTTGGCTCGCCTGATAACTGGAGTTGGAAACTTCCATGCACTCAACTTTATTCTTGGCATTCTCATTGAGAATGGTCAGCTAGATCTACTTCTTCAGAAGTATTCTGCTGCTGCAGACACAAATACAGGCACTGCTGAGGCTGTCCGAGGATTTCGAATGGCTGTTCTCACGTCATTGAAGCATTTTAACCCTAACGACCTTGATGCATTTGCCATGGTTCGTATGTGCCTGCATGACTTCTTTATCCTGCACAACATTATACCTCAATTTTATTAACGTATATCATATACCATAAAGTTTGTTACTGCTGCAGTTCTTGGTGCTACTGCACCATGGTATGGGTATAGCATATTATTTAGTTCTTCAAGTAAATATGTTCCTTAGCAGATATGCGGAAAATGGAAATCAGGCTTTTAATCATTCTATAATTTAATCAATCACTTTCTTCTGCAAATCTAGTCTTGGATTTTTATTTGTCTGACATGGAGGTTCTGGAAAACCATAGTTATATTTGGGGAGAGCAATAGAATTTCTGTTATCTTTTAATGATTGTTGAAACATCTAATGAGTATGGTTCTTCTTTGCATAGCCTCACTTAAATATATCCTTGTTGCTCAATCATCATTCTTTTGATCTATTTTACAGGCCATGTGTCAATAATTCTGTCCTATCATCTTTATGTTCTTTGCAGGTGTATAACCACTTTGACATGAAGCATGAAACAGCTGCTCTTCTAGAGTCACGAGCAGAGCAGTCCTGTAAGCAGTGGTTTTCTAGTGCTGACAGGGACCAGAATGAAGACCTCCTAGATTCTATGCGATATTTTATTGAAGCTGCTGAAGTTCATTCCTCTATTGATGCTGGCAATAAAACACGCAGAGCTTGTGCCCAGGCTTCCCTTGTCTCCCTTCAGATTCGAATGCCAGATTCTAAATGGCTCAACCTCTCTGAAACCAATGCCAGGCGAGCACTAGTTGAGCAATCTCGTTTTCAGGAGGCTTTGATCGTTGCAGAAGCCTATAATCTTAACCAGCCAAGTGAGTGGGCCCTTGTACTTTGGAATCAGATGCTCAATCCGGAACTAACTGAAGAATTTGTGGCTGAATTCGTAGCTGTACTTCCACTCCAGCCTTCTATGCTTACTGAACTTGCAAAATTCTATAGGGCTGAGGTGGCAGCCAGGGGTGACCAGTCCCAATTCTCTGTCTGGTTGACTGGAGGAGGGTTGCCGGCTGAATGGGCCAAATATCTGGGACGATCATTTAGGTGTCTGTTGAAGAGAACTAGGGATCTGAGATTACGGATGCAGCTGGCCACTGTGGCAACTGGGTTTAGCGATGTGATCAATGCATGCATGAAGGCATTGGATAAGGTTCCTGACACTGCCTCTCCCCTTGTACTCAGGAGAGGGCATGGCGGAGCGTACCTCCCACTGATGTGATCATGATCTTGAAATGGCTAGAATATGATCACATTACTAGAATGATGGTTAAGACAGGATGAAGACCACAAATGATGATTGTGGTTCATATTCTATTGGTAACGGGAGAGTAACATTGATGGTATCACGAAGATGGTAGTGCTATTGAGTCGTCATAATCTCTTTTGAAGAAGACTTAGCAACAAGATATATGTCAAAATTGGGACGAAGCAGTTTGTAGAAGTAATCGAAGAGTTCCAAAAAAAAAAAGAAAAGATTCCTTTTTCAGGCTTTGATGGACTCAGCTGAAGGCAGAGAACAGTGAGTTTATGTTGAGATTAGGTCAGTTAGTTGAAGATTAGCAAAATCTTGTAAAGGGGTTGGGTTCTTTAATTTTTTGGCTTTTGTTTTTTGGATAACAAAGTCAGGGAAAATATAATTTCCATTGAATGAAATGTCTAGCATTGGTTGATGTCAATTTTGTAAGAAATGTACAATGTGTACATACCTATTCTTCAATATAGAAATTCATTTGAGTCAAAAGAGTCCCGTTCCTAGAGCGTCAATGTGTACATTTGATAGCAACAAAGGTTCAGCCCTTCTGGGCTTCCTCTAATTTGGTTCCCATTATTATTCGTTAATATTTGGATTTTTTTTTATGTAGGACCAATTAAGCTATAATTAGGAATAAAATCAGGGATTTAAATTTGATTTTAGGGATTTTGACTATTATTAGAGATTTTAACTTCCTAAATCGGGAGTAATCTTAATTTGAGTTATTTTTTCTAATTAATAGTTTACTATTTTATTTAAGATTTAATTTTGTTGTTTTCAAGTTAAATTAGGAGTAAGATTATATTTCTTAATGGAATTTTATTTTCTAGTAGAATTAAACTTTGAGGTCCTGAGCCTTTAGTTATATTATTTTCAGATTGATTTTTGATTTTTTTAGTAAAAAGATTATTTTTCTTCCTTATTTTTATTCTATTTCTCCCCAAATTTTTTCTTTTTATTCTCCAATTTTCTCTGTTTACATCTTTCTTTCTTTCTTTTAATTTGAGAAACCTCATTCTTCATCAATTGGTATGAGCATGGTTTTAATTTTCTCTTATACTAGTTATCTTTTTTTTGTTAGATACATAAACCTTCAATTTCCCTACCATCAATTAACTTTATCCCAGTTTCATCTTCTATATTAAAAAAAAAAAAAAATTCAATCACATATACTATTCACCATTGAAATTAATGTTCATCGGAGTAAATGTTCATGCTGGAATTACTGTTTACAAGTTTTGAACTTCATATTCCAGGTTTTAGAATTCTCACTTTAACCCATTAGTTTAATTTCTATGGCCAACTATCTTAATCCTCCACTTGAAGATATAATAAATAAACTAATGGCTAGTCTCAACAATAAACTTGATAGATTTGTGAGAAGATTGGATGCCCAATTTGAAGACCTTAGACTTCTTATTAAAGGTTTTAGTCTTGATCATGCTTTCTTTCCTTCAAGGACTTATGTGCAAAAACAAATTACCAAGATTGAACCTTTGGAAGATGAAATTATAAGTGAGGATGAATGTGATGATTCTGGTGAATGTGATGAAGCAAGTTAGATTGATCTTGAAGATGGACATGAATCTAAAAGTTATATCGAAATCGAGGGCGAGATGAATTCGAATGATGTGGAGTTTACATGTAAAGTCAAATCCATATGTGAATAAGAATGTCATGAAATCATTCAAGAAATTAATTTTATAGATTGTAAGTCATATTTGGGTTCACCTACTCTTATTATTGGGTTTAAGTCCTTGATGAATTCTTCCGTGGTAAGTGTTATTTCTACACCAAAATTGAAGGCTATGGAAGCATCATCAATATTTCTATCATGTGTGCCTACGCTATTGGATCATCATGAAGTAAAGATTTGGGTTGATGACTTTCCAATGCTCGTGCAAGACAAGACGTGGCGTTTCCTTGTGTATTGGCAACTTCTTCCTCGACAACTTGCCACGAGTCAAGTTTTTTTAAGTGAGAAAAAATTGATGTAGGACCAATTAGACTATAATTAGGAATAAAATCAGGGATTTCAGTTTGATTTTAGGGATTTTCATTATTATTAAGGATTTTGACTTTCTAAATTGGGAGTAATCCTAATTTGAGTTATTTTTCCTAATTAATAGTTTACTATTTTATTTAGGATTTAATTTTGGTATTTTCTAGTTAAACTAGGATTATGATTATATTTCTTAATGGAATTTTATTTTCTAATATAACTATATTTTAACGTCTTACAAAAAAGATCCTTGAATTATGTTATTTGTAGACTTGATTATTATTGATTTTTGGTCTTTTAGTAAAAAGATTATTTTTCTCCCTCAATTACATTCTATTTCTTTCTAAATTTCTTCTATTTATTATCTCATTTCTTTTGTCTAAATCTTCCTCCATTTCTTTTAATTTGAATAACCTGGTTCTTGGTCTTTTTTTTTTTTTTTTGGTAGTTCAAATTGTTATACCGGCCTGTGCTCCCATCCTATTAATATACAGTTTGACAATTTGATTGGACTTTGCCTCTTGAATTTTGATAAATACTTGAGTAGACTTTTAAGAAAATTTTCAACTAACAATTCTGTGAAGAATATAGGAGATCTGTTAAATAATTAAAACGAATTGAGTGATGGAGATGAAGGCGGCTTAGAAGATTTTTTTCCTAGCTTCTTCAGAAAATTGAATAACAAATTTACCAATGGTGAATAAATAGAAATAAATATTCTGACTTCCGAGTGATTTTAACATTCTGCCCCCGATAAGGTAAAACTGACATTATTGCAGAAAGAAGTGTTTCCAAAAAGAATCAATGTTACATATAAACCTCACTCATTTTGGAGTTGCCTTAATTCAGAGGGGCTGATTAATTCCTATCTAATCTTGTATTCCAAAGGTAAATGGAACCTGCTAAACACTGACAGTCCAACGCAGATTTTCTGTTGCATATGAAGCTACTGGACCCTAACAGAGCAAGAATCATATAATTTCTAATGCCGAGAAATGTTGGTGAAGTGAAAAAGCAAGTATTGAGGAAACATCCAGGGAGCGTTAATCACGCTTCGACTGTTGACTAGGTGAAGGTGAAGGACGCCTTTGAGCTAGCATCCGCTTTGTGCTTTCCAGGACACCAAAGAAGATTGAACCACCAATGCCTATCCACATAACCCTTGGCCCAATGCCCTGCAGTGAAAGAGGAAAATAAGAAACATACATATGCTGAGGCTGGCAAAATGTAGCTCACTCCCTAATCACAACATCATATCCCCAGAATCTCAACTTCAAAGATTACAACAGCTGCCTTTTCCTTTATATTGCCTTTCTTTTCTAGGGACACTCTGAGTCAAAGAGAATAATTTTTTCTGACCTTTAGAAGGGCAGCAGGACCTTCCTCTCTAACAACAGTCTGAACACAATCGATGATTCCTTTGTACTGGTTTGCTGAACCCTAGAAAAAAAAAAAAAAAAGAAAAGAAAAAGAATTGCATAACAACCTGCTATATAAATAAGAATGGGAAAAGAATAAAAATAAAAATTGGTCATACCTGAACCATTAACCTTGTTTTAATCACATCGAGGGGAGTAGTAATTGCTCCAGTTAATGCACCTGTAAAAGAGTGAATGAAATCTATGAGAAATCCACAGAAAAAACAGTAAAATGGTGCTCTTTGTTACCCCTCATTTTTGTTCATATCATTAAGTATAATGTTGAGCACGCCCACTTATTTTAAGATTTGTTCTGCTAATAGCCCAAACCTTAAAGTTGGAATTCTTGATATGGTATCAAGACCAAGTGCACTTTTATATCTGTGGTTAGTTACTTTCATCTAATTTCTAGCATTGCTAGACATTGATGAGGTACGCTATCAGTAACTTCTCAAAGTCAAGTCTGACGTGAGGAAAACCAGATTCAGTAAGATACAATAATGATAATAGAGGAATAAATACATATTCATGGATGGTTCTAAATAACAGGATTCCATAGTTGAATGTAAAACTGTATCTTTTAAATACTAAGGAGCAATATATGAGTAACTCCAGATGGATAGATATATAGATGCATTACCAGCAAAAGCACCAATAACAGCATTCTCAGGATCATTCAGATCTCTCCTTGCCTACCAAAAGAGACAAAATATCAAAGGTATCAATCCAATAAAATTCTGAAATATAGGTACCATTTCACATATATAATACAAACTGTAGCTCCATTGCCACATTCAAAGAACAATAAGTTCAATGGAGTTCTGTGTGTAAAAGATTATGGAGAGGAAAAATGAGATATTTTCCCAAATCATTGATTCTCTAATTCCATGTAAAAAATTTGGAAACTAAATATTGACTAAATCTTGGTTTGATATGCCTTCACATTCCAAATTTCATGCATGATTACAGGCATAAATGGAAATTATCAAATTATGTTCTCCACCAACCACTTGCCCAAATATCATGTTGAGAAACTAAAAAGCAAACACATAGGTTGATCCAATTTTGGGTTTAAATACTTCTAGGATTCAACCAAACTAAATTTAAAAACACCAAAGCCTATACCTTTCTGGTTTCTTCAAATCTTAGTTTCATGTATGCTCCTCTAATATAAACTTCTAGACTTTCTGTAGTTCTCACATCAATCCACAATAAATAATATTCTACTCTTTTGCTTCAATTATTCTATGAATAGGGAAATATAGATCAGGAATGCCCTAGATACATGGAAATTATAACCAAAGTGCCACCTGAAAGAAGAGTTAAGAGGAATATTTTCCACAGTTGAGGAAATGGCATCTAGTGACCATACTAATAGATAAAGTAAAGCAACACAATAGAAAGTAAACAAGAAATGACAATCGGCAAGGTCTTACCGCTGCCTTATAACCTAAACGAAGCTGCTCATATATGCAGAATTGAATAGCGTCAAAGGGCAAATCCCGCAATAGAAACGATCCATATCCCTGTGATTTCAGATGATGTTGAAGTCACGTATCCAGAGTAATTAAAAACATGCAACAACCATAATCTTGTGGATCAAGAATTGAGGGCCACAAAAATAAAGAATAAAACAACAACAAATGAATGTGCTGTAAAAGGAACTATTTCAAACTCAAACTAAGAAGTAAAATAAAAAGCTTGGATCTGCTGCATGAGGTTAAGAGTTCAAAATAGATGCAGGGACTTGGAAGGTGTGAGCATGTGAGATGGTGAAACTGAGGGAGAAGGAATAGACCACACACTGCGTATAAACCCTTAAATCCCTCCTTAGAAACAATAAGGCGGACGGCATCAGGAGCTGAAGTAAACTGCCCAGTCTGCATCCTCTGCTTAACAACCTGTGTGTTATAAATACCAAGAAAGTTAACTTAAAAAAAACAAAAAGGGACTAATAGCTGGCAAAGCAGTTCTAGATATTAAAATGCATGGGTAGGAAAATCGACCTCTGTTGGAACACGTATGACAGAAGCAGCAACCCCTCCTATGGCTCCCGCTGTCTGCCACAAATATCAACAATCTTATTACAAGAAACAGATATTCATAATGAGGGAAAATAATTAGAGAGTTGAACCACTAAGCAAATTTAAATTTAAGAAACCAAAAAAAAAAAAAAATTGAAGTTGTTCAGTTGACCAAAGCATTCGGAATGATAGACAGGATGTTTCAAGGCATTCCAGGTGGCTAATCAAGCAAAATGACAATTAATATACTGCGGGTTGAAAAACAAAGTTACAATCTGATAGATTTATATCCCATGGGGAAAGTTTGCAGAATATAAAAGACTGGCGCATCTATAATTTACTTAGGACTTCAGCTGGAATAACATTAGAACTTGCTCAAAGGAACAATATTTACAAGCCTTCTACATAACTGCAAATTGAGAAACTTGTCTCCAAAGAACCATTGTCATGTGACAAGCCAAGACATAGAACAAAAGAATCTCTTACCAGATGAGCAACAGCAGTAAGATTTTCAGGAAATGTCTGCAACAACTTCTGTTTTGTAGGTTCATACACACCAACAAATAATGCAGAAGCACTGCACACAAAATTGCAAAATAATTGCTGAGCAAGATTCTTTAAAAATAATAATGAATATAAATCTTCAGCTGATAGAAATTTATTAATTATTCATAACAATCTCTTCTTTCTACATATTATTTGACAAAACTTCATTTTTTTCCAATAACCCAGAAACCCTAAATGTATCTACTATGAAACTTGGATCTAATGTTGGAAGATTTGCATTCAAGGTACTTACGGTAAAACACCAGCAAGATTTCCAGCTAATCCAGAATAAAGACCCTTCAAAATTATTTGTCCTCCACCACGAGCGGCCTATAGAATAATGCAAAATAAGTTCCAGAAACAGGCATGTCATTGAGTCGAGGGATTGGATAATTACAGGATACGAGGAAGTCTTAGATTCACTGTTTTGTGTTTCTAACCTAGTTTTTTACTATAAACCTAGATTAAGAAGCATCTCAATCTACCGCCACAGAAAAGATTCAATATTAGTTACATTGGGACAGAACCAGACTTATCAGCTGCTAATCATACAAACTAGAAGCAAATAGTTGAGCCATGGACAAAAATAGACTACAGCCTAAGAAAAGTAAAGCAGCTACAATTTTGCGCGGCAACTATCATCTCTGTTGATGGTAGGACAATCTATTAATTCATAATTCCACCCCAAAGATAAACAAAATGTCACTGCATCCGTAACCTACCTGGAGTCGTGTCTTTATGGTATCAATTGGGTATAAAGCTGTTTCAACAACAACACCAGCTGTACCTCCAGCTATAACTCCCTCTGCAAAATTTGCCCTGCTAATAAGAATTCATGACATGGGCTAACTTTTGCTAGATGAATAACAATGGGATTAACAATTCAAAACAAATATTTCAGGAACAAATATGAACCATTTGATCTATTTCTTTTCTCAATTTAGCAAAACTATATAGAAATCTGCCTCCGATTTTTTTCTTTTCTTTTCTTTTCTTTTCCTTAAAAGAACCTATTGCTTCAGCGGTCAGCAACAGAAGACATATGCTTTTTCCTCGCACTCATTAAGCTTGCAAAAAAGTATAGTTGGATGCTCAATTCTCTGATGATGAACTAAGGACCAATGCAACCACAGAGAAATTGTGCCCTCGCACAAAAGGGACTGTACATAAACTTGCCAAGTGAACTTCCTCTTCCACAGGTTTTATGATTAAACAAACACATAAAATGCAACAACTGAAGGCACTTCAAATAAAGGGGAAATTAAATTATATCTAACCCAGAAAAAAAAAAAAAAAACCAACACACACAAGAAAAGAGAGAGAGAGAGAGAAATTTTCCTTTAGAAGAATAGTTCACTTTTCCCATTTAATTATGCATCCTTTGTTAATGTATGCATGCATTTTAACTAACTTTTTAAATAGGTCACAAAAAGGTTACTTCTTTCACAAATAAAAATCACTCATGTAAACACGCATGCCTTCAATAACAAAGATTCTTTCCATTACCAATTCGATTCACATAAAACATTTTCAACTAGAAGTCATGAACAATTTTATCATCTTATCTCTAAGCTAACCTCCATAAACAGCCACAAAATAAAATGCAATTCGCTTCCACCATTATCTCATCGACAATAATCTGCATTAACTACAATAAATTTAAAAGTAAACTGTACATACCAAATAAAATACGAAAGAAATCCAAAGGTTTTTTTTCTGGCATGCTAACTGATGCAAAAGATTTTTTTGTTTCCATCTGCAAGCTCTGCATTTTCTTGTTTGACACATCTGCAAAAACATATCACCTGCTCAAAGAATAAACAACACTGCACGAACAAAAGAGTTTTGCGAAAAGAAATAATAAAACACAAACATTGGACAATTAGTTCTGGAGTATGACAGCAGGCTGATAAATTGAAAATAAACAATTCAGTGCCAGCTTTACCATGCTCAATAACTAAACAGAAAACAACATTCTCAACTATTGGACAAGCCCTTCATGCAATTCATAAGCTAGACAAAGCATCACTTCCACATAGAAAAACAAATGATTCACTAAATGATGATTATAACCAGAGCTAAAAGATAAAGAGAGTCAAAATATCTGGAAAATTCGATCATTTTTGGATCCATGTAACAAATTAAAAAAAAATAATTATCTAGAAACTAGACTAAAATTAGACACTAAAACTAGGAGCCATAATTTTGTTTACAATAAAAAACCAGTTCCGAAAACTACCATGCAATTCGAACAATCTTGAGATAATTTTATCATTTTTCACACCTAGAACTCCCTTGACCTTTCCTACGTGTTCTCTGAGTTTAAATTATATTTCGAACATAAATTAAATTCAGTCTCATAAAAATCATTAAAATAAAAAAAAATTTCCTAGACTAGTTTTTATCATTATATCTGAAAACTCTAAGTCACACACATTTTGCTAACAGTTTTTTTTTTTCAAACGAATTATATTATCAAAGAACTGAAATTTTCAACTTGCCTAAAGGAAAAAAAAAAAAATAATAACAACAACATTTTGTTAAGAGTTTCTACACCGCAATATTGACAGCATAATTAAAGCTTGAACTAATTCAAAGCAAGAATGAGGTACAAAAGCGCTTGCAAAATTACCTGAATGAGCTGCAGAAGCACTTCTAGAATCAACTGCTAGCGTTAACGGACCCATCCAGGTCCAATTCAAACACGAAACTAACATCAAAAATTCAAAAATAAAAAAACAAAGAACGTACAATGAGTGAACAGAATAGATGAACATAACCTTAACAAATTTAATTTCAACAAACAAATTAAAAAGGAGCAAAAGTGAGAGAAGCTACCGCAAGAGGAAGCAGCAGCGACAGCACGGTGGCGAAGAGGATAGACAGAGTCCAAGCAAGGGGTGCTTGAGTTTATGTTTAGGAAATTGTATAAATAAACAAAGCTTTAAGGGTTTTTTCAGAAAATAAGACTATCAATGACCCCCCTAATGCAGATAAACAGTACGAAAACGGCCTTTTTTTATTTCAATTTTATTTTGAAAAGGGGCAATTAACGTCTTAGCTCTTCTGAGTCATAAGTTCTGACTTTCAATGAAAAATATCATCAATAACCTTTTTCATAATTTTGGAAATTTTTGGATCTTTCTTGTATTGTTTAATTTAAAGAAAAAAGGTTAAATTCGATCAAATATTAAAATACAATGAGATTAATTAAATTTTTTTCTTAATATATATGACAAATTTCAGCAATAATATGATTTCTTTCACCCAAAATTTTATCAAATTATGTGCTTCCACATAAATCTATCTTACAATTATCAATTACTATGAAAACCTTGATGAATTGATATAGTCACGGCTCTTTTATGTCAGATGGTAACAATAGGCAAGGTTTGCTTTAAAATTATGAAGGAGATAATTGACTTTTTCATTAAACGTTAGGCAATGTCAAAAAAGTTATCCCTTTTAAAATTTTCTTTCAAAGAGGGTTTTATTATTTTTTTTAATACGTGGTTTGTTAATAGCTTCAAATGTTTTGGAGGGGTTTAAGTATTTTTAAAATTTTTTTATGAAAAATGTTAAATAATAATTAATAATTTTTAAAATTTCTAAGATTTATTTTTTCTATTGATTTTTGCCTATCTCAAAGGATTAATTTTTTTTTTGGGGTTAATGACATAGACCCCTCCTAGGTTTTAACTTAATTTCGTCGATATTCACTATTTACCACTTTTCATCATCAGGTACCCCTGACATTTTCAAAATTCATCATAGGGACCCATTCCATCAAATTTTTTGTTAAATGACATCATATTCCATCCAATATAAGTTATTTTAAGTAAATACCCCTAACCGTAGATTCCTTGACATTTTCAAAATTCATCATTGAGACCCCTTCTTCCAATTTAACTTATTTTACCTAAATACCCATAACTGTAGGTTCCAAGGTTCCATCCAAGAAGAGGAAATTAATTGAAAGAAATACAATGGAAGGACTTGAGCCCAAGCTATCACAAAAACTTCCAACCATTGGGCCAAACAACTTTTCTATTATTAAAAGAACAAAAATATATTTAAATAATAGGATTTCTTATTATAATAATCAATCATGTCTATCTCATATCTCATTTATGGTGAGAAGAGAAATCATAAATTTATTAATTTATTTTTGTTTAATTTTTATTTAATATAAATGTATTAATTTATTTTTGTTTCATATCTATTTTAATCTATTTTTATTTTTATTTTAAGTTATTAATTCTTACTAATAAATTTATTAATTTATTTTAAAAAATTGATTAAAACTTATAATTAATTCTAATCAATTATAAATTGAATAAGAGGAACCATAAATTTATCAATTTATTTTTGTTTAATTTTTTAATCTAAATTTATTCATTTATTTTTGTTTAATTTCTATTTTAATCTAAATTTATTAATTTATATTTATTTTTATATATTTTTATTTTTATATATTAATTCTTATTAATAAATTTATTAATTTATTTTAATAAATTAATTAAAATTTATAATTAATTTTACTCAATTATAAATTAAATAGGAGGAACTATAGATTTATTAATTTATTTTTTTAATTTTTATTTTAATCTATTTTTATTTTAATTTATTAATTCTTCTTAATAAATTTATTAATTTATTTTAATAAATTAATTAAAATGTATAATTAATTTTAATCAATTATAAATTAAATAATGAATAATTGATTAAGCATTAAGGGAGCTTAAATATATATTGTTGTTGACTTTAAAAATAAATATCTTATAGCCTGATGGTAGAACAAACCCTTAAAATTTAGGAGTTTTTGAGTTCGAGCAGCAACATTGTAAAATTTATTTTAACTCATATATAATTGACTTTGCATTGTTAAATGATTATTATGTCCCTCAATACTCAACATAATTACAAGTACTTAACGGAAAATTTGACGGAAGGGGTCTCTATGATGATTTTTGAAAATGTCAAAGGTATCCGATGATAAAAAGTGACAAACAGTGAATATCGAGTAATTAAACCAAAACCTGAGGGGGTCTGTGTGATTAACCCTTTTTTTTTTCCATTTAAACATTGCAACTCTCAATTTTCTCTTTTATGTTGGTCTTCTCACAAAGAGTCAAAAACATATATACGTTATACTTTTTAAAATTTCTATAACATTATTTGCTCATATTTACAAATTTACAGTTTTATTAAATTTAGTGATGATTAGAAATAAACCAAATTATTTCTTAAATTTCATTATTTAGCTAAATATTGGTAAAATCAATAGAATGAAAAGAAAGAAAGATAAGCGAAGTAGCGGAAGATGAACAGAGACCAATTTTTTATCCAATTACTTATTTGGCTTGGCCATATTTTGATAAATTTTAAGTTTTAATATTTTTTTAATTGGTCCACAAATTACGATTATTTGCAAATTAAACTTTACAGACTGGGCAAGTAGATGACTAATTGCTTTTTTCATAAATACATTATCTAATATGAATTCATACCTAAAGTTTATAATTACAAAAAAAAAAAAGAAAATAATCAAGTAAATTAGATGGATTGTTTTGCTAACAAACTAGCATGTTGAGGAGTTGACAGCAAATTAAAATGTCACGAGTATTAAATGAGTCACGAGCATTAAATGAGTTGATGAGCAAAGAGTCAGAAACAATAATGAGCTAATGACATCAATTTAATTTTGTCAAACTAACATTTGACACGTTTGTAAATTATTTAAGTGGAAGGAGAACCTATTACAAATCAGGACAATTATATAAGCACTCTCATATGTTTACTTAATTTGAAGTGAAAAATGACTATATATTTTTCGTCAATTATATTTTAAGTTATCTTTAAATTATTATTTTTATCTTTTAAATTATCATTTTTAAGAGTGTGATTGATAAAAAATTAACAATTTTAGAAATATGATTGATAAAAAATACATAGTTGTTCTTTACTTAAAATTAAATAAAATTCGATGGTACTTATAAATATTATGCCATTATAAATCAGAAGGACCCCTTTACTTATAGATATTATAGCATGGCAATTAATTGATCTAGTCTATGGTAACATTAGATTTACAAATTCATTAATTAGAATGACGATTTTTTTATTAATAGAACAATAATATTACATTTATAATATCTGTATATAAAGTTTGTATACAAATTGATATGACATCAAGTGAATGAAAAGATTAATATGAGTTGTTAATTAGGAATGACAATCTGACGCGGTCAAGGCCGGGAACCTGGACGTCTAAGGCCGAGTAATAATTCGAAAAGCCAGTGAATTTGGCCAGGGCCTGAGTGAAATTTTTTGCCCTAGCCTTGCAGGGAACCTAGAATTGAACCCAGCTATGCAATTAAAATTTTGAAATTAGATTATGATAAAGTAATTTTAAGTGCTTTTAGTTTTTAATTCTTACTTTTACCCCTTTGTTTAAATTTAAGACCAGGTCCAACCTTACTCTTATTAAAATTTTTTAGTTTGATGTCCATGTGATGTGTCAAGCCCAGCCTAGCACTTGTTGAGTTAAAACATTAAAAAAAAAAAACATGTTGAGTTAAAAAATTAAAAAAAAAAACCCTATAGCACATAGGGTTCAAACCCATATCTTAACATGCATGAAAACAACATGCTACCACTAGGATGCAACCCATTTCACTTTTAATTCAACTAACGAATATGTGTGTGTATATATATATAAGTATCAGAATTAAAAAAAAAAAAGCATCTCAAGTTTTAATTATGGGTTATTGGAAAACCAGGCCCCGACCCCAGGAAAAGAAATCTAGGGTGTGTAATTGAAGGCCGGGGTCAGGGCGGGGGATCACCAACCACGGCCTTGGTCTGGGTTTTGCCATCTCTATTGTCAACGTAATAAATGCTAATAATTCATGTGGTACTAAATTAGTGATGTCATATTAACTTTGCATACAAACTTTGTATATAGATTTTATAAGTGCTTTTAACGACGGTTGACATTCTATATGGTATTGATGGAAAAATCCTGTAAAATGGATAATGAGGTCAGTAGTTTATTTAGGCGATCAATTGACTAATTAAAGAAAGTGCTTTTCTTTTATGATTTCCTTTCTACTATATTAAATGTTAAATATATATTATAGCTAACTAATATTTATAATTTTAAATGTTTCAGTAGAATGCATCATGATTTCTTACCGTGTATGGTATAAAAACCAAATTCACATATATTAATCAAATGTCCTAATATGAATTAAAAGAAAAAGTAATAAATTATCCTCATATAAATTAAAAAAGTAATAAATTGTATACATCCTCATATAAATTATTAAAAGCTTTTTAGAAGTATTACATAATATAACACTTTTTTTAAATGACATAGAGAAAATTCAAACCTACAACGCTTGGATAATGAAGGCTTTGATACTTATTAAATTTGCCACTTTTGAAAAAACTCGACAAAATTAACGTTGTTGAGCTTACAAGTACAAATTTAAGCTTTTTCTTCCTTCTTGATACTAAATAATCTTTAGGGAAGTCGTCCCCTCGGCAATTTCTTTTTACGAATTCTTGCAATATATTTTTTTTCAATTTTGTAATTTTGTGTATTAGAAAATTAGATTTGATTATTCTATACAAGGAGAGGCAACTTACTATTATTATTATTTTTTTCTCTAGATAATCTTCCCTTCAGGCTCAACTTTACTGCAGGAAGTCTACGGGTGGGCACCTTACCCGACCTCACCATATCCGATATGGTTTACCCTAACGAGGCGGGTATGATCTGGTAAGGGCTGAAAAAACACCTAAGATTGGTTATATCATGAGTGCATCTTATAATACCAGACCCAACATCGGTTATTACCATGAAACCCGAATTGGACCTTACCTGATTAATTTTGTTAAGATATTAATTAAAATGACACATGTTACTTTGTCATTAGTTAAATATGTTATAATAATACAGTCTATTACCACAAAGGATCACTAGGTATAAATTCTTACTTTTATTTGTCTCTTTAACCTTCGCCTCATTTTGAAACACTCCAGCCCCTCTCTCTGTCTAACCGCATCTTCCTCTCACTATTCTACTCCAAACCCTTCTTCAAATCTCTTTTCTCCAAAACCCGTTCTTTATGATTTTGAATGGGCCTCTCACTCTTCCATTCTAAACCCTTTTCAACTCTCTTCTCTCCAAACCCATTATTCATGATTTTGAACCGGTGAACGTGATTGACAAAGAGGTGGAAAGCTATGTTTAAGATTTGTGGGTTGTCTACTTCCACCCTTCTCTCTCTCTCTCTCTTTTAACTGTGTATGATTGTTCAATGTTAAGATTTTTGTAACGTTTTTTTTTTTAATATGTAACTATGTATTATTCATGTTCCAGTGGATATATAATTGATTTTTCTTTCTTTTATACAATGAGTACAAGGAATAAATTATATATTTATGAAGTCCCTGTATGGAAAAAATTTTAGAAATTAAATAAAATGACTCATGATTTGATAGTGATTAGTGGTAATCGATAAATTTAAGAAAAAAATTCAAAACCCGACAGATCTGAACTTACCCAACTATGGCCGGATAGTAACGGGTTCTTCTTAAAAAAACCCGACTTCGGCTCTAATGTAATAAACCCGATGAGTGGTCAAGTCTTGTCGACTATGCTTACAACCGATCCGACTCGAAGCGTGCCTACCGTTGCCGAGAACAAAAGAAATGGCGTGAGAAATCCGAACGCACAAATGGTGACTCATTAAACGCTCATTTATATGCTAATACGCTTGCTTGTGCTCTCTCTTTCTTGGTCCAGCGGATACATTCTATTTGTATTATATTTCTCTTTATAATATAACTCTTTTTAAGATTTTGATTAGCAACGAATAATTATTATATACATAGGTAAAAAATTAACTCCATAGTTTATTTAAAATCATGCATAAATTAAATAAAAAGTTCAGAACTTTGTAACCAAAAGATTAAAGCCGGGTGATACAAATTTTAAGATGCCAACTAATGACAGACATTGGATTACTCCTATTCCTAATCGCTAGTCCTAAATGCATCGAAAGATGAAGTCATATGTTTATAAAAAAAAAAAAGACAAATTATGTAGTCAACTACATTTTGCCAAGAAACACATTATATATTTTAATTGAAATGTTAAAGTATTAAAAATATGAAATTAACTATAAAAGGTCATTTAATTAGTATTAGTTAATTTGTCATTAATTAATATATAAATATCGATAATATATATAAAACTAAGAATATATATATAACCAAATAGAAGTTGTATTAAAACTTTATATTAATTAATTAACTTCAAATTTCAGTTTGAGCTCTGAATAATGTCTTTGGCAAATTATATAGTATATATGTAACCAAAATAATTTATCATGATATGACATGACCGAACCCAATTATCACTATTCATGAGATCCCAGGCTCCTGTAAACAATGATAATTAAGAAGAGTATAATAAAAATGAAATTCACAATAACACTTAAGTTTGTATACATTATCAAAAATATTTAATAAAAATACGACAGAGTTTCCTCTTTTTTTTAAAACACATCACAACCTAAAATTTCATTCAAAACACCTCCAATATTCACAACATCAAACTAGCTACTTCTGAAAATCTTCAATTCAAATCCAACACCACCACAACACATAATTTTATGAGATCCTTCAATAGGATTTATATTAATATAACATCAGAAAATTTAACTATGTACATGTAACCAAAAGTCAATATTTGTTTATCGTCGAGTGGCAACTTCTATGCATAGGGAGATACTCAGCACCAATCGAATGATAACCTGTGTTGAAGGGAAATAAAAAGGTAGATTTAAAAGGGTGATTTAAAAGCCCACTAAGTAGAATCTTTTTAGTAAATTCATAAAGATTTTTAAATCACGTAAAACATAATAAATTTTATAAATATTTATATAAATTTTGAAATTATTATTTTCAATTGAAATACCATAAAACTAATAAAAATGCTTTATCTCCAAGAAAATTCCATATTTTATAAATATCAATAAATGATTATTTTTCAATTGAAATATCATTAAAAAATAATAACAACTTTAACTCGAACAATTCCATATTTGAAAAAAAATCGAAAAATTATTAATAAAATCTACACCAAATAAGTATCATAGGAAATCTGTCATACCTCGTGTACACAAGTAGAGGAGGACGATCTCATATCATATGATTCTACCAACATACTCATCATCCAAACAATATCACATATACCATAAGCATGAGTTGAATCAATCTATACGCCACGGGAAGGGGGGAATCTGTCATACTTGGAGACATATTCGCCCAAGCAGAGGGAGACGATCCAATAACAACGGGGAAGAGTACTTATATAGTGGTTTATTTTCTCCAAAACAATTAATTTTACTCAATTCCATAATAAATAATAATTCTCATATCATATAAAATTTATCCTAACTTCTAAAATCGATTCGAAAATTAGTAAATCATATAATTCTCCGTAAATTCATAATTTTCCATATATTTTGCTCAAAATAAAATAACTAAATTTTCTTCTATAAAATTCAATCAATTATCATAAAAATAAACACTATTTCCTAAAATCATCAATAATTTAAATTTGTTATACTAAAACATAAAAACATAAATATAAATAATTTACTTTAAAATAAATTAATTTTAATAAAATTTTCACTGATTAGACTGGGGAATAGTCTTGATTAGCCCCAAGGTTTGCTAACTAATCTCCAGTAGAATTTATTCCTATAATATAAATCAACTAATCTATTTGAACAATAAATTGAGAGAAGAGTAACCACCAAATTAAAAGAAAATTACAATTTCCCATTCAAAAAATTCATTCCTTTTGAAATCATCTGCAATATTCACAAATTATTTTCCTTATTTATCTTTATACTTTTTCTCCTTACCTTTCATCTTGATTTTGGCACCCCCCTATAATTTCCTTTTTCTTTCATTTTCTTCCTCCACTTAATACCAACACTCTTACGCTTACTTATCAAAACTCTAAACACTACCAATAATTCTCTTTCTCTATTCAAGATAAATAATTAGACTTAATACATATAGAATTTCTCGTTTCGGCCCTCTCTCTCTTTAGAAACAATAGGTATCTATTTTTTGGTTCTCTATCCCCAGCTCATTCTCTCTCTGAGTCTCTCGGCTTTGTGCTCTGTTGGGCTTACTATATATATTCAGCTGCCTCTCTAGATTTTTCTCTTGTTCTCTCTCTTCTCTTTGTAACCGTGTGTATATGATTACTTTAAAAAAAAAAAAAAGTCAAACTTATTTTATTATATTTTCAAAAGATAAAATCTCATGTAATTAATGCCTTTTAATGCGATGTCTCCGCTTTCAACTTAAGTTGTTCATGTGTATCATTTTCTTTCGTAAATTTTATTTTATTTTATTTTTCTCTTTTTTTTTAATTCTTCATTTTCTTTATAAACGTGTATATGTATATATATGCTTGAAGTTAAAAAAAATAAAAAAAAAAATAAAACAAAGCTTAAAATAATAGATTTCAAAGGACAAAGCATTGCAAGCATTTAATAGCTTTGTCCGCCACTTCCATTGTTTTCAAGCTTTTGATAAAATCTCATCCACACATTTACAATTTAAGACATTAGTTTTACAATTATTCAATTTATATCCTATGTCATTGAATTGAATTGGGCTAGACTTAAAATCCAATGAGTGAGTTGGGCCCAAGAACTTAATCCAACTTCAAATGAGGTAATTAGCCCAATCTAAAATAATCCAAGTCATTACCGATTAAACCTAATTGAACTTTGAAATAATATTTGGAATTACATAATTTCCAGATTATAAATTCCAATCGTGATCAGCCTTAATTTCGCAAATCCAAATCAAGCCACAAAAAAAGATACAATTGTGAGTTATAGACAACAATGAGAATCACAGAAATTAATCTATATAAAGCAAACATTTCCTAAACTCACTCCTAACCTTGCATGCATTTCTATGCATAACCTGCACGTGCGTTAGAAGCTACGCAAAGCTAAGCTCAACCTTGTTATTTTCCTTCGCCTCAGTGTCGGCCTAGCAGGGAAGTCACTCAAACAATGGCTAGGGGCGCTTTGTTCTTCCTCTTGGGAATTCTCCCTGTGATTCTTGTCTCGCCGGTCACCGGGGTCGATGTCGGCGTAAACTGGGGTAACATTGCCTCCCATCCATTGCCACCTAAAACGGTGGTTCAGATGCTGAAAGATAATGGCATCAACAGGGTGAAGCTTTTCGATGCTGATGGGTATGTTATGAAAGCCCTAAAAGGGTCTGGCATGGAAGTCATGGTTGCAATTCCGAACGGTATGCTTCAGACAATGGCTGATGATATCCAAAATGCAAAGGATTGGGTCAAAGACAATGTCACTTCGTATGTTGAAGATAAATCTGTCAATATCAAGTTAGTATTCCCTTCTTTCAACTCTGTTTTAATCTAATTAATTTTCTTTGATGAAACTACAATTATAATCGTCCATTTGTTTTCTCTCATCTCTTATTTATATTTGGTCTACTTAAAATAATCTCATGTGTGATAATGATTGATCATAATCTTGAGAGCTTGAATAAATGTTGTTTTTAATTTTCTAATTGTTTCTCACTTTCTTTTTTGGCCCATCACCTCAAACAGGAAAATGAATTCAAATTCTAAGATGAGATGATGATAATAATAATAGAGACATAATTTTGGCGTATGATATCATTTGTTACATGAAATATCATGTTTGTAACATTAAATATTGTCCAATATTATATATAAAAATGTAGTATGGCGTATCATATTATTTGTAACATGAAATATTGTGTATATATATATGTAAAAGTATTCGTGTAACAAAATAATGCATTCAGATCGATAAATTAAGCAAAAATCAGATCAGAGTGAATCCTGTTTTACTTATAACATAAGTGTGTGTTTGCACGCAGGTACGTGGCGGTTGGAAACGAGCCCTTCTTGAAATCGTACAATGGTTCATTCGTGAAGCCCACATTCCCGGCCTTGAAGAACGTTCAAAAGGCATTAAACGATGCTGGGTATGGGAAATATATCAAAGCCACTGTACCCTTCAATGCTGATGTTTATGATTCTAGTTCCAACAAGCCATCAGATGGTGCCTTTCGAAATGATGTGAAGGATGTGATGTATGGGATTTCAAAGTTTCTTTCAGATAATGATGCACCCTTCATTGTTAACATATATCCCTTCATTAGTTTAGCTGAAAACCCTGACTTCCCCGTCGATTTTGCCTTCTTTGGAGACGGCAAAACTGTGGATGACAAAGACCATCAGTACAAGAACGTGCTTGATGCAAACTATGATACCCTCCTCACTGCGCTCAAGAAGGCTGGAGTCCCCAACTTGAAGATCATAATTGGAGAAATTGGGTGGCCAACTGATGGTCACAAAGCTGCCAATGCAAAAAGTGCACAAAGGTTTTACGATGGTTTGTTCAAGAAATTGGGTACTGGTAAGGGCTCTCCAATGCGTCCAGACTCAAAATTTGATATATATCTCTTTGGACTGCTCGATGAGGACCAAAAGAGCATTGACCCAGGTAAGTTTGAGAGGCATTGGGGCATTTTCGGCTTTGATGGGAAGCCAAAGTTCCCTATTGATTTCACGGGCAAAGGGCAAGACAAGATGCCTGTTGGCGCAAAGGATGTTAATTACCTGTCAAAGAAGTGGTGCGTGTTTGATAAAACTGTCAAGGACTTCAGCACGGTGCCAAAGCAGATGGAGAAAGCGTGCTCCGAAGGGGATTGCACTAGCATTGCAGATGGTGCATCTTGCAGTGGCATGGAAAATGTAACAAAAATCTCGCATGCTTTCAACATGTATTATCAAATTAAAGGACAGAAGGAGAAGGACTGTGATTTTGAAGGGCTAGCAACGATTGTAAAGAAGGATCCATCAATGGGTACATGCGTGTTTCCAATACAGATAGAGGGCGCTGCAATGAGGGCGCTCAACATGGCACAAGCAGCAACAACAGCTTTTGCCGGAGTTTTGTTGGCTTTATTATTATAAATTAATTTATAACAATGTAATATTTGTAAGAGGATCAAGTCGTTTCAATTTGTGATGAGTCAAGGGAGAGTAACATAATTGACTATTGAGAGAGTAGGCAATTGTATTTAAGATTTATTTATTTGTATATTTTTTGAAGTGTTTGTATTCTTTCAAATGACAGATTTGCCTTCACAGCTTGAACTCATCGCCTCCAAATTGCTGTATAATGGAATATAAGTATCAAAATGATTCATAAATTATTTTCTGATTTTATATACACACACTAGATTAAGGGCTTGTTTGTTAGGGTTCCTTCAAGTAGAGTTTATTAAAGTAGACTTTTTGGGAGTAGAGTCTCTGAAATTAGATCTTTTGTTAAAAAATTATTAATTGTTTGATGGGATAAATATAAAAACAGTTATTATAATTAAATTATTCAAATAGAGTTTTGTTATAAGAAAAAAATAAAGTATTTAAAATTAAATACGTATATAAAAAAGCTCAAAAAAAGCTTTTTTCAAAAGTCTCAAATTTGGGTTTTTTTTGACAAGATATATAATAGCTTTTTTAATCCTCTATAAGTTCTTCTTAGATGACATTTAAACGATATAAAATAAAGTTAAAAGAATTTTTAGCATTAAAAAAACTCTTGTGCCAAGTAGAGAAACTCAAACAAATGCGGATCAGTTTTTTTAGTTTTTTCAAGTAGTGTTTATTATTGGAGTAGAACTTATAAAAATAAAGTTTTTTTTGGGAAGGAAATTTAAAATAAATCTTTTAAAATATGGTAACGGTACATTTACTATTTTGTAACTTAAAAAAAAATTCAAAAAGTGCTTTGTCAAAAATCTTAATTTTAATCTTCACTTAAAAAAATAAAAGAGTTTTTTTTTAGTCGTTCAAAAACTTTTTTAACTGACAATCAAATAACCTGAAAAAAAAAAAAAAGATGCAGTGCTTTGTGATGCAGAAGTCTAGAAAAAACAGCAATAACCAAGAATCAAAGAAGGAAAAGGACACTAGGGGCCAAAATCTCAATTGATTTTCATAGCAAAATTCGTATTTAAAAGTAAAGCAGCAGAGAGATAATGTTAATTTCCATATCTACTCTAAGCAACAAAATAGAAGCTGCTACCCTTCTACGGTCTTACTAAATGGTGCGTTTGCTGTTAATAGCCAAAAACAAAATGACAAAACTTAAAGGAATGAAAATGACAAAAGACAAACGACTTGATTTAATCTAAATTTCAAACACTTGACTGAAAGTAAAAAGAAAAGAGAGTACCCCCTAATGGGCATATGCTTCTGCATCACTTTTAACATTAAAAAAGTTTTTTTAGATAGCAGAGGAGTCGAAAAAAATACAATCTAAACCATTTCATTCAATTTTATCATGAAAAAGCTATTACTACTTCATAAGAATCTACCGCTTGCTCGTTTAAAAGATGTAAAGAGGGAATTTCACGTACTTTACTCGGGAATTGAAGATGATGACGTTCGCTAAATTTTTTTCTTTCAATGAACATGTAAATTTCCTGAAAACAAATGTCAACTCGAGCACCAGTGGTCTAGTGGTAGAATAGTACCCTGCCACGGTACAGACCCGGGTTCGATTCCCGGCTGGTGCATAGCTCTATTTTTGCAAAATGTATTTTTTTAATGTATCTGAATTATTTATTTATTATTATTTTTTATAGTAAGAGGGTCGCAAGATGGTACAATAGACTTTCTCACACGGTAGCTGAAGTATAAATAATTTGAACTGTTATGACCTTCGCAAGCCATAGCCAGCCTAATTGAAAGTTGCTCTTTCTCTCCCTTTTCCATCATCTCTATGGCACAGCCTCTCCATCGAAGGAGGCAAAACCAGTCTAATCTAATGAAAGTAGCTCTTCCCAGTTGGCATAGCCAGAAGTTTGTACCAATGGGCCAAACTTTAACTAATAATGAAATAGAAAAAATAGTGAAAACAAACACAAGTTATAACATATTTATTTATAACTGTTTAACATTAAAATATAACATTATACATATATATCCAAAATTATAAGCAAGTTAATTTAAATACCTATGTATGCTAAAACTAACTCATGCCATGAGTTATAATTCTGTTTTAATTGTGAACTATCAAATTTCATGACTAAAATTTAGCCTAAACTAACTAATGTATAAATCTAATACATATTACAAGGAAAATTAACTCATATCACAAATATCATAATTTTCTATAATTGTAAACTATTAAATTTCATGAATAAAATTTAGCCTTAACTAAGTATAATATAAATCTATTGAAAAAATTATCTATAAAAACTAAAACTAACTCATGACACAAATATTATAATTCTTTTATAATTGTAATTAACTATCCCGTGTCATGAATAAAATTTTGTCTAAACGAATTATAATATAAATTTATTGAAAAGATAAGATATAAAAACTCAATTACAAGAGTTCAATTAAAGTAGTTTAATGAAAAAACAAAATTAACTTTGTTGATGCCAAAATTGAGACCATTAGACAAACTCGCATGGCTGTTCAGAAGAGAGAAAAAATGTGGCTGCAAGACAAGAACAACTGGTCAGACAACTAGCCAGTAGGCTACCTGCTAAGACTTTTCGACGCTCAAATTAGTGATGAAGGGATAGTATGTTAGAGGAGAGTTTATGATGATTTTACCTTATGTCTAGGCTTCCAATTTATATGGTCCTTAACTTTGTATCCTTGTTTAACAAGGATCCCCACTCTAGGAGAGAATCCTCCATAAATATGAAATTCTCCTTTTGAAGTCAATCCTTTTCCTATCAAATATTAGATTTAGTTCTATTTTGCATGATTCCATTTAGGAATAATCTTTTCTTCATTTAGATTGATTATTCTTCCTAATTAACTTTTTTAGTAGCCTATTGGAATATGGAAATTTCCAACTCCGACTGTTATTAGCTTTTACGAAGGGATTGCTTCAAAATAAGAGAATTACTTAACCATATACAGTAATTCTGAGATGGCAGCTTATTGATAGTAGAATCTAGTCCCATGTGATCTAATTTTAATACTCCACATGCTTGATCACATGCTTCAAAATTCTAACGCTCCATGCTTGGTTTTCTGGCCAAGCCTCGTAGTTTGTGGCTTGTCTCTGTGGTGTGTGTAACATAATCAATTATATGATTAAAGACTAGGTTCCTTTAATATTATTTGGTCCAAAATTTGCCATCTACAAACCCTATAATTTTTTGATAATTGTAAATTATTAAATGTGATAGATTTAATTTAAACTAAATTGACGATCATAAAAATGACTAATTATTGAAATTCCAATAATACAAAGATCAAAAGTAGAGATGGTAATTTTTCCCTGTTAGGCCGGGTACCTGGATTTTACTGGCACGGCCCGATCGGGAAAACCTCGGCCCGATCGGGAAAACCTCGGATTTTCGATGATCAGGCCCAGGTACGGCGGTGCGAGGGCAGTATTGCTGAGAAAACCCGATCCCTGGCCTGCACCCGAAAAGCCTAGTCATTCTACAAAGAAAAATATGAAATTTGTGCAATTCGAACACATGACCTTGCTTTGAATTTCGGCCGTTTACCACTAGGCCACACGGTTTTTTTATTTTAGTGTTTACAAACAATTTTAATTAACGAATTCTTTTGTATATTTAATTAAAATTAACATTTCCAACAACATTGCGACTCCAACTTGGGTCACAACACACAAAGTAAGGGCGCTTTGCCATTGCTGCCAGCCCCACGCTCATGAGATATTTACCCATATTATATTATTTATTCAATTTCAAGGCCTTTAAAAGAAATAAAAGCGGGAAAAATCCGGGGATTTTTTCCGGGTGCGGGTGTCACATCCCAAAACCCACAATTACCTGCACCCGGAAAACCTCGAAAAAAATCCGAGAATTTGCGGGGACTGGGGAAAAGTTTTTTTATTCGGTGCGGGTGCGGAAATGCCAAATCCGCACCCGCACCCGGATTTTGCCATCCCTAATCAAAAGCCTAAACTATGACATATTATGTTAGGGTTTTGATCTTTGCTTTTTGAAATATGAAATGAATGCCAGTTGACATTCAAGATTAGTTCATGTTTCAATTCAAATATCTATTTTCTAATTTAACTTTGTTGTTTCAATTCAAATATCTGTTTTATGATCTATCTTAGTGTGTTTCTTTGTCATTTGAAAATTCAAGATTAGTTCTAAATTTACGGTTTTAATTGTTAGATCTAGTTTTTTTGTTTTCTAATCTTTGTTGTTTGGAAATTCAAGATTAATTGTAGCTTTATGGTTTTAATTGCTCATATTAGGTTAGATTTGGTTTTTTTGGTTTTTGACATTTGTTGTTTGGAAATTCAAGATTAGTTGTAGCTTTATTGTTTTAATTGCTTATATTAGATTAGATCTAGGTTCTCATCATCACAAGAGCTAGCTCATGCCTTTTTTGATCCTCAGCAACTCGAGTTGCAATCACTTTCCTTTTTGTTTTATTTGACTCGACTTGTTCATATTTGATATGACCGCTCTGAGTCTGCTTCTCGGTCTAGTCTCACGTCTATCTCCCCGTGTCTTCATTGGAGGAAGGAATAGCCTCAAGTTCGTTCTTGTGCTTACGAGTGGATCGTCCTTTTGCAAAAGTTCCAAAATTGATGAGAGCCTAAGGACGGGTTGGATCGATGGATTCCTTAAGCCCACTTTCGATTAATGGATTCCTTTTCTTTCGTCCCCCGCGGGCTTGCAGCTGCCCTTAAAGCCTCAATCCTTGTTCTAGACTCAGTCTTCTTGCTAGGGATATATGGTTTTCTAGCCTCTCTAGTGGTCAAATAGTGACTCGCACTTTTCATTTTTTTTGATCTTTGTCACTTGGAAATTCAAGATTAGTGCTACCTTTATAATTTCAATTGCTATTAGGAAATTCAAAATCAGTTCCAGTTTTATTTCTAAGTCTTTTTATACTTTTTTATTAATTCAAGATTTTTTTCAAATGGGAAATTGTAATTATTTTACTGTAGCAAAATAAAAATAGATAAGTATATGAACTACCACATTTTAATTATTAAGTATAATGCAAAAAAAATATAGTATAAATATAATACAAAACAATCGCTAAAGTGGCACGATAAGTATAAAATGTAATTTTTCATTTATATTAACAATACTTTCACATTACTATTTTAATTATATGACCCGTTTGACATCCCTAATAGAGTCCCGTATTCATAGTTTCGCCTAGTACCATATATTATTGAGCTGGCTCTGCTTACAATTTCTTTCCTTAAAATTCATGCTAAGCTACTACTTGATCACCTCAACGTTTTCTAACTTTGATAATCTTGAGGTAAGTACCGTAATCGGCCACATAAAGGAATCCTATAAAGGTCCCGACACTATAAAGCTTTACAAGGCTTCCAAGAAAATTGACCTTAGCCCAGTAAAGGCTAAGAGCAGCAACAAAAAGGCAGTTCCGATAGAAAAGGTTAGGTTGAAGCGAAGTGAGTGACTGAGGGCTCATCATTTTGACTTGAGCCAAATGATGGGAGGGTTGAGAACATATTGAACTTCATGGAAATGGATTTTAGGGAAGTTGCTGGATGAAGTAATATGGCGGAAGGGGCTAACAGTGGAACCACTTTGGCGGCTGGAGGAGGTAAATTAATCTGTTAGTTAAGTAATTATTATTTAAATGTTTGTGTACGTGATTATTAATTACTTATATGTTGCTTTACTCTTGCTTTTCCTAGTAATAGCTAAGGGTGGAGATGGATCACAAAGAGCAGTTAAGGGGGTTGAGGCAACTCTGAAAGGATCAAATTGTCATAGTTCTTGCTGACCAACAAATGACTATCCGTCCTCTCTCTAATTGGGACAACAGATTAAACTCGTGTTTCTTTGAAGGTAAGAGGTCCTTTTTATTACTTTTAATGATTATTTATGCTATAAATTAGGTTATAATTATTTTTTTTAGTTAGTTGTCTTGTGTGGGAGGTGGCTGGAAAAACTTTAGTGGGACCAAAAGCGAATTTGCTCCTCTTCTTCTCTCTAAGAATGCTAGGCACAAGTTAAAGGTATACATCTATTCTGATTCTTTTTTTTTTTAATTTTAATTATTTTGTTTATATACTAACTTTATCTAAACTTTTGTAGTGCAACTCTCCCCTATTGTGTGTTTTTTGAAGTTAAACAAATGGTGTATGAGGGGCACATAGATTTGTCTTGGGACACCAACTTGTATTGGGGAGATTGAGTTATCTAGTTTCTACTTGGAGGACGGTCATGGGATGCTAGAATTTCTTGATGATATGGAAGTGTATCGAGGAGATTGAGTCCTCTGGTTTCTACTTGGAGGAAGGTTAGGGGATGCTAGAATTTCTTGATGGTATCAAAGTTAAATTGGTATGTTTATTATCATTTATTATTTGTTTTATATTTTATTATATTATTTTAGAGTTTTTTTTAACTTCTATTGAATTGTGAGGATGGGAAACGAGACATATGTTGAAACTACTCTTTTGTGTTCATGAATCACCTAATAGTATTATTGAACATGAAACATTGGTTACTTTTATTTGATGATTGCTCATTTTATGTTTTCATTTGAAGCTACAACTAATTGCTTGTATTAGGTTAGATCTAGTTTTTCGGTTTTTTGTTTTATGTTCTCTGTTGTTTGGAAATTCAAAATTAGTTGTAGCTTTATGGTTTTAATTGCTCATACTAGTTAGGTCAATTTTTTTTTGTTTGTTGTTTGAAAATTCAAAATTAGTTCTGGCTTTACCATTTTAATTACTTATATTAGATTAGATCTAGGTTTTCTGTTTTCTGATCTTTGTCTTTTTTGGAAATTCAAGATTAGTTCTAGCTTTGCAGTTTTAAATGCTATTAGGAAATTCAAAATCAGTTGCAGTTTTGTTTGTCTAGGTTTTTTATAGTTCTTTTGTTAATTCAAGATTTATCGGATAGTAAGAAATTGCACTTATGTTACTGCAATAGAATAAAAATAGATATGTATATGAACTACTACATTGTAGTTATTAAATATTATACAAAAAATATATAGTATAATTATAATAAGAAACAATTACTAAAGTACTACGATAAGTGTAAAATATAATTTTACATTCACATTAATAATAATTTCACATCACTATTTTAATTATATGACCCCTTTGACATCCCTAATAAAGATCTATTTTGATATTTTTGCCTTAGATCCAAACACAAATGGTGTCATAGGGGCACACAAATTTTAGTTGGGAGCCCGACTTACATTGGGGAGATGGTGAAGGGATCCTTGAATTTCTAGATGATGTGGAAGTTACAACGTCCGGGGACAGAAACTGTGAGGATGGGGCTTATGAGATTGAAGGTGTCAGAATCTAGGGTATTGATCTCTCCTTCGAGAGGATATGATTTAGTGATTGATCAAATTTAGATTTTGATGACTTGTTTGTCCAAGAACAATAATATTTTGAAGACTTGTTTGTCCAAGCACAATAGTTTTGTGATTGCCCCTCTACAAGTCTATGAACTTCAATATTCATAATATTTTTGCACATTAGATTGAAAGATTGATCAATTGTGTATTCAACTTTTTTTAGATAATCTTTTCATTCATACACATAGTAGCATCACTCCACTAATGTTTCTCTTACAACATGCATATGACATTGAAATATGCAAATTCATACACAACATACAAACTTCTCTCTTCTCCTAATTTTAGCCTTTGGTTTAATCGATTGCTCTATTAGAACTGTTATAATGGTTTTAATTTGTGTCTTAGCTGTGGAATTACATTCATATTTACTTCTTAGGCGACCTTTTGTTCTCGTACTAAGAAGTAAATTATGAATTATCCTTGTGATTTGGAACGGTTTTAATAATGGAAACAAAAACAAATATTAACAATAATTTGACATCACTATTTGAATTATATGACACATTTGACGTCTCTAATAAATATCTATCTTGATATTTTTGCTTTAGGCCTATAACAAATGGTGTAATAAGGGCACACAAATATTTCAGCTATGAGGCCAAATTACATTGGGGAGATAGATTCTGTTTGGAGGATAGTGAAGGGATCCTCGAATTTGTGGATGACGTGGAAGTTACAGGGTTCAAGGATGGAAACTATGAGAATGCATGGGGCCTCTAATATTGAAGGTGTCGGAATCCGGGGTTGCTCTCTCCTTCGAGAGGATCTGATTTTGTTATTGATCAAATTTAGATTTTGACGACTTGTTTGTCCAAGAACAATAGTATTTTGATGACTAGTTTGTCCAACACAATAGTTTTGTGATTGCACCTAAGAGTCTCTTAACTTCAGTATTCAAGAATATTTTTGCACATTAGATTGAAAGATTAATCAACTGTTTTTGCACATTAGATTGAAAGATTGATCGACGGTTATTCAACTTTTTTTTATATAATCTTTTCATTCATACACATAGTAACATCACTCCACTAATCTTTCTCTTATAACATGGCATATAATACTGAAATACACATATTCAAACACAACGCACAACTTCTTTCTCTTCCACATTTTAGTCTTTGGTTTAATCGATCCTTTATTAGAATTGCTATAATGGTTTTAATTTGTGTCTTAAATGTGTAATTAAATTCATATTTACATCTTAGGCGGCCCTTTGTTCTCTTACGAAGAAGTAAATTATGAATTATCCTTATGATTTGGAATGGTCTTAATAATGCTAGCAAAAGCACAAGCATATAAAGTCGGCGAAAATATAATTTCCACTGAATGAAATGTCTAGCTTTGGTTCAATCTTAGTCGACAAAAAGTTAAACTTCTGTTGGATTTCATTGAATATAGTTTCTAAACATCTAGCCTAATATATATATGCTTTCAACTTTATGAACTTTTACTCTACATATAAAATGGTTTATTAAATTATGTTTGATTGAATAATAATTTGGATTACAGGGGTTGTATAATGAATTGAAGAATAGAGACGTGAACTGCTGCAATGCACATCATAAGAAATATTGGCGGCATTACTTGAAAGATATGGAGATTTCGAGTTTTCTACAAGTTGAAGATTACAAATTGTTTGATATAGATAATTTGATGAAGTTGCATGCTTAATATAGATGATTTCATCATGGCATGGTCTATCCTTCCAGAGGGACAGTTGCAGCTTCGTCTTAATTGGTGTTAATTTTTGTTTTTTACATTATTTATTTCCTTGTTTCTACATTTGCGATTCGAACTAGGCATTGACAAAAGTGGTTTATGGGAAAAAAAAAAATCAAATACTTCCCGGTGATAACAAAAACAAATCAAAACTTCTTGCCGACTTGCCGTGATCAAGTGCTTTCCACGGCTCAAAAATAATTTTTTACCGATGTAGGTTAAGATATAATTGTAACATGCAGGGAAAAAAATGAAAAAAATAAAAAGTTTGTATCTAACCGTTAATCATATGTTTTTATTTTATTTTCTTAAATACGGTAATAATTGTTTGTTTTCCCAATTACTAAAAAATGTGTGAATAGTAATTTGATATCGATTGGAAAAAAAATTTATTGAAGTTTCATTATGAAGGTCAGTATGGTAACTAACTAGGCAAAATTTTGGTTTTTTGTGGTACGTTGTCGTGTTCCTTCCTTTGCAGCTCAATCAGCTCATTTTGCTTTAATTGATGATTTATGGCAATTTTATTTTCTTATTAGTTATTAATAGCTACCCTCAGTTTTGGTTAATTTCAAACGAGATGATGTGTTTTTTATCAATTATCTTTTTAAAGTTGTTTATTTTTATTAATTACACCTTAAAAATGATGATTTTAATACAAATTTAAAGGTACGATTGATTAAAAATATATAACCATTTCTTTTACTTAAAATTAAATGAAGAGTTGTTCTATTCAGCTTCCACTTTTATTTTGATTTTTATCTACAATTTTATCTTAAATTAAAATTACTAAAAAAGGACACTCTTCTTCCTCTCCTTGTCTTCTGTAGTGTACAACAATTGCATGCATTTACACAGCCAAGGATATCACCTTCACGAAGGTCATGAGCATCGTCCTAAAGGTCTAGAAGCCACTGATGATCACTGTCTTTTGGAGTTTCTCAATCGTTTTCATCTACAACATCATTGCAACTTTCATCTTCATCGCCTTGATTGTTTGTCTATGGTTTTCAGCTCTTGAAGCTGCGGTTGGTGTTGCTCTCTCGCTTCTCTACTTATCTGGATTCCTCTACATCACCATAGTGTGGCGTTTGGCCTCTGTTGCCTCGATTCTTGAAGATGTTTACGGCATCAAAACCTTGCAGAAGAGCAAGGACTTGATAAAGGGGAAGATGGGGATTGCGATTGCCATGTTTGATGTGTTACGGTTTTGTTTTGGAATCATTCAACTGTTGTTTGAAAACGTTTGTGCAAACAATTATCTACTTCATTGGCATGTCTTATCACAATGAGAATATAAAGTCTTCTTTGGGTGATCATCTGAGGTCTATCTTGGAGAATATGTCCCTTTCGAGGTAAGTTGTCTCCAACATGAACAATTCCATGTATATTTAGCATAGCCTTTGAAATTGGAAACATTAAGTGTTTTTAAACTCTATCCTCCAATATCGCGAAATTAGAAGTGTTAAAATTGAAGAGAAATTGAAAACATACTTGTAACTGCTTTAAAAATAATGAATGATGTAATATCAGCATAAAAGTGGGCGTAGTGAAAAAAATCTTAATTATATATTAAAAGAATATTTAAAAAATTATATGAGACCTGCTGAGAAAGGTATAGAGGTTTAATATTTTTTATTAGGTGTATTTAGAAGTGAGAGTCGAAAAGGTAAAAAGTGGGGATTAAATAGGACAATTCTTAAGTGAAAACTAGATAATATTTATTAACCTTGTCCCATTTTCCATTTATATTTAATGCCATGAATCAAACGGGTAAAAATGAAATTTTATATAGGTTAACCAAAAAAAGCTTACAGTTGTGCTAAGTAGCAGAGATGCGGTTTAACTTTGATCGTTATTAAATTTATTTTAATGCATGCTCTTGATTATTGTTTGACTATGCATTCATTCCGACTTTTTTTAATTAAAATCCGATAAAAAATTTGTCAAAATAAGAAAAATAATTAAAATTTTTTTTGGCATGCCAATTCTAAAATACGATAGCTGGGTAGTTTTTATGTGCGATATTCTAAAATCATTTAGAAATATATTAATATACTCCGTGACTGGTGAGATTTGCTAAATAAGAAATAAAAAATGAAGAATAATATTATTTACTATAATTTATTTTACTTATTTTTAAAATTTTATCAATATATGCATCAAAATGAGATAATAAAGTTTTATGTTTAGCATTTATTTAAGAAAGAAAAAAGAAAAATGCAATACCAATTACCTTAATTTAATCAGTAATGGGCAATTCAAAATTTTCTTTATATAAAATCTAATTTTCAATAGCCAGCTAATAGCTAACTACACTTAGATTTAAAGGTTTGATATATTTGCTTATCATAGATAATTTCATGAACAAATGCTTTATTGTGTCAAATAGAAAGATTCTTTTAATTTTAAAATTGGACAATTAAATAAGTACTATCGAATTTTATTTTGATCTAAGTCGGAGAATGACATTACATTTTTTATCAATTATACCTCTGAAGTTGTCTTCAAATTATCTTTTTTAAGCTAAAATTTGAAGTCCTTATTAATAGTATCCCATTTTAAAATGTTTGTATGATTCATCCAGCGTTCCATAGTAAATACGCGTTTCTTTAATTCTTAACAATTTAACCTATGATTATGTAAAATAATATTTGATTACTAATCAACCAAATGCATAACAATACTCTTTTTTTTGTTTAAATTGGATTTATTTCAAATAAGATAATTATATCATATAATTAATGTAAATTAGTTTTCTTCTACCTATAACCAAATCCATTGCTATAATAAATATCTTCAAAATCAATCTCTCTCTCTATTATTTCAATCATTATATTATAACAATGATTCAATCAATTGATTGTCAATTCTATATATAAGTTCATTATTTAAATATATAATTTATATTTCCTTTATTTCATTATTTTCAATTTTTATTTCTTTTATATTTATATAGTTGATTTATGAATTACGTTTCTTAATTATATATATAACCGTATTAAGTTGAAAAACAAAATAATATAGTTGTTAAAATGCAAGATTAAAATAGATAAAAGGACGTTTTAGGATTTAGAATATATATTTTTATTTATGACTTTAAAATAAAATATTATTTTAAAACGATTTTAGAACATCTCTTAACAAAATTTTTGAATGATCTCTTTGTTAAATATGATTTTGTTTTTTGTTTTAAATAGTTTCTTTACCTAACAAGTTCATTTTAAAATATAATTTCGCATATTTTCCGAATAATTCACTATTTATAAAATATATTAAGGAAATACTTCTAAATTCACGTTTTAAAGGTAAAAAATTATATATATATATATATATATATTATATTCTTTCAAATGAGAAAGGATAGTAATAATGCTTTTAAAAAAATCACTTATTACCGTTTTTTTTCCCGAATGATTCATTAAAAGCACGTGCATAACTTCTTCTCGAAATGCCATGAAGTTTTGCAAAAGTTGCTTTTCTACAAAGTGCTTTTAAAAAAAATTCTAAGTACACCTTAGAAGTATTCTTGCAAAAATCCACCTCATCAGTGGCCAAATCTTTCTTGCATGTTCCCTTCATAACATGTCTCTGGAAACTCCACCTCTCACCAAAACAAAACCCGGTTTTTTCCAATCAAGCCGCCGGTTCACCGTCTCTGCAGCTGGTTCCCGGCCATTCATCCGCTTCCCAAAAACCGCTACTTTCCCCTCACATTCGTTCTCCTGCCGGAAAACCACTTCACGTTTGGAATGTAAAGTTCCCGCGATTTTGGAGGAAAATGAGTGTGCGGTGGCAGAGCTGAACGACACGCCGGTGAGAATTGTGGCCATCGTTGGTGAAGGCGCTGTCAGCCCTCTAAAATGCGCCACGTGGGAGGAGGTTTTGCTCCACACTGTAAGTATTGCTACTTGTTTCCAAACATTTCAATTAGTAGACTTTTTTTTTGGCTCGAATGGATAAAGTTAACGTCTTGTTTGGTTCAGACTTTATTGGTACTTTTGTAGTGGGGATTTGCTATGGAGACAGCAATGTTACCGGAATAATCTAGACATATTTTCTTAGGAACATAGAGCTTAACATTTCATATATGCAACAGGGGATTCGAAGTTGTGACCGTTGGATCATTACTTGAAAGCTTAAGCTTGTAAACGCATGTTTATTTCTAATATTAAGCTTCTAATACCATTTGTATCTGTAGTTAAGTTGTTGACATGATCATCATGAAGTGATTGTTAGTAGCATGTGGACGGTAGCAAATGAGGGCCCTGTAACATTCAGTACAAATGCGCCAACAATTGTACTGATAGATGTAATATAAAGTTAATGGATATGTAAAAATTAGGAATCAAAATGTATTAATACAGATGACACTGCAATCTTCGTAGCGTAGATACGTAGGAATTCGTATAGATAGTTTAAGTGTAATTGTTATTCAGTAAGCTTATGCATCGCAAGCGTGGTGTTGAGTGTCATTAGAATAAGGTTGAGGTAATGTTACCAGGATTTTTCTTGTTGGTAATGTGCAATGATCCTTTGTTTGGTTGTTTTTTAATATTCTTTTGATTGATTTTATGTTGTAGTGTAATTTGATCATGATTGTCCACTTTATGGTGTGTTTGTACCGCAAAAGATGCGTATGTTTTAGTTGGATGCTGAATTTGACTTTGTTGCTTGGATTGTATGATTGGTTACTTGGCATTTTTTGTGAAAATCATCTCACATTCATCCTGAGACTTTTTGCGTGTATGGGGTTTTGAGTTTGAATGATGGTGAAAGAGTTAAGCATCTTCAAATTTGGAGGAGGGACTTTGATCAAATTATTTCTTGTTTGCTTATGTTGTTTTATGATTATTGTGGTTGTATTGTAAAATTCTGTCCATCTATATTAAAATCATGGTAATCAACTAATCAGAACAGTGACATTAGTTATTGATATGCTAAAACAAGATAGTTGAGTTTTGTGTCCTCTTGACCCAAGTACTACGATCTTTCCTGTGCTTTAGATTTTTGCATTATTTCTTCATGGTCTTTGGTTATTAGATAAGCATGCTTGTTTTTGCGAGATTTAAATACCTATAACTAATGCTTCTGTGTAAGCAGGTGAAACGACTAAAATGGGTTGATGAAGGATATGAAATGGTTGTGTTCACCGATAATCTCAGTCAGTCCTATGATCAAAAAGCAATCAATCTGCAAAGGGAATTAAGCCGCACAGATATTTTGCTGATTGTTGCTGTCACAGAGCAAGAATCGGTGAAGTGGATTCAGAGCAACAGCCAAAACATACCTAACATTATCAGCTTTGACTCTTCTCCAGATTTGAACAATAAACTGGGAGGATCTTTTGTCCACAGTGAAAACAAAGGGACCATATTTGAGAAAATAATTGGAGTTTCTCAATTGAAGAAAACAAATGAAACAGAGGAAGTTATCCAAACTGTGTCAGAGGCGTGGGACAGATGCAATTCTGATGACATTAGGTTCTGTTTGTTGGTTATAATCAATGCTTATATAAAGCCAGTACCAATTCTGAAGAACTTGAGGTCAAAGGGCTTTTCAACTCTTAGCTGCATGTTACAGAACTGTGGACCTCAGATACTAAACTGCCTTTTGGATCCAAACTGTAGAAAAGCTCTCCAATGCTTGAACCAGTGTAGTCCAGTAGATCAGGTCTGTAACTATAGATGCATTGCTTCGTATGAGAGCCCATATCTGGAAGCATTCTCTCTTTGTGTATTACAAAAGAATAATTGTCTCGGATTGGATGCAAAGATTCCTGAAAAACCTTACGTGCCTCCAATGACTCAGTTTCGAGGTAAAGAGCTTTGTCATGAAACTGCGGAAGATCTTTTTGTTGGATGGTTGGGGAGTCTAGAATGGAGTTGGCGCGTGGTAGCAGGACAAAACCCTGCATATGATCAATTTCCATGCCAATACCAACTATTTTATAGGGGAAAGGCAAAAGGATCATTTTGGTATGAGCCTGTTTTTCAGGTTAGAACTCTGGAGGGAAAATTGGTTTGGAGGAGGAGGAAGTATCGGGTAAAGAGGGACAAGATTCCAGGGACATTTTACTTCAGTGTCCTCGATAATGGGGTTGTTTCAAAAGAGTTTTGGACCATTGTGGATGTATCTGATGATCTTAGTTGGGGATTGTTTCATTATCATGGAGCTGCTAAAGTTGCAGGTCAGTCTTATACTGGAGCAGTGCTTGTAAGTCCGAATGGGACATACCCAAGTGAGACACAGAGGAGGAGATTAGTTACTGCTTTGGAAAAGTGTGGAATTAAAGAATGGGAACTATTTACGGTTGATAACTTCTCATGCCGGGATCCTCCATTAGGAACTCCAGAAGGTTCAAGTTTGCATTCCATAATAGATGTTAAAGACCAGAATTGGACTTGTGTTTAGCTGAGTAGACAAAAGTTCTGTCTATTTTAAAATTTAATGGCGTTCAGATGGTGTACACAAACTCCTGGATGCAAGCATGGACAGGGTAGCTCAACAAACTACTTCAGAGATTGATGAGTATGCATTCATTTACCAATTGAAAGGTCATTAAAATGTAGAGTGGATATAATGGTTGTTTACACACTTAAAACAGTGCATAACAAGTTGTTGATGTATGAATTCAGTTAGTGCACAACTAGTCCTTGAAAAAAAAAAAGGGAAGAGAAGACAATGTCATTGAATGACTGAAAAATATGTAATCTTCTGTATATTTCATTTGAATTTAATAGAATAATGCATACTTTTTGCGGAAATTCGTTTATTTACAAACACAGCATCCTGCGTGCTCCATCTTTGGCTTCTTTTAGGCTATATAACACTGCTATATGTGTGTTTCAGATACATAAAAAACTATCGAAAGCTGTTCAATAAACTCGAAGGCAATTTCCTTGCATATATTTCATGAGCCAAAGTCTAGAAAAATAAAATAAACAAACGACAAAATGTAAGTTGTCCTCAGTTTGTACTGTTGTTATCTCAATCCCCTTCACAATTATTTGAGGATGTTAAGCTCTTGATCAGATATCATTCTATTGCTACGTGGAATTAACAAGTCGCTTGAAGATGACCGGATAAGTTGTTATATTCTGAGGTCAGTTGCACTGCGTAGTTCATATGATATGTTGTGATCAATTAAATAATATGATATTATCAGACAAATATAGATGACGACGTGATATATTCTTTTTGTATGATTGTTATTTTATAAAGTTGTATGCATTCATTCATTTTTGGAGCATTGTCTGCCCATAAAACATGGAAAACCCATAACCATGACTTATAACAAGACAAGTTTGGCGATTCTTGACACTACAGCATATAGCTAGTGAGGTAATGTTGTTCATTTACTTTTTCTAACAAGATATATATTTACTATTTTAGTAGAGGTTTTTTTTTTTCAAGAAGTTTTTTTAATGAGCTTTTTAATTCATTGACTTTTTCTGTTGTTTTGTATATATTCTTATTAATTCCAAAAGATGTTATACATGCAGCAAAACTACAACCAATATTAATGTAAATGTGCATGTACTTTTATTCATAATATATATAGTTCAACAGAAAACAATAATAATTTGGCATATATAAGATGAAGAATTGTAAGTTCTGGAAGTATGCAGTTATAAGTAATATAACAGTAAACTGTAAAGTAAATCGGCACCAGAAGATTTTACTTGGTTCGGTTATAAAACCTACATACATGGACAGCTTTAGAGCTGCAATTCACCAAGTTCTTGTTTGTACAATTTTTAGGATCGTTTACAGTGTTGATTCACTTTCACACACAGACCTAATCTTTATAAAACAAAATCTCTTCAAGATCTTAAACTTTAGTGACACTGCTCACTCTGTGTCGCAGATAACTTAACAACACACTATTAAGTAACACATAACAACGATGTCTGACACTGAATTACATAAACACTTAATCCACAAGTTATCTCAAGTGTATGCTAACTCAGACAGACCTAATCAACAATTCATGTACGATTACAATCTCTCATACATGAATAAAACACTCCTAAAATCAAATCAATGAAGCATTCCAATTTGCGTTAAAGCTCTCCTTCCAATTCCTGGAATGCCGTGATATAAACTCACACAACCAACATACATACGTTATGAAAATGTAACGTTATATATATATTGGTATGCCTGAACGAAATCTCCTTAAAATCCTGTAAAAATCCTAATCAAACTCTTATTAGGATAAAGACAAATATAATAGGAAGTGATATAAATAACACCTAAAGAAATTAGGACATAAATAGATATTCTTCTATTTTAACTAGGATACATTAAATAATGTCCTAATCTAAGAAGATATCTATTATAAATACTTCCTAAAATATACTTCTAGAAACAATAAAATAATAAACAATATAATATTCTTATTTTATCACAAGTTGGTCCAAAAATCATCATGTGGATGGCACATGCAAGTGTTACACGTTGACACCAACAAGAACATCTTATATACCGATATACCAGATAAATCCATGATGATCATTACCAAGAAAAGCAATAAAGTCAAGCCAAAATGACAAGAAATTGAGACGTTCTATGTTCTATCACAATTGATGTTGCACATATCAAAGTTGAGCGAGGACATTATAAAGTGCTTCACGAGGTCGAAATATGACCTCATTATTAATAAAACTCTCCTGACCATTATGAGACTTGGCAGCTTTCATACTTGGATATTGGCTATTGTCCTCAGCTTTTTCCCAATCAAAGCATTGTATCAAGGTCCCCAGAGTTAATGCCATGAACCTCATGGCCAAGCTCGTTCCAAGGGATTACCTTGTAGGAAATGTTCAGGCTTGAACTTGTCAGGCTCTGTTCACAATTAGGGGTGCATATGCATGCTCCATAGGCTTACGAGTAAATTGACACCTTGGGGGATGTTGTAACCTGCAATTGTGCATTCCTTTGACGATGAACGTGTGGGGAGGATGTCAGTGGCAGAATGTAGCCTAAGTGTTTCATTTATAATACAATTAAGGTAAGGAAGTTTAGCAAGATCAACATCAGTGAGTAGCTTGGATTGCCCAACAAGGTTGTCGATTTGGTCCCTTGCTTTTTTCTGGAACCGTGGGTGTGATATCAGCCGTGAAATAACCCAATCTATTTTTATCGCCATGATGTGTGATCCTGCCATTAGCATTCCTTAAAACAAAGTATCGGATAGTTAAATTTCTACTTAAATTAGGAAATTTTAGATTGTTCACACGCCTCATAAAAATCAAAGTAGACATGTCTAGCTAGTCAGCTAGTAGGTTTAGCAAGAGTTAGAATTAATTATATCGAATGTATCCTCAAATCTTAGGATTAGAAAATTGAATTTCTTATATTTATTTTGAACTACAAATTAAGTAGTGATGGAGTTGAAACAACATTATTTTTACCTGCATAATTCCTTTGATTATAGTATGGTTCCAATTTTTGCTGCTTCAGCTTTACATCAATAAGTCAAGGAGATTTAATATTATGATTATTTCGATGTGAATCAATTAGAGCCTGCATGAATGCTTCCTTCTTTTTATATACTTCTTCAATCTTCCTTGACCCTCCAAAATAAGGCAACCACCTCAGCAACGGAAAGTAGTCACTCAAAGTGAAATGCAACAATAATGGATCAAAGATCTGTCTAAGATACTCCAATTTTCCTTTAGCTATGTCGTTTATTATGTTTCTTACTTCTTCGATCAGCTTCAAAGTACCTATTACCTACAAGAAGTCAAGAATAATATTAGACATGGCAACTAAATTGTATATAAATTTAAAAAAAAATGTAAGAGATGAATGGGATGATAATATATATATCAATTAACATAAATGGATGAAGTGCTAATAAAAATAGAAATTAAGGTAATTTATAAAACACCAAAATTAAGGTGGATTTTGAAAAATAACTATGCTTCCAAAAAATTTAGCTGACAAAATTACAAAATGGTAAACTGGCATAATAATGTATTTTAGGTTTCGGTTTTTAAGACTCAACAACTTGATAACTGATTTGGGCTCTTGACTGTTGGTCTCTAATGCTTAACAGTAAGCAAAAAAAAAAAAAAAAACTCTATAACAGTCTATCAAATTCTCAAGACATTTAAATTTTTCGAATGAGTTTATTTTTCAAATCGCTCCTCTAATTAGGATCTTTTTTCTCAATAAAAAATTTATGTTAATGAGTATATAAAATCTGCATATAATATTTGCAAGTAGTGTTACTCTACCTGCAAGCATCCTCATCATGATATTAAAATCCAACATGTAAAGAAACGACTTCATATCCACAGCTCTTCCTGACACTTCTACTTTGAACAGTTGATTGATCATAAATCTGATTTCTTCTGTTCGAATAGCTGTAGACATCTGTATTGGCTGTGGTGAGAATATTTCAAGGCCTGAGAAATGGCAGACTTTGATCCAATGGTTAGCATATGTGTGAAAACAAGTCACTGAGAAGGTAGCTGTGGCTGATTACTGACTGTGGTGATGAAGTGTCTTGGAGATTGCTGTTGACTATGATGATGATGAGGTGGCCTTGAGATAACAAGCAAAGCTGGAGAAGCAGCTGGATATACTTGTTGGCTGTTATCTTATCCTACAACTGCCCGACAACATTACACCAGATTAGGAAAAATTAGTTGTTAGTTAATAAAGTTAGTTAAAAAGGTTTGCTGATTAAATATGCAATGTCAGCTTAGGGACAACAAGGTTCTTTTGTTTTGTACCAATCATTTTTCCACTGTGTATTGTTGTTGCCATATGACACCCTTTCATTAGACTGTAATTGTCATTGTAAAAGTTAGATTGTAATTGTTACTATAAAAGGTTTATGAATGGAAGAAAGCTACTATCCTGAGTAGCTGGAAATTCACCTCAATTATGTTTTCTCTGAAATTTTAACTTGGTATTAGAGCTTGAAAGGCCAACACCAATATTCCTTCTTGCTTTTCTGATTTTTCTAATATATTTCATGGCAATTTCAGGATCCTCATCTGCATCAGATGTGATAAGAAATGAAGCTTTTGGTGCTGGGTTGTCCTTTGGAAATATTCTCAGCTACTCATTTCCAGTAAAGCTGCACAAAGTAACTATGTGGTATGGCAGAATATGATTCTACCAACCCTCAAAGGATATAGACTTGATGGTTTTGTTCTAGGAACAAAACTTTATCCTGAGAAATTTCTTTACTCAAGCTTAACTGCAGGAGAGATTGAGCAATAGATTAATCCATCTTTTGAGAACTGGATGGCAATTGACAACATGCTAATAGATTGGTTGCTTGGTTCTCTGATTGAAGGAGTTGTGGCTCACGTTATAGGAGCTAGCACATCAAGAGAACTGTGGTTATCTATCCATAATTATTGTAGAGTACAAAGTAAATCACACATTTCCAACTTTAGACTTGCACTGCAAACAACAAGGAAAGGTACCATGAAGATGGATGAGTACCTGCTGACCATGAAAAAACTAGCAGATAATCTTGCAGTTGCTCGACAGAAAGTTCCAATTGAAGATTTTATTTCTTTTGTCACTCTAGGTTTGGACTCTGAATACTCGTCTATTGTAGTTCAAATTAAAGCCAAAGATTCAATTACTTGGTAGGAAGCACAAGCTCTACTGTTAAGTTCTGAAAACAGAATTGAAATGCTTGACTCACTTGGAAATTTGAGTTTTAATCAAGTCTCAGCTAATTATGCTTATCAAAGATCTAGAGGCAACAACTCCCAAGGCTCAAACTCAGATAACAATAGAAATTCCTATACTGAGTCAAACAAAAATCCTGGAAGTGGACAAAAGAACAAGGGACGAAGAAGTAATAACTCCAAGCCCATCTGTCAAATTTGTGGTAAGTTTGGGCACTCTACAGCTAGGTGTTTCTATAGGACTGATTTAAGTTACATGGGGAATTCAAACAACCGAAATCAGTCTACAAATAACTTTAGAAACATTGGTTTCAACAGAAACAATGGGTTTAACAGAAACAATTTTCAGAACTTTAACAACAACTCAACTGCATTCATTGCCTCACTAGAGACAATTGCTGACAACTCCTAGTTTGGTGATACTGGAGCTACCAATCATGTGACCTCTGATCTAGGGATGATAGGTGTGAGTAGTGAATACAACGGTAAGAAGACTCTTTGTGTTGGCAATGGTGATCAACTCACAATCACTTACATCGGATAGTCTAAATTACCTGCATATCACTCTGATCTTAAACTTAAAAATATACTGTTTGCGCCAAAAAATTACCAAAAATTTATTAAGTGTTTCAAAATTAAATCATGATAATAGTGTTTGCCTTGAATTCCATCCTAACATTTGTTTTGTGAAGGCCAAGGGAACCAACAAGGTGCTGCTTTAAGGGAGGCTTAAAGGTGGACTGTATCAGTTTAAGTCTTCACCCAAATTCTCAAAGGCTTCATTCTTTGCTTCCTTACCAAAATCTACCTTCAGTCTTAATGTTCAAAAGTTTGAGCCTGCAAATAAAAAATCTAGGAAGAATCAATTTAATTCAGCAAAGTCCAATATATGTCTCTTTTCTGTTAAAGCATCTAAGTATGTTGAACGAAAACTGTGGCACAAAAGATTAGGCCATCCTTCAAGTAGAGTCTTGAAACAGGTTCTGAAAGTTTGCAATGAAAATTTGACTTGCAATGAAATCTCTGATTTTTGTCATGCTTGTCAATTAGGCAAGTCACATCGCCTACCTTTCAAGAAATCTTTGTCAAAGGCCAAAAAACCTCTTGAATTGATTCACTCTGATCTTTGGGGGCCTATACCAACACTCTTAGGTGTATGATACATATATTATATTCATTTTGTTGATGACTTCAGTGATTATACTTGGATCTTTCCTCTCAAAGCCAAATTTGATGCACTTAAGACTTTCATTCAATTTAAAAATCAAATTGAAAAGACGTTGGAAAGACAAATTAAGTGCATACAGACTGATTAGAGAGGCGAGTATAGATCCTTTTCTCAATTTCTTAAACAAAATGGGATTGAATTTAGGCACCCTTGTCCTTATACCCATGAACAAAATGGAAAGCCTAAAAAGAAGCATAGACACATTAGTGAAATGGGTCTAATCTTGCTTGCACAAGCTCAAGTGCCATTAAGGTTCTGGGTTGATGTATTCTACACTACTATTTATCTATTAAATAGATCGCCTACACCTACCCTTAATCAAAAATCACCTTTGGAAGTCCTCTTTCATAGAACACCAGATTATAGAATGCTCAAAGCATTTGGTTGTGCCTGTTACTCTTGTTTAAGACCTTAGCAGAGTCAAAAATTTCAATTTCCCTCACAAAAATACACATTCTTAGGATATAGTGAAGATCATAAAGGCTATAGATGCCTAAGTAAATCAGGAAGACTTTTTATTTCTAGGCATGTTGTTTTCACTAAGAATGAATTTCCTTTTCAAACTGAATCTCAAAACATATAAAAAAGTGAAACCGACCAAAATGACAGCATGACGTTCATACCTATACAGGTTCTTAAACTTGATAAACAAGTTACTTCCTTTCTTGATACAGAACTCCATCAATCAAAAGACTTCAACATTAATCATAAAAACTTCCTTGAGTCTCCAAGAGCAACAATACATGACAAGGTAACTTCCTCTCCTTCTATTTCATTAGAAACTAAAAGTATCTTATACACAAATCCTAATGAAACCTCAACAAGTCCTGAAAACCAGAACACAAAAACACAAAAAAAGTTCCTTGCCATACCATGATTATCGTGTCAAAACAAGGAATTTTGAAACCAAAAGTATTCTCTTTCACCTTATCAATTTTTGAGATAGTAATTCAAGCTCCTAGACATGAACCAAGATCAGTTTTGGAAGCTTTACAAATACCACAGTGGAAGAAGGCAATGGATGAAGAATCATACATGGGATTTAGTTAAACCTTCTCAAAATTGCAATGTTGTTGGCAACAAGTGGGTATTTAAGGTTAAACTAAATTTAGATGGATCCATTTTTAGACACAAAGCAAGACTGATTGCTAAAGGATTCCATCAAACCCTTGGACTAGATTTTTCAGAGACATTTAGTCTAGTAGTGAAAGCAAGCACTATTAAAATTGTTCTCACCGTTGCTGTAGCCTTTGATTGGCAAGTTAAGCAGCTGGATGTAATAATGCTTTCTTTAATGGGAGTCTAAATGAGTATGTTTTCGTGGCACAACCAAAAGGATATGTAGATGAAGCAAGACCTAATCAAGTTTGTAGATTAAATAAAGCCTTGTATGGCTTGAAACAGGCACCAAGAGTGTGGTTTTGAGAAGCTGAAAGAAACATTGTTGAATTAGGGATTCAATAACTCAAGATCAGATAATTCTCTATTCGTTTTCCAATCAAACAAAAAGACTTTATTGGTTCTGGTCTATGTTGATGACATTTTGGTGACCGGGAATGATTCAACATTCATTCAAAGGTTTATTCAGGAACTTGATTAAGAATTTAAGCTTAAAGACCTGTGAGAGTTGCACTATTTTCTTGGTATTGAAGCGAGAAGAGATAGTACAGGTTTGTCTCTTAATCAAACTAAATACATTCTTGATCAACTTCAAAGACTTGAGTTGCAAAACATGAAAACATGTTCAACACCAGCTGCAACCAATACTGACTTTTCATGAACAGATTTAGAACATTCAAAGATATTATCTTATACAGAAGTGCTATAGGAGCACTATCATATCTCACTTTTACAAGGCCAGGCATTGCATTCATAGTGAACAAGCTAAGTCAATTTATGCAAAGTCCATTGCTTATACATTGGCAGGCAGTTAAAGGGTAAAGGGAACTACCACTCATGGACTCAACATAAAAGCTAGTCAAGATCTTCCTATTGTTGCATTTTCAGATGCTGCTTGGGCTTGTGATTCTACTGACAAAAAAGCCATTGAAGCATACTGTATTTTTCTTAGTGATTCCCTCGTATCTTGGCAGTCTAAGAAGCAAAGCATAATAGCCAGATTAAGTGCAGAATCTGAATACAAATCACTTGCTCAAATAGTAGCAGAAATTACTTGGATTCAGTCACTTCTCAATGAAATTCAGATTGCAGCTTCACAATGTCCTATCATTTGCTGTGATAATATGAGTGCAAACCCCTTGGCAGCCAATTCTGTCTTTCATGTTATGACTAAACATATTGAAATCGACCTATACTTCATACGAGACAAGATTCTTTAAGGCCAATTGGAAGTGAGATATGTTCACTCTTGTGATCAATTAGCTGATTACCGTATCAAACCTCTTGCTACTTCCAGATTTCAGCAACTAAGGGACAAACTTGGAGTGCATCCTCTACCCTCCAGTTTGCAGGGGATGTGAAGACAAGTCACTAAGGGCGTAACTGTGGCTGATTGCTGACTGTGGTGATAAAGTGTCTTGGAGATTGCTGCTGACTATGATGATGATGAGGTGGCCTTGAGATAAAAAGGGAGCTAGAGAAGCAACTGGGTATACTTGCTGGTTGTTATCTTGTCCTACAACTGTCTGACAACATTACACTGAGTTAGAAAAAATTAGTTGTTATTTAATAAAGTTAGATAAAAAGGTTTGCTGATTCAATCTGTAATGTCAGCTTAGGGACAACAAGGTCCTTTTGCTTTCTACCAATCATTTTTCCACTGTGTATTGTTGTTGCTATATGGCACCCTTTCATTAGATTGTAATTGTTACTATAAAAAATTTATGAATGGAAGAAAGCTACTATCCTAAGTAGCTGGAAAATCACCTCAACTATGTTTTCTTTGAAATTTTAACTATATGGAGCTCCAAAGGCAGTGAAATTGTCTGCTGAGTTCTTTCTAGAGGGCATGAGTGGACGATCGCTGAAGATGATATCATTATTTATGTAGCATTCTTCAACCATTGAATGTTTGAACACTACAAGTACTGGTCTTGAACCTAAGCGAAGAAGAATTATAGGACCATACTTGTTTGAGATAGAGTTTAGAGCTTTGTACATGGGCGATTTTAAGAGGTGGAAATGACCTATTATTGGCAGACTAGGAGTGCTTGGTAGTAGTTTGTTGTTTTCAATATTTCTTTTCTTCACAAGGAGGTGTTGGTAGAGGTAGATGATGGGAAGCAATGAAGCAAACAGAGCAAGATAGTAATGCAGAGCATCCATGGTGATGGTGATCATGGTGGACTCTCTCTCTCTCGGTATGTGGCTTGGCTTGTTCACTGCAAGGGAAAGGTATGCCTTTATATAATATTTGTAATGTATGCATGGGCATTCCGCTAGCTAAATGCGTATACTTTAATGTTGTTTTTTATTATAAATTTTTTAAATTAAATCATTTATACAAATTAAACTGACATGAAATGATATAATTGGATAAATATATGTCAATAAAAAATAACACTAATTAAGATGAGCGATGTAGTGCTCATGTAAGGATACTACATTAGTTTATATACGCAAGTTTGTAAGTGTAGCATACTCATTTAGATATTAGTTGGGATAGGAATTCTCAATAACTAACATGGTTGTCTCATTTGATTTAAATTTTGTAAAATTTTTATTTATTAAGCCTATTGGAGCTCAAGTCCAATTTGTTCATATATATATATATATATATATATATATATATGATATTTCTATGAATAAATTAATAGCAAATCCTATATAATGCGTATTAAAAAATGCAAAGGCAAGTCTCGAAAAATAAATATATTCAAGAAAAGAAATAAAATTAGAGTTTCAATTAGGTAATAGATTTTATTATATTGATAAACTATGTACTAATTTTGGGTTATGGGACATGACAAAGTACATATAAGATATCTACCATCTCCATACTTCTCTTACCAGAATTGTTGGGAAGAGAATTATTAGAGAATAGATTTTATAATGCTACACTTAAAAAGTCTATCTATAAAGTTTGTTTACAAAGTTAATGTGGCATTACTCATTCAATGCCATATGATCCATCATCATTTACATTTGCTTTTTATATTTATTCATCCATTCACTTGATGCCATATCAACCTTGTAAACAAACTTTGTAGATGGACTTTTTAAGTGTAGTATTATCGAGATGTACTAATTTTGGCAAGGTACATATAGAATAATACTACACTTATAGCTCACTTATAACCAACTCTCTTTACAACCTGAATTGGTAAAATTCTACTGGAGATATAACTTCCTTTATTCAATTTTTAGTGAATTTTTGCCAACTCAGATTGTGAGTGGTTGTAGGTGTAGCTTTTTTTGTACACGTAAGATATCTACCATCTCCATACTTCGCTTACCATAATTGTTGGGCAAAGAATTATTAGGTAATAGATTTTATAATTCTACACTTACAAAGTTTGTCTACAAAGTTGATATGACATCACTCATTCAATGTTATATGATCTATCATCATTTATTATGTTGACTTTTTATATTCGTCAATCTATTCACTTGATATCATATCAACTTTATAAACAAATTTTGTAGATAGACTATAAAAATAAGTGTAGCATTATCAAAATATATTAATTTTGTTGGGGTATCAGACACAACAAGGTACATAAAAGATGTCAACCATCTCCATACTTCTCTTACCGTAATTGCTGGGCAGAGAATTATTCAAACCTATATTTATTATATTATATTTGTAGACTATCTAATTCACTCCGTTGGAGCAGATCTTTGCAGATCTTTAAGTTATTGAGTTAATTTTAACTTAGTTTGAATATAACAATTCATTTTGGCTTTCAACGACTCATAAAGAAAGAAAGGGTGACATCATGTCATCTATATTAAATAAAAGAAGTAATGGAAACCCATGGCTTTAATTTTATATTATATATATTATTGGGGAGGACATGATCTCATCAGGGTCATTTTTTTATTTGACCATTTTTGGACTCTTATAACTAAACATAACCCCATTTTCATTTCTAATCTTTTGTTAGTAACCTCTTTTTCATACAAAAAGATAGAAATACCCTATTTCTCCACCTATGTACCCACTGTCTTATGTTGTTTTTCTTGCCAAAAGCCCAATTGTCTTCCACAAGAAGAAATAGCAACAAAATAGTCAATTACCAGCCTCTACACAACCAGTGAAGCAGTCGGCACCACTCTTCACACAACTACAGATCAATATTCAATGCACACTTAAGAAAAAGCATAACAAACCACCCTCCACACAACCACAGATCAATATTCAATACACACTTACAAAAAAGCATAACAAAAATTTATTCATAGCAAAAGAAAATCTTAAAAAAATTACAAATTGAAAAATTGAAAAAAAAAAATTAATCATACAGGAATTCTTCCAAATCTCATAACACCAAAACCCATCTTTGAACTCACTTTAAACTCTTCCAAATCATCATCTCTTTTTTTCTTTCCTCAACGCATACAACAAAAACAAGTATAAGACTCAAGTTTGTCACAGCCGGCAGTGGTTTCATTCTAATCGGTTTATGCAAATATTTGTCCCCATCAAACCATCAAGAAAAATCTTCCAGGTCCACTTCACCTCTCCCTCAAATCAATAACATCGAAACACCAACAACAGCAATGCAACCATCTTTGGAACCAGCAGCTTCTCTGCTTTTTCTTTAGTATGTTCTTGGTTTAACCCAAATCCAAACTATGGAGTAATCAAAGGACTTAATGGCGGAGGAGGGTTAGAGAGTGAAGAGATAAGAAGGAACCAGCTTTCGGTCGGAGAAAGCTTTCTTAGAATCCAATCACTGATTTAATTAGGGTAGGGCTTGATGGAAGGATGAAAATTTGGGAATGGAGAAAGAGAATGGTAGGACTAGGATTGAGGGAGAGGAGAGAGATGGAAGAAGAGAGAAGAGAAGATGAAGAGGGATGATGATTTGATGGATGACGACAGGGAAGGTTAAAAGAGAGGAAGACTGTGAGGGAAGAAGATAAATGATAATTTTGTTATTTTTTGAACTTTTAAGGGTATAATTGTACTTTCATTTTACGAAAAGGTTAGAATTAGTTAAAATAAAATTGGAGTTAGCTATAGATAACGGAAAGTGCAAGGGGGTTATTCGATGAAAATTGGCCATCTCATCTTACCACAATTTGAACTTTCGAAACAAAATAACTACTTGCGTTACTGAATAACGTAATATGACTGATAGAGGAATTATTAATTAAGTCATGTCCATGCAATAAAGTGTATTATATATATATATATATTATTTGGAAGAAATTAAAGTATGTAAAAAGATATTTGTCACTCAAAAAAAATTAATGAATGTTATTTTGAGGATAATGTTATGCATTTTATAAATTAAGTGAATAAAAGTATGGATTGGTATAAGTGGTTTAATGAAGGTTACTTATATGTAATATAAGTAACAAAATGAGGTGAAGGAAATGTGAATTACTCATAGAATGCAAAGCAAAATAATGGTAGAAATAAAGAAAGAAGAAAGAAGGAGAAATGAGAGGATTTCCTTTTTCTATTATTCTTCATCATTTCATTACAATATTGGATGCCTATTTATAGAGAAGTATGAATGGTCATTAATGTAATTGTACCTAATAATAAATCAATTAAAAATGAAAACATATTTCTCACATGGGCACACTAAAATTAGTGGTAATTCCACTAATTATGTAAGTGGTAGTAATCCACTTATATTAGTAGTGGTAACTCCACTAATTATGTAAGTGGTAGTAATCCACTTATATTTTTATAACATTTTTATAACACTTCCCCTTGGATTCTACCACTTAATTGTATTTGACTTTACTAAGGAAAAACCCAGTGGGATAAAAACCAAAATAAAGAAATACAATTATACAATAAATTATGAAGTGGTGTTGGACGTGTTTTACTGCCTCATTAAAAACCTTGTCGGGAAAACCCAGTGGGACAAAACCCGATCGAAGGAAAAAAGAGTACAGTACACATGTGTCCACAATGCTTCCCCTGATCATGACAGAAGATCTCTTGTCAAATTGATTGCTTGTTGGGCCGCCGCATACCAATTTTGTATACTAACTTCTCAAATGTTGATGTTGGTAAAGTTTTAGTGAACAAATCTGCAAGATTGTCATTTGAACGTATCTGCTTCACATCGATCTTTTGACTTTCTTGAAGTTCATGCGTGTAGAAGAACTTCGGTGAAATGTGCTTTGTTCTGTCTCCTTTAATATATCCTCCTCGGACTTGAGCAATACATGCTGCATTATCTTCATATATGATTGTTGGAAGATTTATAGTGGGAGATAATTCACACGAATTCTGGATGTGTTGAATAACAGAACGTAACCATATACACTCTCGGCTGGCCTCATGTAATGCAAGTATTTCAGAGTGGTTAGAAGAAGTAGCAACCAAACTCTGTTTAGTAGATCGCCATGAAATTGCGGTCCCATTATAAGTGAAAACATATCCAGTTTGTGATCGAGCTTTATGAGGATCAGATAAATAACCGGCATCAGCATATCCGACCAATCCAGGATTTTCAGAAGACTCATATGGAAAAAATAATCCCAGATCAATAGTTCCCTGAAGATAACGAAAAATATGTTTGATCCCGTTCCAATGCCGTCTAGTGGGTGCGGAACTAAACCTTGCTAATAAATTAACTGCAAATGCAATATCAGGTCTAGTACATTGCACTAAATACATTAATGCACCTATAGCGTTCAAATATGGTACTTCAGGATCAAGTAACAGTTCGTCATCCTCTTTAGGACGGAATGGATCCTTTTTAGGATCAAGAGATCTAACAACCATTGGGGTACTCAATGGATGAGCCTTATCCATATTAAACCGTTTCAAAAGCTTTTCTGTATATGCTGATTGGTAAATAAATATACCGTCAGAGTTATGCTCGATCTGCAGGCCGAGACAATATTTCGTTTTTCCTAAATCTTTCATTTCAAATTCTCTCATCAAATATTCAGCCGCATTTTGGATTTCTTCAGGGGTTCCAATTAAATTCATGTCATCAACATATACTGCTATAATAGCAAAACCAGATTCTGATCTTTTTATAAACACACAAGGGCATATGGGATCATTAATGTACCCTTCTTTAATCAAGTATTCACTAAGACGATTGTACCACATTCTCCCAGATTGTTTCAATCCATATAAGGACCTCTGCAACTTAAGTGAATACATACTCCTTGGTTGTGTTTTAATTGCTTCAGGCAATTTAAATCCTTCAGGGAGTTTCATATATATATCAGAATCTAATTTACCATACAAGTAAGCAGTTACCACATCCATAAGGCGCATGTGAAGTTTTTCCGAGACTGCCAAACTGATCAAATATCTAAAAGTGATAATATCCATTACTGGAGCATAAGTTTCATCAAAATCAATACCCGGTCTCTGAGAAAAACCTTGAGCTACTAGCCGGGCTTTATACCTAGCAATCTCATTATTCTCATTTCGTTTTCTAGTAAATACCCATTTATATCCAACGGGTTTGATATCTTTAGGCGTTTGGACTACAGGTCCAAAGACTTCACGTTTGGCCAAAGAAGATAATTCTGTTTGAATTGCTTCTTTCCATTTAGGCCAGTCATGCCTTTGTCTACATTCATCCACTGTGTGTGGTTCAAAGTCATCATTCATAATATTAGTGGCTACTGCAAATGAAAATACATCGTCAATGACAATTTCATCACGTTTCCACATTTCTCTAGTATAAGCATAATTAATAGAAATTTCCTCATTTTTAAATTCAGCTGTCACTTCAGGAACATGTATTTCATCAACAACTTGTGCCTTTTCAGTGGCAGGTGTCTCCTTAGGAACATTTGTCATTTCAGGAGACAAATCAGAGAATGTGGATCCTTTAGCTCGATCATCATTTATATCAGGACCATTATTAATCAATTTTCTTTTTCGAGGGATAGCATCTTTTGATCCAAGGGGTCTGCCACGCTTCTGGCGTGTAACAGTTTGATTATTTATTGTTGCTTTAGGGGTTTGCCCAACAGGAATCTCAATTCGAGCCGGTGTATTTGCAGCATGTATATGTGACTTTGTTATCTTGGCTGCATCAGTAAATGCATCTGGCATCTGATTAGCGATAGTCTGAAGATATATCATCCTTTGCACTTCATTTTCACATTGAGATGTGCGAGGATCAAGATGAGACAATGTTTTCACATTCCAAGAAAGTTCTGGATTTCTTTCAGGAGGCACATGCCCAACTTCGAGAGGCATTTTCTTTTTTCCTAAAGGCGGAAAAACTGTCTCATCAAAATGACAGTCTGCAAATCGTGCAGTAAAAATATCACCCGTCATGGGTTCCAAATATCTGATAATAGATGGAGAATTGTAACCTACATATATCCCCAACTGGCGTTGAGGCCCCATTTTTGTCCGCTTCGGGGGAGCAATGGGGACTTGTACGGCACAACCGAAAATTCTTAGATGGGATACATTGGGTTGTTGGCCAAGTACAAGTTGTATTGGTGAATATTCATGATAAGCAGTAGGCCTTAATCTGATCAATGATGCAGCATGTAAAATAGCATGGCCCCAGACAGAGGTTGGCAACTGTGTTTTCAATAATAAAGTTCGTGCAATTATCTGCAGTCGCTTTATAAGTGATTCTGCCAAACCATTTTGGGTATGAACATATGGGACAGGATGCTCAATATCAATTCCAACAGACATACAATAATCATCAAAAACTTTTGATGTAAACTCACCAGCATTATCCAAACGTATGGACCTAATAGGATAATCTGGAAAATGTGTCCGTAATTTTATAATTTGAGCAAGTAGCTTTGCAAATGCAATATTTCTAGTTGATAACAAACATACATGAGACCACCGTGCAGAAGCATCAATTAGAACCATAAAATAGCGAAAAGGTCCACTCGGTGGATGAATAGGTCCACATATATCCCCCTGGATTCTTTGTAAAAATGATGGGGATTCTTGACCAATCTTAGAGAGAGATGGTCTAACAATCAATTTTCCTTGCGAACAAGCGGTACAAGTAGTTTCATTAGACAGAAGAATTTTCTGACTCTTTAGTGGGTGTCCATTTGTATTCTCAACAATTCTACGCATCATTGATGATCCTGGGTGACCAAGACGGTCATGCCATAACATAAAAGTCTTAGGATCACTAAACTTCTGTTTCATAACTGCGTATGTTTGAATGGACCTTATATATGTGTAATATAACCCAGAAGAGAAAGCTTCAAGCTTCTCTAATATTAATTTCTGTCCTGAGACATTTGAGGTGATACAAAGGAATTCAATATTATTTTCACAACATGTCTCAATATGATATCCATTATGTCTTATATCTTTAAAACTGAGCAAATTTCTTCTGGATTTGCTTGAATATAAGGCATTATTAATATTCAACTTAGTACCATTTGTCAGCATTATTGTGGCTCTTCCAGAGCCCTCAATCATGTTTACGGACCCTGATATAGTGTTAACCTTTACTTCCAGAAAGGTTAAATTTAGGAAATATTTTTTATCTTTAAGAATTGTATGTGTGGTTGCACTATCAACTAGGCACAGATTTCCGTCATTTTTAGGCAAAGATAAAGTCTTGATGTCCATTCCCTTTCATTACAAACGTTTACATTAGATATGATTTTATGCTAAACAAAAGCATATCAAGACTATTTATAAAGAAAGTACATAAAAGAAAAGCACAAAAAAAAAAAAATTAAAATAGGACATCATTACAAAATATAACAAAAGCGAGAAAGTAATAGTTATTCAGTTGGCTGGGGCATTTTCAGTAATCATTATCTGGCCAATAGCTTCATCTGAACTAGGAAAGAAATCCGAGATATCAAAATCAGTGTCACCCACTGGGTCATCTATATAATTTGTCTCAACATTCTTTCCCTTATTCTTTATGGAAGCCTGATACAGATCCACTAAATGCTTTGGTGTACGGCAAGTACGTGACCAATGGCCCTTTGCGCCACATCTGTAGCAAGTACTTTCATTGCTTCTTTGTGGTTTGAGTTGATGAACCTTTTCTTTGTCATATGTCGAGTCATTTTTGTTCCACTTCTGGTGGTTTGGTTTAAATTTCTTGAAATTTCCACCTCTAGGTTGGAACATTTTTCTGCCAAAACCACGACCACTCTTGCCACCTCGTTTATTAAATGACATAGCATTCACTTCAGGAAACGCTGTAGATCCAGTGGGACGTAATTGATGATTTTTCAATAGGATTTCATTGTTTTGCTCAGCAACCAAAAGACATGATATCAACTCAGTGTATTTCTTAAATTTGCGCTCTCGATATTGTTGCATTAGGATCATGTTGGAGGGATGAAATGTAGATAGTGTTTTCTCTAACATCTCCTCTTCAGTAACAGTTTGCCCACAGTACCTCAATTGAGATACAATTCTGAACATGGCTGAGTTATATTCGCTTATTGTTTTGAAATCTTGAAGTCTCAAATTCTGCCATTGGAATCGGGCCCTTGGCAATATTATTGTTCTTTGCTGATCAAATCTTTCTTTCAAATTGTTCCAAAGAGCTAATGGATCAGTTATAGTTGTATATTCGGATTTCAGGCCTTTACTTAAATGATGACGTAATAATATCATGGCCTTAGACTGATCCTGCAGGGATGCAGTATTTTCATTTGTTATGGTGTGTCCGATGCCCATGGAATTCAAGTGAAGTACAACATCATCAGCCCAATCTGAATAATTGTCTCCATTATGCAACAATGGCTCAAACATCAATTTTTCGAAATTTGCCATTATCTAATCAAAATGAACAAATTTAATCATTAGGAATTAGAACTTCAGGTTCTGAGTTGGATTAATATTGATAGTTTAAATAATAACACAAGTAATGTAAATTAATTGCCAAAAGACTTAAAGTCACGACCAAATGAATTTAGGCCAGAAAACTTTAAGTCGCGGCTATAAACAAATAAATTTGAAACATAAATGATGACACAAATAATACAACAAGAATATGAACATAATAAAGTAAGATGGATAATAAGATGATTTTAATATTATAAAACTAGCCTTATTTTCTGATGTGGAAGATCCAATATAATGGCAACCACAGAGCATACTCATAAGGTAGTTAACATTTATTTAATATTAACAAGAACAAATTAAGAAAAATTGATCGAATAATAATTGAAAGAATATGGTAAGATAAACAACATACCTTTGGAAAAATAATTCGTGTTGATAACGTTTTATAAATTAAGTGAATAAAAGTATGGATTGGTATAAGTGGTTTAATGAAGGTTACTTATATGTAATATAAGTAACAAAATGAGGTGAAGGAAATGTGAATTACTCCTAGAATGCAAAGCAAAATAATGGTAGAAATAAAGAAAGAAGAAAGAAGGAGAAATGAGAGGATTTCCTTTTTCTATTATTCTTCATCAATTCATTACAATATTGGATGCCTATTTATAGAGAAGTATGAATGGTCATTAATGTAATTGTACCTAATAATAAATCAATTAAAAATGAAAACATATTTCTCACATGGGCACACTAAAATTAGTGGTAATTCCACTAATTATGTAAGTGGTAGTAATCCACTTATATTAGTAGTGGTAACTCCACTAATTATGTAAGTGGTAGTAATCCACTTATATTTTTATAATATTTTTATAATAATGCATACAACTTACTCTTACATTATTAACATTATTAGATAATGATATAATAAATGATGTGATACATTTTAATAACTGTCACATCATTTGAGTTATATGATTGAGATAGAAATTTGGGAAAATATTAGAGATTCATTATGTTTTGTGAAAATTAATTTATCTTATTATGTACCTAGCTAATTAATTGATGTGGGTCATGATTCAATTATCTTATGGATTATATGAATTAAATCATTATGGCTTTGTTGGTTGATTATAAGGAAATGAAAGGTAAATATTTAATAAATTATATTCGGAATATTCACTAGATCTCTTAATTAATTAGGATATATATATAAAGAAATCCACCTCTCTTTGTTCATTGGACAAACTATATGTAAGAATAATACTCTTATTAGTATGAGATCACTTTAGGAGGAGGTTAAAAAAAATTTCATGCCTGTTAGGATCTAAATTGGACTATATATATATATATATATATATATATATATATATATAGCCCGTTGCAGTTTATGCTCAAGATATGAATATATATTTCATTTAAATGCAAAAGATTAACATCAAGAGGCGTAACCAATTTTTTTTTTCCGGGTGGGCTTAAAAGATTAAAAGAAAAATTAGTGATTTCAATGAGCAGGTTTTATTAATAAAAAAATAATACACCTAATTAGGGAGACATAATTAACGATACCCTTGAAGATATAAATTCTATACTCAAAATAATTAAAGTTATACTATAATAAAGAGTAATGCTACTCTTACAAACTACTTATACAAACTCATCCTTACAAACTGAGGTGGCATAATGTGATTTGATAAATAAATGCAATGATTTGATAAATATGTATTAATAATAAATGACATTAATTAACATGGGTGATATGGCTATCATATAGGGATGCCACATCAGTTTATATGTATGAGTTTGTATAAATAGTTTGTATGAGTAGCATTACTCTATAATAAAATGAAAACAAATAAAATTCGAAAATGAGATTAAGCATTATCAAAGTTGTGCTCTACGATGCTTCAAAGTGTAAAAATGGTCTATTATTGAATCGTAGTCAATATTCTAATTCCTTTTTTGTCTAATAAGAATTCTTTTCTAATATGGATAAATTGGAAAAGAAATTAATTTTATATATTAATTCCTTTATAATAAAAATTAAATGAAAATAGAAAAATATTATTTAATATAGATTAATCAATAGAGGAAATAAAATTGCTTTTAGTAACTCTTTTAAGAAGACAAAAATTTAGAAAATCTAATATGTTTAAGAAAATATAATGCGATTTATAAGAGATCAAAGTATATAAATTTGGATAATTATATATAAATTTATTCTAAAAAGTGTCTTGCGCTATTTAATAAAAATTAAGCTAAAGATTTAGATTATTATAATTAGTGTACTAACAAATTTTGTTTTCTTTTAAGCTCAGGAAACTTGCAAATCTTTTTTTTTTTTTTAAATTTCGCTGGGCTACAGGCCAGCCCGTAGCTGCTTTTACCCTTGCTAGACAGTTTCCTCGTCTTTATTGGTATACTAATAAAATTTGTAATTCATAGAACTCAGGAAACTTGCAATTTTTTTTTTTTTTTTAAATTTTGGCAGCGGCCAAGCCCCTGGCTACTGGGCCCCCTGCGAGATAGTTTTCCTCATCTTTATTGTTGCATTAATAAATTTTTGTATTCCATTGAATTCAGGAAACTTGCAATTAAAAAAAAAAAAGAAAAGTAAGCTGGGCTGTAGCCAGCCTAGCCCAGCGCCTGGCTGCTTCCCCTTGATAACATATCTTTTGTAAAAATTAATTAATTTTATCATATATGCACCTAATTAGTGCAGTTGCAAACGCGTGTAGTTTGGATACCTTTTTTGTTAAAAGATCCCCGGATAACCCCATTTTCCCACCATTTTGGGTTGTCTATAAGTGACAACTGTTTTTATCTGATACTTAAAAGGTCTTGAAACCCTTCAATGTAAATCGATGGCAATTTCCCTCTACCTATATTTCATAAAACAAAATATAGATAAAAGTAAACAAGAAACTAAACGTAAGTTTGCAATCGGTTCGTATTTGGTTATTACTGATAACTCTAGCTATTAACATCAAGAATTAACTATTGGTCTTCAATTGTATAATATATATATATATGAAATGCATACACTTGGACACACACACAGATACACAAGTATGCTAGTAAACGTTATATGTCAAGTACTGAAGAAAGCATGGCGAAGAAACTGGAACGATTTAGAAGCATTAACTTAGGAGATCATTTGAATATTATGATTAATGTTGAGGCATAGGCTTGGGCCTCGTTCCTGTCCTGAGGAGATATATGCCACAATGGGTCGAATCCAATCCCACACCATTTATCAATGTCAAAAGCGCTCTCATGGGAAAGGGTAAGGACCTTATTAAGGTACAAGCCGACTCACCATGTACGAACATAGATTTGAGACTAAGCAGCATGCACCCTAGATCGCACCCCGGCCCAACAGCTACAGGCCTCTCCAGCAAGTAAACAGGCACATATATCTTTACTAATTTCAGGCGCATCATCTGGCATGCAAAACTTGGAAAAACCTACAAGCAGGATTCTTGGCATCTCATAGAATAGATATCCTTAACTTCAGTAGCTATAGTAGGATAAATAATGCTGTTTTTGCCATAATTTGAATTATTTTCAGTCAACATGCATTTGGAAAGTAAAGCAAACGTTATCTGAGCTTGGCCACTTGTAATACTTTTTGAGTGTAAATATTAATAATTAATTATTGCATTAAGTCACATAATTTCTTTTGTATCACCTAGGTATTTCTAATGAAATCATTTAACTATAATCCACAATGATAGTAAATAAACATGAGCATGTACTTTATTCATCTCATAGTTCAAACAGGCCGGAAACAATTAATGTGGCATGCGTGTATATATATAAAATAATATACGCCAGGAGCCAGACAAGATTAACTACTAAGAAAAGCATTATAACAAATTGAAAGGAGAAGAAACTATGATCGATGATTTAGAAGCATTTCAGAGTTCAAAGTTGAGAGAGAGGCTTAGTAAGTGCTTCACGAGGTTGAAATATGATCTTAAGAGACTTCTCCTGACCATTATTAGATTTGGTTTCCAAAGCAACATGGCTCTCCTCCTCAGTTTTTTTCCAATCAAAGCACTGTATCAAGGTTCCCAGGGATAATGCCATGATTCTCGTGGCCAAGCCCGCCCCAGGGCATTGCCTTCTTCCTAAACCAAAAGCCAGGAACTTGCTCTTTCCCTTTTCTTCATCACCTTGAAGAAAACGCTCTGGCTTGAAGCTCTCCGGCTCCGTCCACAATTCGGGGTCCATATGCATGGCCCATAAGTTTACCCACAACTGTGTGCCTTGTGGAATGTTGTAACCTGCAATTGTGCATTCCTCTGAAGACTCACGTGGAGGTAAAATTGCTAACGCCGAATTTAGTCTGAGTGTTTCATTTATGATACCATGCAAGTAATGAAGTTTAGGAAGATCAGCATCACTAAGCAGCCTGTTTTGTCCAACAAGGTCGTCAAGTTCATCTCTTGCTCTTTTAAGAAACTCTGGCTGTGATATCAGCCGCTGAATCACCCATTCCATTGCCATCACTGTGGTGTGTGTTCCTGCTGTTAGCATTGTCTAAAACACAGCACCGTAGCCAGTAAAATAACTGCTTAAAGAGTAACACTATGCTTACAAACTTTGTATACAAATTTTTGTAAATAAATTGATGCGAAGTAATGTTACTCATTATTTGTTAATACATTATCATTCCCTACTAAGTAGATTGACTTTTATATATTTACCCGTCAAGCATCAGAATATATATAAGAGTTTGTATATAAAATTTGTAAGTCTAGTATTATTATTATTTTTTTCTGAAAATGATTTGCAAAAAGGAAATCTAGATATAGCTGAAAGGTTTAGCAAAATTTAGAATCTTGATTGCAAAACAATTAATTACCTGCATAATTCCTTTGATCACAATATCAGTATAGAATGCGGGTTCGGTTTCCTGCAGCTTCAGCATGACATGAATGAGAGTTTGGGTAATTGGATCACCATGATCTGAAGGAGATGTAGTATTTTGATTATTTCGGTGTGCATCAATCAGAGCCTGCAAAAAAGCATCCCTTTTTTTATGTGCTTTTGCCATCTTCTTCTCCACTCCAAAATAAGTCAACCACCTCAGGAAAGGAAAGTGGTCACCCAAAGCCATTTCCATTGATGGATTAAAGTTGTGCTTAAGGAAATCCAATTTCTCTTCACCTAACTTGTCTAGGTCCATTATTTCCTCTTCTTCAAAGCACCTTTTACCTGCAACTATCCTCATCATTATATTAAAATCCAACATGTAAACGAACGATTTTACATCCACTTGTTTCCCAAGATCTCCTCTGAAAAGGTATTTGGTCATGAATCTGATTTCTTCCTTTCGAATATCCGAAGACATGTGAAGACGCACTGATGAGAATACTTCAAGGGCAAAGAAACGGCGAAGGTTGCGCCATTGTTTGCCATATGGAGCTCCTATGTTTGTGAAGTTGTAGGTTGATATCTTTCTAGAGGGTAAGAGTGGACGATTGGAAAAGATTGTATCATTCTCTGTGAAGCATTCTTCAACTGCTGAAGGTGTTGACACTACAAGTACTGGTCTTGAGCCTAAGCGGAGAAGAAATATGGGACCATACTTGTTTGCCAGAGTATTTATAGTTTTGTGTAACGGCAATTTTAAGAGGTGCAAGTGACCTATTATAGGCACACTAGGAGGGGTTGGCGGTAGTTTCTCGTTTTCGATATTCCTTTTCTTTAAAATGATTTGTTTGGAGATGTAGAACATAAGAAGCAAGGAAAGTAAGAGAAAAAGGTAGTTTTGCAGAACATCCATGGTGGACTGATCTAGGGCTGGCTTAAAGGCTATTTGAGGCGACATTTATAAACCGAAGCCTTTATATTTAATTAAAATCATTACAAATTCGAATTAAAAAAAATTATTTTTTATCTAAAAGAAAGTGAGAGAAAGAAGGTGAAGAAGTGCCTTGTAATGAAGAAAGTGAAACTTGTGAGGAAAGAGAACGTTTTAAATACAAACAGAATAAGAATCCCATGGACCCTTACAAGTTACCACGTTCAAAGTAATATTTTAATTTATAATAATTAAGTGGTGGGGTTAAGTAATAATTAAATAATAAAGGTTAATAAGATTATTTTTGAATCTTGTGTTATCCTAATTTTATAGTCAACATTCACTCTTGTTTTTTAAGTTATAATAATTAGATGGAGCCAATTAATAAATTAAATTATAAAAATTAAACATGTGATATAATTTTGATTTTATAGGCCTTTTAAATATTTAAAATTTTTTAAATAAATAAAATTATCAAAAAAATTTTATTTGGGCCGTCCCCAATTTTTGGGGCTTTGGGCGGTTGCCTCATCTGTCAAAGGGTTGAGCTGCCACTAGACTGATCTCTCTTTACATGTTTGGCTTGACTTTTTCACTACAGGGGAAAGATCTTATATAAAATATATTTCAAAATTTTGTATAACAAATGATGTGTGTATGATTAATGATTGACAAATGGATAAACTAATGATGTAATGAATGATAAAGTAGTTTTAAAAGAATAATGATACTCATCCATACTTGTATTCCAAATTTTATATCCCAAATGAAGTCTATTTAATTATTGATTGTCAAATGGATGTATTGAAGATATAATAACTTATCACATCAACCCATGATCTATTCAGTAGATGCCAGATGAAACTACATTTGTCATATCATTTGAGATAAGTTTTGGGATCGATAAAAATTTTAGAAGTGTATCCTTACTTGTTTTATAGCATTGAGATGCATAATTTTGGGATATGTATCATTATTCCTAATATAGTGTATGTACCTAATACATATATATAATCCTTTTCCCTCTCATTAATTATGGCATATTTCTACGAAATCCATGTCATGACTCTCTTAGGTAGGAATTAACACTTTCTTGAAAATATTTTGTAAGCAGTTGGTTTGCATTCATTCACCATTTTTCCCTAGAAAAATAAGTAACTCCACAATTAAAATTTTAAACTTAGATTTTTATTCAACTAATTTCATAATTAAAAAAGGTTCTTATTAGTCAAAATAAATTTAATAACTTGAAACTTAATTGAATCATGAAAACAACACAACATTAAAATCTCAAAAACAATGTGGAACATTAATACAAGAAATAATGATACTCTTCCCAAATTTTATCTCAAATTTTGCATCTCAAATTATTCGTATTCAATTAATTATTGATAAGTGGATGTGTTGATGGTGTAATCAATGATATGAGATTTTTAAATTCATGCCAACTCATTTGGGATGTACGATTTTAGAATAATTTTGGGATGTGTATCACTACTCTTAAAACAAACATATTTTTTTTGATGACTTTGTAATAAAAGTTTTGAATGAAGATATACAGTTGATTTTTATTATACTTTTATTAATTAAGGATTGAACATGAAATTAATTGGTTATTAATTGATGTCATACTTAAAATTGCAATGATAGATTTGAAGAAAATTTATGTTTTAAAATTCTAATAAAGGGTATAATTAGCATAATGAGTGTAAAGTGAACATTTTCAGATACTAAATAAGAGTTTGCATGATTAACTCAAATTAATATATACATACATATATATATATATATATATATTTGTCAATTTCCATTAATACTTTCTTTATTACTTAGCTTGCATTATTCTCTTTAAAAATAAATCACACTTTTCTTATGTGCACCGTCAGTGTTATTAGAGAAGATTTGTATACATAGCTAGATATATATTCTTTAAGAGTTATGTCAATTTATATGATATATCTTATAATATCCAATTACTAGTTGATCTTTAATTCAATTAATTAGAATCCAATTACTAAGGCTATATTTTGTCTTTTCCTTCTGGCAGGGAACTTTGTTATAGTAAAGATATATGCTCCTTTATTTTAAAAATAAATCACCAACCACCGTTTCAAGAGGCTTGTAATATTAAACCCATGTACACGTAGAATATGATGATCTTATCCCATAAGAATTTGGATTTTGGAAAATTAAATAGCCAATCACCATTTCAAGAGGGTTCCTTACAAATAGAAGCTGCCAGGAATTAATTGATGTCACAAGATGCTCAAGTTTATTATTTTATTTGAACAAAATCGATCAAGGATTCCTAGGGGCCCTTTGGTTAGGCATTTTAGGGTTTTTTTTTTTTTTTTTTTTTGGCATTTTCGAACAAATACCTTGCGAAATGAAATGTGCAGCTAGTGTTTGATAAGGCATTTTTGATTAAATAAGCCGAAAACTGTACAAACACCAATGGAGCAGAGTATACAAAGAGAATAAAAATAATTTTTTTCTACTTTCCCTGTAACTCAAGCTGGCATTCTGATTGTTACCCCACCTCTTACACTTGCTCTTGTACTTTCTTTTTCTCTTTCTTCTCAAATAACAACTCTCACTCTAACTCTTTCTTTCTCGTTGACCCTCTCTTCCACCGCAAAGCCTCAATACAAAATTTTCCTTCATTGTTAAGCGTCAGATTTGGTAGGTCTATATGACTAAGCTCTCTGCGATTTCTTTTTAATTTTTTTTTCTCATTTTACCTTGTCCTCTACTAACAAAAATGTTTCTGTTGTCGTCTCTCTGCCGTCTTCAATTGCGAACAACATCCCCTTCACTGTTGTCGACTTCAACCGAGTTGATCTTCTCTTATCTGTATATAAATGAACTATTTTACTTGGAGAAAATTGCGATATTAATATTAATTTACCATTCTTATTTGATGAAGATAGAATTCTATAAAAACACGTAATCAAACAAGTATTCTTTGTTTTTATTTTTATATAAGTACAAAAAACATATTATGAAATATATTTTCATATAATCCAGTTTCTCGTGAAACGTATAAATATTTTCTCTTATTCCATATTCAAATAGAAATTTTAAAAATAAAAATATTTAATTCATAACCAAACGACCCCTAATTAATTAAATGAATTTTGTCCCAGGTGATAAATATTATATGGCAATGGTACCGTGATTTATTTTTAGTTTAAATATTTTGATTTAATACATAGTAAATACAATATTTTTATAAAAAAATAATTTGAAAATATAGCAATTCTTGGTTCTAGAAGGCCTCTGGACCCTCCTCTCTATAATGCAAAAGAAATTAAACGAATTTGATCAAGTTGTTTGTTATTGCCCGCACTCGATGTTTGTTTGTGGTGCATCTCAATCCCTTTTGCAATAATTTGAGGAGAATAAGCATTAATTAAATTACCAATCATTTTATTTCTATAAAGAAGTTACAAGTGGTTTGAAGATGATTTCTCATGATATAAAATCAATGGGGCTAATTGCACCACATTCAATTGAATTAAATATTGAGTAATTATATGCTCTCAAAATTTATCTCAAAATCATACATCTTAAATGATATGAGATGAATTTGAAACTACCATGTTATTCATTACATGATCAAATCACGTTATCTATTACATCATTAAGCCATCCATTTGGTAATCATTATTAAATACACATAATTTAGGATGCAAAATTTAAGATGATAGTTCATTATTAAGTGGATATATTGATATATAATTTCGTTTACACATCTTAATAAGTTTATTTGTTAATTTATAAATATGATTATTCATTGTAGGTTAATAAGTATATATAATAAGACTCTTCCAAAATTAGATCACAAATTTTGGATCTCAAATGATGCGGCTAGTAACATAATTAGGGATGGCAAACCAACTTGGTCATCTGGGGCAAGGGAATTACCCGAAAAACTAGGGTAGTTGGTCGGGGCTGGGGACCCAGGATTGAACCCGGGGTGTGTAATTAAATTAAAAAATTATATCAATTTAATCTATCAAATTTGTATTCTTAAATATAACCCCTTAAACGACATCCTCTATTGTCTACAATTCACTTCCCATTTGCTTCAACCTGCAAATACAAGGCCATTATAGTTAAATATGATACAAAAAGGGAAAAAAAACAAAGCTAAAACAAGCAACTTGCCAAAACGCTCAACAAAACTCGACGAGCTCGATAGCTCTCAACACGACTCGACATGTAAGTATCAAGCGTCAGATTCATCATCCGACACTCGATGTCTTCGAAAATAGACTGATATCGAGTACCGGTTGTGAATCCGACACGACTCGACATGTTAGTGTCGAGTGTCGAGTGTCAGATGATGCATCTGACACTCGATATCTTCGAAAATAGACTGATATCGAGTGTTGGTTGTGAATCCGACATGACTCGACATGTAAGTGTCAAGTGTCGAGTGTCAGATGAAGCATCCGACACTCGATGTCTTCGGAAATAGACTGATATCGAGTGTCAGTTGTAAATTCGACACGACTCGACATGTAAGTGTTGAGTCGGATGCATCATCTAACACTTACATGTCGAGTGTCGGATTCATCATCCGACACTCGATGTCCTCGAAAATAGACTGATATAGAGTGTCGGTTGTGAATTTGACATGACTCGACATGTAAGTGTCGAGTGTCAGATGATCGTGTTGAGCTCTATCGAGCGCGTCGAGTTTTATCGAGTGTTTTGGCAGTTTGCTTGTTTTAGTTTTGTTTTTTTGCAATGCGGATTTTAATTCCGGGTTATTGGAAAACCCGGACCCGCCCGGGGTACCCCGGCCCCGGCCTCGAGAAAAAATTTTAGGGAATTTCCCGGGACCGGGGTTTGTAATTGATGGCCAAGGCCGGGGACCATCAGCCCTGGCCCCGGATTTTGTCATCCCTAAACATAATCACTAAAGTAGAAGGGTATTTTTAAGATTTGATAAAACATTAAATGAATTAGTTTAATAATTGATGTCGTAGTCCTATATTATTTACCACATCATTTAAGATTTAAAATTTGGGATCTTATTTGGGAGGAGTATCACTACTCAATATTATGCTAACCTAGTATCTAATATACTACAGTAGCATTGTTTACTACAATTTGACTTCATAAACAAAAGGTATAATATGAGCTTGGCCAGTTAATTATAATCACATTATGAGCTTGGTCAGTTGGCTTTAAATTTTTTTAGATTTTGAAAATGATATATAGTTGATATTAATTTAAAATAAATTAATAAAATGTTCATTTTCAGAAAATGAAACCAAACAAAGCTTATTATTTGTTATGAATGAGAAATTCTTTAAATGTAGTATATATATACATGATCGACAATAATAAACATGAGAATGCACTTTATTCATCTTATATTATAGTTCGAGTGGAAACAGTAATACTTGGCATATATAAATTATATACAGAACATCAAAGCTATACAGTAGCCATCATCAACTATTAAGAATTAAAAGCATTAAAAAATTCAACTGCTGCGACATTTTTGAAGCATTTAACATGTCAAAGTTGAGCAAGGACCTTGTAAAGTGCTACACGTGGTTGAAAGATGATCTTAAGAGACCTATCCTCAGATTTATTGAGCTTGGTTTTTACTGTACCATAGCTCTCATGCTCAGCTTTTTCCCAATCAAAGCATTGTATCAAAATCCCTAGTGATAAAGCCATGACCCTCATGGCCAAGCCTGCACCAGGGCATTGCCTTCTTCCTGAACCAAAAGCAGGAACTTACACCCTCCCTTTCCCTGATCTTCACCATTTAGAAAACGCTCTGGCTTGAACTTGTTAGGCTCTATCCACACTTCGGGGTCTCTATGTACAGCCCAAACGTCTACTAATACTTCTGTGCCTGGTGGGATGTCGTAGCCTGCAACTTTGCATATCTTTGATGTCTCACGTGCAGATATAAATGTTCTAATAGCATCTATTCTAAGTGTTTCGTTTATAATACAATGAAGGTACAGAAGTTTTGGAAGATCAGCATCATTGAGTAGTCTGGACTGTCCAACAAGGTTGTCTATTTCATCCCTTGCATTTTTCAAGAACTCTGGGTGTGACATTAGCCGTGAAATAGTTGATTTCATTGTCATCACGGGGCTGTGTGTTCCTGCTACTAGCATTGCCTAAAACATAAAAGTACAAGTAGCCAGTTAACTTGAGAAATTCTTGATCATTTGCTTACATAGGAATAAACACATATATTTCTTTCCAATATGCCTTGTTTTCTGATAGTTTCTGATAATTATTAGCTCACTAAAGCTTCAAGCATTACCTTTGAATATGTCATGGAACTTGATTTTGATGATGATTATCTTTCTTTTCTCTGATTATTTGTTAATTGCATGACTTCAAGTTCAACTACATAACAAACAAATAAATAATTCGCCAATAATTTGCTTGTATATGGAGGACCAAATCTTAGAGTTCAAAAAAGGGATCTTCTAGGTTTAACACAAGGAAACATGTGTTTGCTTCTGTATTTTTTATACTGCATATTTTCCAATTTAATGTAAAAAATATCAACCACAAGTGTTTTTAAAAATTTAATACCAATCATATGTTCTTAAATACTTCTGAAAACAAAGACATAAAATTTATAAACAAACACATGGGTTGAATTTACATGCATTTATTACCTGGATAATTCCTTTGATCACATCATCAGTGTAAAACTCAGGTTCGGATTCCTGCAGCTTCAGCATCACATGAATAAGAGTTGGGCTAATCTGATCATTAATTGAAGGAGATTCAATGTGATGACTAATTCGATTGGCATTAAGCATGGCCTGCAAGAAAGCATCCGCCTTTTTATGTGCTTTTACAATTCTCTTCTCCACTCCAAAATAACTAGTCAACCACCTTAGGAATGGAAAGTAGTCACCCAATGCCATTTCCGGGAATGGATTAAAAATATGCTTCAAATAATCCAATTTCCGTTTAGCTATATTAGCCGATATTTCATCTTCTTCAAAATACCTATTACCTGCAAGTACATAGAAAATTTTGAACATTTTGTTCAAAAAATTAATATGATCAAGCACAAATCGCATAAAGTGAATGGAACAGCAAATTAAAGTAAAAAAAAAAATCAACTTCAATTACGGAAGTTGAATAATGTGATGAGAAAAAAAAATTGTCATTTCAGTGTGTGTGTGTGTCTATATTTATATATACACCCAAAATTTTATATAGAGAGTACCTGAAACCATTTTCATCATGATATTAAAATCCAACATGTAAAGGAAGGATTCCAATTCCACTACTTTCCCAAATACTCCCTTGAAAAGTAGTTTGACCATGAATTTGATTTCTTGAGTGCGAATATCTGAAGACATCTGGAGACGCTTTGAGGAGAATATTTCAAGGGCAAAGAAACGGTGGAGGTACCGCCAATGGTTGCCATGTGAAGCTCCAATGGTAGTGAAATTATATGTCGAAATCTTTCTAGAGGGAAAGGGTGGACGATGGGAGAAGATGATATCATTCTTTGTAAAGCATTCTTCAATTGCTGAACGTTTGGACAATATAAGTGCAGGTTTTGAACATATGCGGAGAAGAAATACTGGACCATACTTGTTTGAAAGAGAGGTCAGAGTTTTCTGGAAGGGCACTTTTAATAGGTGGAAATGACCAATTACAGGCAGGCTAGGAGGGCTTGGCGGTAGTTTGTTGTTTTCAGTATTTCTTTTTCTAACGTTGAGATGTTGGTAGATGTAGATGATGAGAAGAAATGAAGCAAACAGAACAAGGTAATACTGCACCGTAGCATCCATGGTGATGACTGATTTTGCCCACTTTCACTTTTTCTAAGTTTTGCTGCGTTAGAAGGAGAAAGATTAATTGTGTTTTATAGTGTTCTTCACATTGATGTAGTTTAATTAGGATTTTTAATATATATATATAAACAATTATATAAGTTCATTTATTTTTAAAGTATACATAATGATATACAAAGCGATATATGGTACAAAACGTCTGATCTTGCGGGCAATTTGGATCTCGGAAATAAAATAACCAGAGCTAGTTTGGAGGGTTGTAATATGACCTGTACAGGAATTAATTAATGTCTTAAGACAAGCAAATGTATTATTTTATTTTGAAGATTTGTCATTAATTACTGCATTTTATATTATATGTTATCTGAAAAATTATCAATGGATACTGACTTTAGTTTGCAGTGTCTGGCAAGTTGTTCCTGTGGAATCTTTTCTTGTTCTTCGTCTTCTTCAACTTCATTTAATGGAGGAATTGCAAAAGGACCATTTTATTGGATTGGAGTACTCAATGATACATGTCAATTTAGATATTTGATGGTCAAAATGTATTGAATTTTTCTTTCCATGTCAATCATTAAAACTCATCGTTTTTTTTTCTTCATTGATCTTAAAATTAAACAAAGAAATATTCAAGTCTTCTCTTCTTCCTCTAATTTTCCTCTCCAGAGGTGAAGAGACATATTTGAACATTGAAACCAAAAAAAAAAAAAAAAAAAAGGCTGATGATACCGTGAACCTAGAGCAAGTTAATGACTCACTTCTAGATACATATATGAGATTTCCTCAAAAAAAAAAAAAAAAAAAGAAGCTAGCATGATAAAAAAAAAGGTTAAATGAAATTAAAATCGTTGAATGAAAATATTATGAGAATTTGTGTGAAAAATTACCAAAGACAGAGCAAGTATTAGAATTCCTCTAAAAAAAAAAGAAAGAGATTTTCTCGAAAACAAAAAAAAGCTAGCATAAAAAAATTAAATGAAATTAAAATAGATAGTTGATTATGAAATTTGAGTGAGAAATAAAAATCCATGTATTCATATAAGAAATATATTCAAAATGATAACTAATTTAGACCCTGTCAAAGAAAATAAATCATGTTATACAATCTTCTTTACTGAAAATGTTTTCAATATGACAGATTTGCCATGCTAAATTCTTTCTCTTATTTATAAAGAACTTATTAATTACTTACTACAATCAAGTTTTTCTATTTTAGCCATTTTCTCATAAAAACAATTCTATTATGCTCCAAGTGGGGTTCTTCTTCTACTTCTTCTTCTTTTTTCCCCATAAATCCTTATGTTTAATATGAAATCATTGAACAATATAAAGATAGTAAATTAATAACATGATCAGCATGTATACTTCATTTATCTTATAGTTTAATACTAAGAGCACATTTGGTTGAGCTTCTTTACTAGTTAAAAGAGTTTTTTTAATGTCAAAAACTATTTTAAATTTTTTTATGTCGTTTGACTGTCTCTTGAAAAGAGTTTATAAATGATTAAAAGAGCTCTTTTTTGTCTACTAAAAGAAGCTCAAAATTGAGGTTTTGGGAAAAAAGCTATTTTTGTATTTTTTTAATAAGTTTTGAAATGTTAATACCCTTATTTAATTTTAAATATTTAATTTTATTCTTTCTTTATAACAAAACTCTATTTTGATAATTTAATTATGGTAAGTGTTTTTATGTTTGTTCCATTAAACAATTAATAACTTTTTGATAAAATTTATACTTTAATAAGATCTACATAAATAAGCTCTACTTGAAGAAGCTGAACCAAACATACCCTAACTTGACATATGGAAAACTACATACGCCAGCAATTATGCCATTAGCCATCATCAACTACTAATAAGAAAAGCATTAAAAACTAGCAAATGGAAAGGGGAATGTAAGACGTCTTGGAAGCATTTCACAGTCGAGAAAGTAGTTTGGTAAGTTCTTCACGAGGTCGAAATATGATCTTCAAAGACTTGTCTTGACTATCAAACTTCTTTTTCGCAGTACCATGGCTCTCTTCCTCAACTTTTTCCCAATCAAAGCACTGTATCAAAGTTCCAAGTGACATTGCCATGACCCTCATGGCCAAACCTTCTCCGGGGCATTGCCTTCTTCCTGAACCAAAAGCGAGGATCTTACTTCTGCCCTTTTCTTCATCATCACCTCGTAGAAAACGCTCTGGTTTGAAACTCTCGGGCTGTGGCCACACTTGGGGGTCCATATGCATGGCCCAAAAGCTCACCCATAATTGTGTGCCTTGTGGGATGCTGTAACCTGCAACTGTGCATTCCTTTGTGGACTCACGCCAAGGTGCAACTGCTACCGCAGAATTTAGTCTAAGTGTTTCATTTATGATGCCATGCAGGTAAGGAAGTTTAGCAAGATCAGCGTCATTGAGTAGCCTGGATTGTCCAACAACATTGTCAATTTCAACTCTTGCTTTTTTCAGGACCTCGGGATGTGATGTCAGCCGTGAAATAATCCATTCCATTGACAACACCGTGGTGTGTGTTCCAGCTATTAGCATCGTCTATAACGTATAGTAAAAATATATATCTAGTTAAATATACATATAGCTGCTTAAAATTTAGAAATTGAAGTACTTATTATGGGAATGAAATTAATAATTTACCTGCATCACTCCTTTAATCACAACATCAGTGTAGAATTCAGATTCGGATTCCTGAAGCTTCAGCAACACATCAACAAGAGTTGGGCTAATATGATCGCCATGATTTGGAGATTTAATATTACGATGTGCATCAAGTATAGACTGCAAGAAAGCGTCCTTCTCCTTATGTGCTTTTACCATTTTCTTCTCAACTCCAAAATAAGTCAACCACCTCAGGAACGGAAAGAAGTCACCCAAAGCCATGTCCGTGAATGGATCAAAGATGTGCTTATAATAATCCAATTTGTCTTTAGCTATAATGTTGTCTATGCCCATTATTTCCTCTCCTTCAAAGCACCTATTACCCGTTACAATCCTCATCATGATATTAAAATCAAACACGTAAAAAAGGGATTTTGCGTCCACTACTTTCCCGACTACTCCTCTGAAGATGTGCTTGATCATGAATCTGACCTCTTCATTTCGAATATCCCGTGACATCTGGAGAGACTTTGATGACAATATTTCAAGGGCAAAGAGACGGCGAAGGGTGCGCCAACGCGAGCCATATGGAGCAGATATGTTTGTGAAATCGTACATCGGAATCCTTCTAGAGGGCATGAGTGGACGGTTAGCGAAGATGGTACCTTTATCTGTTAGGCATTCTTCAATTGTTGAACGTGCGGACGCCACAAGTACTGGGCTCGAACCTAAGCGCAGAAAAAATATTGGACCATACTTATCTGAGACATTGTTTATAGTTTTGTGTATGGGCCATTTTAAGAGGTGGAAATGACCTATTATCGGAAGACTCGGAGGGCTTGGAGGTAGTTTATTGTCTTCAATTCTTCTCCTTTTCACGATGAGTTGTTGGTAGATGCAGATGATGAATACAAGTGAGGCTAACAGAACAAGGTAATTATTCTGCAGGGCATCATCCATGGTGATTCCAATGGTAGACTCCCTCTCTCTCAATACGCATTTTGCTTTGCTTGTTCATTGTATTATGGCTTTATATAGGGAAGGCATTACAGGAATAATTAATTAATGCTCTTAGAAACACACGTGTGTCTTATTTTGAAGAAAAATGTTGAAGATTTCTCGTTGACTAAATTTTGTTGCTAGTGATATTAATTATTATGTTGGAGGTATGGATATCATGAATTTATTACAATAATTTTGTTAAAAAATTTCTAAAGATAATATATTTCTTCTCCAAGTCTTTTTCAAGTAGAGAAGGACTAGTGGACCAATTCAAATACCAAAAAAAAATCTGTCTGAAACCTGCCCTCTATATCAATGAAAACGGAATTTTGAATCCGGCCGGTCATAGCATCTCAATGACAATTTCATGAAGCAAAAGTTAGAAATTAAGTTAAAAAGAACAAAGCTTGAGTTTGTCATCATCAATTTGTACTGTGGTGCTCTCAATCCCCTCTACAATTATCTGAGGAGAATAAATTATTAAATTATTTATCATCTAATTTTATGAATCAGGACTTTTGCTCCTCTAATCTTCCCTCATTTTTTAAAGATCTGACGACGATTCCTAGAAATTGTTTAAAGATGATTTATCATACTATAAGTCTAATTGCATATTTTATAATCAATTTATTTTAGCTATATCAGTCATTAGAATCGCGGATCCTATTTTAAGGATTAATGGGTCCAAGAGGTTAAATCAAGAGAAAGGAGACTTAGCTAGTGTTTGATTGTTTGATTTAATTACCAAGAGTGATGTGAGGACGAGCAGATTACAATATCATGAAACTTTTAATTCTAATATATCATATTATGAAACCTTTTGACCTAAAAGCTTAAAGAACTATTGGTATTTGTCCAATATTAATAATATTTGTTGTTACATACCATGACTCTAGCCAACCAATTCCACCCAAGAGCCACAAAATATCAAACACAATAGAGCTATCAATCCGCAGCAAGCAAACAAGTAAAGATAGACAAGAGATAACACCAAGATTTAAGTGGCTCGGTTAATTAAGCCTACGTCCACTGGAAAGACTGCAGAAGAATTTTCACTATGAAGAAAACAAGATTACAAGGCTTACAATACTCTCACACACTAATAAGAAAAACTCTTTTCTTAGCCCTCACGTTTCCCCAAAAACCCTAGAAGAGAATATTAAGAAGTCTCACTCTAAATACAAAAGACAGGTTTAAATAGTGCCCAGGTGACAAACAGTAACTGACATTTGCACAGCGGCATAATATCCCTTGCATAGGAGTGCAAGATCTCTGCTTGGAGTTGAAGCATCCTATCCTCATCGTTGCGTCGTGACGCAACAAATATTGCGCAAGAGCGTAACTCACCTTGCATAGGAGCGCAACATTTCTGCCAATGTTGCGTAGAAGCATGGGTCCCCAGGTCTGACTCTGAATTTACTACGATTTGAGAGCCAACACTAACAAATCTCCACCTTGGATCTCAAATCCTTCATCTCCATAACACACTGCAGTCTCCCATCAACTGAACATCATCAAGGAACCTCATCTTGCACCTTTAACAAATCTAGGTAATGCAAGAACTTATTCAATGGTACTACCTTCATAGCCATCACTACAAGAAAAAAGCAAATATTTGACTGTTTTTAGCCGTCAAATATGATAATATTTGACGGTTTTTGCGTGTCATATATGTCACCGTCAAATATGATAATAGTTGACCGTTGGTCAAACAGTCAAATATTCACTATAGCATTATTTGACTCTTACAAAACAGTCAAGTTTGTATACCTTTGGATTCAAATTTTAGGCCTTATTTGACGGTTTATTGAAGAAATATTTGACACTAACCGTCAAATATGACAAAGTAATGGTTAAAATTTTTAAATTTTTGTTAATAATATTTGACAGTAACCGTCAAATATTATGAACCTAACGGTCGAATTTTTCAAAATTTGACTGCTTATAACCGTCAAGTATTGTGCAGTAACCATCAAGTTTACGAAATTTTTTCCGTATTTGATTGCTTCGACCGTCAAGTATGTGAGCATAGAATAATATTTGACTCTTTTTAACAGACAAATATTATTACTTTAATACTTGACCCTTTCGATACTGTCAAATATGACAAATATCTTGACTCATATTTGACTCTTTACATATTTGATTGCTTTTGACCGTATGTGAGGTTAATACTTGACCGTTTCAAAACTGTCAAGTATGACAAAAATGAAAACCTAATTTTTCCATATTTGATTCCTTTTGACCGTCAAGTATGTCAATTTTATTATTTGACTCTTTTTTGACCGACAAATATTTTGACTCATATTTGACTCTTCTCATATTTGACTGTTTATTATACTTGTCGGTTTGGATACTGTCATGTATGACAGAACTCATATTTGACTTATTGTGTCAAATATTACCCCAATTTTTAGCTCATATTTGACTGTTTATTAATAGGTAACTGTCAAATATGACATATTCAGCCCATATTTGACAGTTTGTTATTGTCAACTTTTTGGGAATGGCTAAATGATTGAACCTGAACCGTCAAATATGTATATATATATTTTACAAATATTTTTCAAAAAAATTATAGTCTTTCTACATAATACAAATAGAATTGGTTGATACATTTTAGTTAATAATTACATACCATGGCTATTATTTGCTTCCTAGCAAGTCTTCAAGGGTGCAGCTGATTATAATATAAAAGCATTTCATGACTTAATATAATTAATAAAGAGATCAAAGTCCTTAATCTTAAAGAATTAACCCCAAAAACCACTTTAAAATAAATGGATGATGTTAAAAGTGTAGGAATAAATCAACTAATTACGCTACAAAAGTTGGCTGCTTGCTTTTCTCAATACCATGTTTAATTAAGCAATCAGCAAAGGTGGCTTGTATACAAATTTAAAAAGGGATACAAACAACAAATTGAAATTCACATCGCCTATAGGTTATGAACTATCTCATGTATGAATTATAATCACATATCCTAACTTGTTGATAATTTAGTGGGAGTGAAGCTAAGTAAACAAATGGAAATAAGCAAGTGATTAAGATATACGGACAATTGAGCACACGTCATAATGAGTTGACAACAATTTAATATGAGTGAAGCTAAGTAAACAAATGGAATTTTAGCCCTTTCAATTAAAGAAGCCATTAGATGAACACAACCTGCGTGCAGCATTTCCCATTTTATTTACAATCTTCTGACTTTCACATGAACTTCTGAGCATCTTTTCAACCGTTCAACAGCTAATTTTTCTCATGAAGCAAATGGAGACCCTTGTGGAAGGAACCCTTGTGGAAGGAACACATGATCTATAGCAACCAAAGAGGAAAATCAGTTGAGGAACGTTACTTGGCACGTGAAAATGTATGGATACAAAAACCAAATAATATCTACAAACAAAAACACAAATCTTCAAAGTGGTGATCGCTAATGAAGTTAACCAGGAACTCAAATGATTAAAACTGCCAGAGGCAATGCCAACAAGTCCATTTTCAATCGTCGTTGGAATAAAACATTCACTAACTCAAATGAATGTTGTCAAATGAAGAACCCCATATTAATTATAGTATCACAGAACACAAACAGAGAAATTAATAGCGGACTCAACATGCAACCAATCAACAAGCAGCAATTCCTCACACAAAATGAACTAAAGCATATGCAACTCTTTTCTACTGATCAAGATGTACCATGTGCTCCTCCGTTTAACGAACAGCATAATCAATGAAAAAAAAACAACAAATAGTCAAAACCACATAAGCCCATTTTTTAATAATAATAAGAATTAAAAAAAAAACACATCCCCAGTTAAAACAAGACAAATAAACAGTTGTTGCTTACATTCAACGACCAGACCACCGAAACACAAAGTAAGGTTGAAAAGATGGAATCAACCATTACTTGTAAATGAACTATTACTACGTTTATTTACGAAACCAACACTTAAAACCTCCCTTCCATTAAAGAACTGAAAATGAAAACAACGTTGATCAAATAAAGGCATCAGTTTAGCAAGACTAAAACGTAGCTCAAAACAAACTGGCAAGCAATAAATGTGAGCAAGATGGCTCTATAAAGAAAGATAACAGCAAGATAGACCAAACCCAGATAGGAAATCACGGAAATGAAGCTGTATAAACAATAGGAAACAGATTTTAGTCAAGGGTTCTGTTTGGAAACAGAGGATAACAAATTGGAATTAGAATAAGAACCAAAATGGAACTTGTGTTAGCAATTAAAAATGGTTTAACCTAATGTTGAGATCCGTGGTGTAGGAGGAAGAGATTGTTATAAATGTTCCAATCCAAAAGACAAATGTTGATTTCGATACATCTCTCCACATTACCAAATCAACTGAACAATAAGAAATAAAGAATGAATGATAAAGTTGAATTGATTTTAGTAAAAGAGTTCAAAAAATTGAGAAATTAAGTATGCCTGGAAAGTGAAAATTCACCTAAATTCTGAAGTTTGTTATGAGTTTGTGGAAAGCTGTGGTACGCCTCTGCAACTGAATCAGTGGAGAAAGTTATAGTTATTTTCATACCGATTCAAGAGCATAAACAGGAACCATCAGAATGAATCCAAACAAGAACTTTTGCTCCTGAAATCAAACATCAACAAAAGGAAAAAATTAATTGAAATAGAAACAGTTTAGACTTTAACTAGAAACATTATACAAGATAGTACATAGCCATTTTGACAACAGAAGCAATAGGCGAGTACTGCAAGTGAAAAATAAACATATAAAAGCAACATTATATAAAGGAAAACCAAACTTCAAAATAGAGAAAATAAGCATGAACCTCAGGCTGATTATAACCAGCTAAATGTTCGAAGATAAGATACATCGAGAGAACAATAGCAACAACAACGAATATGCTTGCACTGAAGATTGGCAAGGTGATGGCTTCAGCTGACTCTGACTCAGCACCCATTGTTGGTAACCATACCAGTTCTGAAAGACAAGTCTGAGGAATTAATATAAGCATTGAAAGACAAAAGATATATACATGTGTTCTTCATACAAGTCTGAGGAATTAATAAAGGCATTGAAAGACAAAAGATATATACCAGTTCAATTTGGAAGCATTGAAAGATCATTAACGGTGGACCCAAAAAAATAGAAGGACAAATAAAAAAACACAAATTTTATGATACTTAGCACTCAAAAGGTAGAACAAAATAAAATAATCTAAAAAGACGAGGCTAATAAGTGCCTAACAGCAGTAATCTAGCAGAACTTGATAGCAGACACTTGAATAGAAAGTAGTACAACAATCTTTTGGATGCATGGAAGATGTAGCTCACTGGGTGTCCAGGGAGAACAAATCCCAGGAGAAAAGAAATTTCTATTCTCTTTTATGAAAAAACCATTACAATACATAAGCTAATCTGATCAGCTACTAGACAAAAGTTTGGTTGAACTGAATTGAAGAATAAATAATGGAAGAATTCAGCATCCCATTACCTCTCGGGTTTGCTTCTTAGCATTTAATTCCTTGATGTTAGCCAGAAATGCACTGAATTGTTCATATGATAAGCGACTCCTGGATTACAAATATATCCAAATCGATCAGTAAAGAACTTAAAAAACGGTTACGGTACATCCACCTAATAGATGCTAAAATTGAAATAATAGAACTCACCTAGCCTGACGAAAGAACTCTGCAAAACAATTGCAGTAGACAGCAGGTTCTGGATACCAGTAGCAAACACAGAAACACCACAATGCTTGGTAATAGAATCCGAGTACAGTCTTAAACTACAACAATTATGCTGAAGTCAGATTCTGTCGCATTTAAAGGAGAATGCACTTAGTATGAGAGGAACAATGAGGTGTATACCGTAATGTTTTTTGCTTTTAGAATTCCGTTTGTTTTTTAGAGTCCTGAAATTCCTGTCATATCTATGGCTAAAACTCCTGCAGAACCATCAAGTAATTAAGGGAATTATGTCTACCTGAGGAAACCCTTTTAAGCAAAATCAAGTAAATACATAGAAGGCAAAACATCTTCTATGCTGTAATATCTATTCTAGCTAAAGACTGAAATCATCACTGTGTATATATAACTTTGCAAGATTTGGTTACAGTTGAAGTAATTAATCAAATCCTACCTGACAAATCCAGTATCAAATGTTCAACAGTATTTGAGCCTGATTCCTCTTCTTGTCGAATCCACCTAAAAATCCTACAGAGAACAATTAAGTTATCCTCTGGCCATTTATTCTGACATTAAGATAGAAAAAAAGAAGAAAAAAGAAAAAAAGAGGGATACCTTTCTCTTATGTAATTGTTGCTTGCAAAGTACATGGGGGAACCAAGCTGTAAAACTAGGACCCCTGGAAATACTATTTCAACAGGATATTACTCTACGTCCCTATATAGATCTGAGTCTGGTTATTTTCCAAGCTTGCAAGTAGCAGGTCTAGCCACATATAGAAGTGCCCTGAGTAGAGCAAGACCAACCTGGAACGATAGAAAATAAAAATAAATGAATTTATCATTGGATCAAATATTCACATAGAGTTCTAGGATTGAAGATATTAACCTAGATCTAGCATCTAGGATAAAACTGGAGTGGGCATGGTGAAACTTCATCCCAATAAAAAACCAAAAAAATTGACAATTTTATTAATAGGTATCTTATACTCAAAGAGTAGTTAAAGGTCAATAATTTTAAAAGAACAAAAAATTTGTTGGACAAAGAAGCAAAATCGTCTATCTAATCAATTTGGCTATTACATATATAATTCGATTATAATATATAGTAATTGTTTAATTAATTCACACTGTGGTTTGGTTTAAATTTGAATATGAGTTAGGGTTATAATGTTGAAAAAAACTATATATAAGATATATTAAAATTATATATGTGGCTTAAGAAAAAAAATTGGTTTGCTAGGTAAAATATTATATGACGAAGAAGATTCACATAATTATCTATCAAAATGTTTGAAAATTAATATGATACAACTAATACAATTTCAAGTGGTTGATTCTCTTTTATCGATCGATTTCATGTACGACCAATGTACATCGTTTATTTTAATTATTTGTAGCAATTCTAATTAATTTTTGTCAAATATTATATACAGATTCTCTTTTTATCCAATTAAATGGCAAAGTCAGATTTCTTGAACATCCATAAAATTAAATTTATATATATGATTAGTACTATACATCAAATTAGTATGGCTCTTAAATAGAATAACATAATAGGTTTATTAAATTTATGTAATTTCTGTGAAATGCAATTTGGAGTATATGCACGTCATCTATAACTATAAAATAATAATAAAAGATTTAGCCTCAACATCAAAGATTAAAGAAATAATAAGTTCATGAGTATTTCTAGAAGTCAACAACGAAATCATATAAATCACATTTACCACTTGCAAATATTTTACTGTAGATGAGTTAGTTCCATCAAAATCCATTTTTATTTCATGAATTGTTAAGCTAACCTGCTTGTCTTCAAGTATACTAGCCTTTTGATTTGCAATGACAATAGCTTGAGAAACCCCACCAATGGTATCAACTAGACCATGAGAAATTGCATCATTATCAGTTTAGACACTGCCCTGTGCCACATTCTCCATTTTTCCTACCTGTTGTAAAAGCAGTAGAAAAATCAAAGTTCTCTTAGTTAATTCCAAACAAAAAATTAAACACTAAAAAATAGAAAAGGAAGATGAAGTAGAGCTAGATTCAAATTTCGATGATACTATCGAAAGAGCAATATATAGGCATCAATCTTGATAAACTGCCTTGTCATAGAACTACTAATACACATTATGAGCTAATGACTTATTCATGTAAAATGATTTTTTTCTCACGACCTTCTGAAATGTTTTGAGAGATTAGTAACAAACAGTAACATGATTTACAACAAGCTTTTCCTACACTTTAGCTACAATATCTTTTGCTACAATATCATTCGAATCAGTACAAATATATAGAACTAAAAATAAAAAGAAAATAAATTACATTTGTCTAAAATCTGATTATTTTCAATATGCACAATAGTTAATACCAAACAATAAACTTAGTCAATAATGACATAAAAGATGAAATATATTCAAAACTCATATAATTTCCTTATATTCAAATCTCATTTCTACCTACCACCTACCCATTTCTCTGCACTCTTCCTCACACACACACACTGAGAACAAAAGCTTAATGTGCATTATTGACAAAACAAACAAATCACCCACTTAGAAAAGACTACACAAAATTTGATAATTTGTTCTGATGAGAAAGCTACTTTTACAAAAAAAAAAAAAAAAGAGCCAAACTAGGTAATTTGCTCATTATGATATCGGGTAAGTTTTAAGTATGGGGATAATGTCTTCTTGATTCAATATTAAAAGGGACAAATTAGGTGGCTTCCAATTACAGACATATATTAATGTAATTAAGGCTTCAAAGTTTTGGCAAAATCTTATGGGCCATAATGTCTTGTTGGCTAAATAGTATACGAACAAATTGACTTGAATAATTAGAGAGATCTAGTAGTCATCTAGCTTTCAAATTTTTGGTGTTAATTTGCGGCATTGGTTGTCCCACATATAAATATATATAATTAGCAAGAAGGAATATGGGACTCTTCCATGTTAAGAAAAAAAGATAATTGGTATTTGTTCTTGAATTTCTAGTTAGGGATAAAATTTGGTCCCATCATAACATTTTGTTAAACTTTAATTCAAAAAATTGTTGAAACCAATTATAGTGCCTTAGAAGTCTTGTTGTGAATAATGAGTTATGATAAACCATATATATTTGAATTGTAACATTTTCATTTTAGTTATAATTATTTTAGAGTAATTGTTAATAAAGTTAATAAAGAAAAGGAAAAAACACAGAAGACTTCTAATTGGATTATTGCATATATAGGTCCATCAAAAACAAAGTCATGCTAACTTTTGGCATTCTCATTTGGTCACCTATATTATTGTCAATATTGATGAGCTTATTTGTATAACTGTATTTTTCTTTCATAATTAAGTTAAGAAATAAGTAGATATTCAAAAACAACTCCAACTTGTTTTCTTGAAAATCTTTAACAAAGTCAATCAATTTTAAATATAATCACCCTTATTAGTTTAAGAAATAATCAATTTTCTTTTGGGTTATATCAATCATATATGATATGGGACATTCTAAATGTACTATTATATCAAAATATATTAAATGTCAGAAGACTAACATTAATTAAAAGATATAGAGAAATTAAAAGTAGAGTGACCATAACTGCATACTAAATTTCAGTATGAGTGTTTCACATGCTAGAAAATATCACAACAAAGCTGATTCATAGACACAACATAATCCTAAGTATAAACTATTCAAACAATGAAAAGAAAATCAATACATGTTAACGTGTCAAACAAGTTGCGCTAGAAAGATAGATCTAAAAGATACTTTTCCAAAGCAAATTATATGTAGTGGGGGTCATGGTAACACGTCAAAGTCTTCGGTAAAACTTAAAAGGCTCAGAAAAGAATGCTGATCTGACAACCACTATATGCTGTTATGATTTCATTTGCCAATCCCAGAACAAATTGGAAAATCTGGAAAGAAAAAAATAGAGAAAAATGCCTTGTCACAATGATCACAAAACAATAATAAAAGACTTGATAAATTTGATCTTTGAATGAGAAAACCTTGAGGACACTTTGTTTACGGGTAATATTGCTTTTATGCCTAGTAATAACGCACATAAACACATGTAGGATTCATATGTACATATAAATTTTATGTTGAGCTGCTCAAACCACTTGGTGGTTCAAGGGTACAACTGTTATAGCTCAGTACCACATATACACCGAGAACAGTAGCAATTATATAAAGAGTTCACCTTTTCGAATTTGCTTCAGTTGGTCGAATCCGTGGTGATGATTGTGGTCTACCACTAAGTGCTACAACAGCAAATTCAACATGAGAATTAATATCTACAATTAAGCTTTTAAATTGAATTTTTTCTCATCTTTAGAAAAGATGACACTAGAACTCTCCACTATGTTTTCCATAAAAATGAAGCATATTATAAATTACCTTGATGTAGAGCAAGATGGGAAGTGGATAAACAAATAGAAAAAAGATGACAAAAGAAATCATAGCCCGATGAGTGGACTACGGCAAGCGGAAAAATTATAGCAAGCTACCAAGAGAAACATCAATACCCATAATAAGTATCACTACCACAAAAATGAAGAAGCAAATCAAACCACAAAACAAACAAACAAACAAAAACTCCAGCATAAAAGATTATCTAGGCATGATTAGCTTTTTTTTGTTTTGTAAAAAATTATAAGTCCATATAAACAAAATCAGAACAATCTCAACAACAAATTGAGCTACTGCCAAGAGAAACATCATTAATTGAATTTTGCAATTATTTGAACAAACTTCCACCAATGTAAACTAGGAAAATACAATTAATGCCATTAATCAACTATTAAATTATAAGGATCTTTCCTGCAAACCCCTACTAGATGAAAATAAACTTAATACATAATTGAAAATCATTATAACTTGATTGTTCACAATAGCTAAACATATCTTTAGGGATCAGGAACAGTATAAAGTCATATTTATAGAAAAGTTTTGTCAATAGATCATAAGTTTAATCAGTACATATTCAACAATTAAAAAAAATACGAATAATCCAGTGTAATAGCTCCCAGAATCAAACAATTAAAAAGAGAAAGCGAATAGGTTCACTTAACAATCAACCAAGAACCAAAAAATCAAAACATTTTTTGTAAAAATTTTAAGTTGTTAAATTTCCAAGATGCAAACAATTTTAAACAAAAAGGTATATCCAAAAAAATTGAAAATAAAATAAATTAGAAGAAATAGAAAGAAGACTGAACCTTGTGAAAAGAGAAGTCTAGAGCTTCTTGACTTCAAAAGAGAGGCCGATTGCTGACGAGATCACCAACAAGTTGTTTGAATTTAGTGATAGCAATTTCAGATGGGTTATCAAGATAATTAACTCCAGTCTTTTGAAATAGCAAGATTTTTTTTTCCTATCCTATAATTTCAACACGAAACAACATATTGCATCAGTTGTGAGAATACACAGCAAATTCCACAGTAAACAAAATGAGATCCCATAGAAGATATATAGCAAATTCCAGCAAATCATTAATATCAATAAAAAATACAAACAATTAATTATAGAAAATACAAAAAGGAAGATCGATAAAGAAAGAGACTAGAAGACAAGAGAGACTAGAGGAGAGAAAATACAAACTTACCCATAAATAACAATTAGCAACTGACCAGAGGTGAGAAATCAGTGATTATGAGAGGTTCTTGGATATCAATGATGCATAAGTGACAAATCGGTGACTGATGAAGCAACAGATCGAGGGAGTGACGAAGGGGGTGAGGGACTGAGTGAGGGAGCACGAATCACTAATAGTGTGAGAGAGTTAATAGAGGAAGGGAGGGAGGGGACAATTGATTTCTAGCAAAATAGAAGATGTAAAGAGGGCGGGAGTGAGAAGGAGACAGCGGCTAGGGCAAATTATGAGAGGGAATGCCGAAAATCAGGGAGGGAAATGGGTATTTATATGAAATGGTAAATTTGTAATTTAGTTAAATTAGAATAGCGTCAAATAAAAGTAAAAGCGGGTTGACTTTTTAATGTTATGTTATATTTGACTGGATTTGAAGAAAACCCTCAAATAAATAAAACTAATGCGTCAAGTATCTGTAAAATTTCTTATAGTGCATGTCCACTGGATTATCTTTCGCAGGAATCTTCTCCACTTTTACAGGCCCTTTCGCTATAACATCACGAATAAAGTGCAACCTAACATCAATGTGCTTAGTACGTTCATGATACATATGATTCTTTGTTAGATTTATAGCACTTTGACTATCACAAAACATAGTCATAGACTTTTGTGACACTCCAAGTTCAGTGACCAAGCCTATTAACCACAAGGCTTCCTTTATAGCTTCAATAACAAATATATATTCAGACTTCATAGTTGATAAAGCAACAAAGGTTTGCAACTGAGCTTTCTAACTAATACATTTTTCATCAAATGTGAACATAATGGCTGTTTGAGACCTTCTTTTATCAAGATCCCCTGCATAATCTGCATAAAAAAATCCTCCAAAAGTGTTCCTACTTGTGCCCTTCGATCAAACATCAATCTTCTATTGAATGATCCTTTTAAGTATCTCAGCAACTATTTTACAGGTTCCCAATGAACCTTACCCGGATTCGCCATAAACCTGCTGACAACTGACACAGCTGTGCAAAATCTGGACAAGTGCACACCATCAAGTACATGACATTCCTAATTGCGTTCGTATATGGAATCCTGTTCATTTGAAGTTTCTCCTCATTTATCTTAACACAGTGTTCTTTACCTGGAAGTTCAAATCCCTCAGGTTAGCTTATGTAGATCTTATCTTCTAACTCACCATGCAAGAACACAGTTTTGATATCCATGTGCTCAAGTTCAAGATCAAAAACATGCCATAAGTGATAGAAGAATCCTGATCGACATGTGTTCCACCATCGGAGAAAAGATCTCATTGTAATCAATCCCTTCACGCTATGTAAAACCCCTAGCCACTAGCCTAACCTTGGATATAGGCTTCTCATCTGACAACCCTTCCTTGCGTTTGACTATCCATTTATAACGAACAAGTTTTTTGCTTTTCGAGCTTCTCTACAATCTCCCATGTCTTATTATTCTTCAAAAATTAATTTCCTCTAACATTGCCTCTTTCCACTAGATGGACTCATCACAACTCACAGCCTCAAGATATGTAAGTGGCTCATTCCCATCAATTACATTAGTCGTATTTAAAGCAATAAGCCACAAAGTCAGAGTACCCATGCCTTTCTAGAGGTCTAATCTGCATCCTTTCTCTATCCCTTGTCGGTCTATAATCTGACTGTAGTGGTTCTTGCTGCTCAGCCTCAGGTGCATTCTCAATCACTTGCTGACGAACAACGCTTACATGCTCTACCTCAAAACCAACAGTCTGCAACTTTGAACCAATCGCGTCAGATTTGTCTATCTCAGAAGCTCTACCATGCTGCATAATCAATCTCGAAATTTCATCTACATTAAAGACAACATTTCTGCTAATGATTGGTTTTGACACTCCTTGAGCTATGTACCACAATTTATAGCATTTTGTACTTTCAGGGTAGCCAACAAAGATATATTTCAATGCTTTAGGCTCTAACTTCTCATCATTCACATGTGCATACGCTGTGCAATCAAATACTCTTAAGTTTTCATAGCTTGTTGGTTTACCACACTACACCTCCTTAGGTGTTTTACAATCGATAGCTGTAAAAGGACTTCTATTAACTAAATAAGCTGTCTTACTCACAACTTCTGCCTAGAACTCTTTTCCCAGTCCTGCATTAGAAAGCATACACCTTACTCTCTTCACCAAAGTCTTATTCATTATCTCAACTAAGCCATTTTGTTGGGGGGTATGCCTAACTATTTTATGTCTCACGATCCCATGGTGTTTACAATGAGAATCAAACTCACGACTACAAAACTCAAGCCCATTATCTATCCTAAGTTTCTTTACACTTTTACCAATATGAGTTTCTACAAGCTTTTTCCATTGTCTAAATTTTTCAAAAGCTTCATTCTTATGTTTCAATAAGTAGATCCACATTTTCCTAAAATAATCATGAATCAAGGACAAGAAATATCTGTTACCACCATGTGACGGTTTGCTAGATGGCCCACGGAGATCTGAATGCACATAATTAAGAGTACCTTTTGTAGTATGAATACTAGTTGAGAAATGTAGTCGACATTGCTTCCCAAAGATATAGTGCTCACAAAACTCAAGATTACTCGATCACCAAAGAACAAACCTTGATTGCTCAGTTCCTTCAAACCTCTCTCACTGATATGACCAAGCCGTTGATGTCAAAGTTTGGTTTTATCCTTATCAGATACTTCTTCGACTGCTAGTTCACCAGTCAGGACTTCTCCTTGCAACAAATACAAGCCATTATGAATTTTGACTTTCATGACAACCAGTGTTCCAATGTTCCCTTAGTCACACGTAATATCCCAGACAATGCCTTGTACTGACAACCTATTTTTAATCCAATGCGCCTAAAGAAATCAAGTTCCTCTTTAACTCAGGAACATGTCTCTCTTCTTTTAAAATTTTGACAGTCCTATCAAACATCCTAAATCTGATACAACCAAATTTTACCATATCACAAGCTATATTATTCCCCATTTAAAACTTTTTCCCATCAACTGACTGATAAGAAGCAAAAAATTCTCTTTTATGACACATGTGGAATGTGTAGCCTAAATCAAGAATCCACTTACCATCAGATCTCATGTCTAACATTGTCTAAACCTGTGCACCTTCATAGTTTGACGTTGATGCCACAACTACATCACCATCCATAACTCCCTTCTCCTTTTTGTTATTCCAATCAGGACAGTCACGCTTAAAGTGACCCTCCTTTATACAGTGAAAACATCTTTTCCATTACTTGTATTTTAACTTTGATCTCGACTTATCCTTGCCCTTTTGCTCTCTATTCTTAGATCTATCCCTCGCTGTCAAACCCTCCCCATTGTTTCTGATTTTTCTCTTAGTCCTAATCTCAAGCTCCCTAGATCTTAGAGCCCTAAGGACATCATCCAGATCAAGACTATCACTTCATATTTAATGGAAAACTTAACCTTCTTGACGTTATCTGGTAGAAAGTTCAAGAGAATAATTGCCTGGTTTTCATTATTAATATTATTATCAATAGTAGCAAGATCAACCACAATCTTTTTAAAGTCATTAAGATTATCCTCTAGTGCCTTAGACGGGTCCATCTTGAACCCAAAAAATTGCTCTTTAAGATAAATCTTATTAGAGAAATATTTTGTCATATACAAAGATTAGAGTTTTAGCCAAACCTTTACCGCAGTATCCTTTCCATGAATTTACCGTAGAACGTTATCTGGCAGGTAGAGTATGAGAGTGCCATAGATTTTCTCCATGATCTCATCTTTCTCCTCCTCAGATAGATCTTCCTTTAGTATAGTTTTTCCTTTAAAAGCCTTCGCGTACTTCTGATGCATGAGAATCGCCCTCATCTTCTTCTTCCAAAGACCAAAGTCACCCTTACCATCGAACTTATCCATTTCAAACTTGGTTCCAGCCATTGTTTTTGACTTGGAAATTTTCACGAACAGGTTGTACGCGAAGCCAAGCCTAAACCAAGGTTCTGATACCACATTGTTGTTACAGACCATGGATTTAGCCAACCAATTCCACCCGAGAGCCACAAAATACCAAGCACAATAGAGATATCAATCCACAACAAGCAAACAAGCAAAGAAAAAAGTAAACAAGAGATAACACCAAGATTTAATTGGTTCGACCAATTAAGCCTACAACTACTGGGAAGACTGTGGAAGAATTTTTACTATGAAGAAAATAAGATTACAAGACTTACAATACTCGTTCTCACTAATAAATATATATAATCTTTTCTTAGCCCTCACATTTTCCCGAAAACCCTAGAAGAGAATATCAAGAAGTCTAACTCCAAATACAAAAGACATCCTTTAAAAAGTGTCTTGGTGGCGTACAGTAATCGACATTTGTGTAACAGCGCAATATCCCTTACGCAGGAGTGCAAGGTCTTTACTTGGAGCTGAAGTGTCATGTCCTCGTCGTTGCGCCGTGGCGCAACAAATCTTGCGCAGGAGCACAACTCACCTTGCATAAGAGCACAACGTCTCTGCCAATGTTGCATAGGAGCGCAGGTCCCCAGGTCTAACTCCAAATTTACTATGATTTGGAGCCAACACTAACAATATTTGAGTCTAACGATTTGTAAGCATGCTGCCATTAGTAATGTCAGATGCATATCGTCAGGCCTACAAAACATGGGGAAACTACTAGCAGGATGTCCAACAACTTAGATTAATGCTACGTAAACTTCAGTATGCTAGCTATTCTAGAATAGACTATTTGCCCTTAAAGAATTTGAATTTTGTTCAATCAAGTAATGGAAGGTTAAGAAAATGCATTACTTCAAAAAAGGTCATTAAGTAAGCTTTTTCACCATCTTGAAATGTTTTTAAAGATTTTTTTTTCATAAGAGACTGTATTCTATTGAAGTGCCTTTAAATATTAATTATTCAGAAAATTAAATAACTTTCCAAATTAAATGATTGTTTATATATGTTTAACAATAAAAATGTTTAATAAATTAATTTGTTGGATAATATTATGATATAAAAAAAAAGGTTAAAAAGATATCTAGAAAGACTTATAAGAATGGTTTAAGTTGAAGCGTCTCTTTTTTTTTTTTTTAAAGTGTCTTCTTTTTATAACTTTTTAATAGTGGTCTTAGTAAAGATTATCTCCTATATTTGACCTCTAATTTATTGTTTTAGTTCTCAATCTATGAACTATAGGATCCTTGCTCACTTTCTTGATATGATTTTCATCACTTAAGTAAAAGTTAAGAAATGATGATAGTTAATAGAAATTATAGTGAAGAGGAGATAGAATGTAGTAAATCTTAATTAAAGATTATAAAATTCATGTTGCACGAAAGATTCGAAAAATTAGGTTCATGAAAGCTCATATACATGAAGGGAGAATGTACTAAGGCTAATTCATCAACCATACTAAATCAATTCACTTTAACCATAGTACAAACAATAGTAATTAAATTAAAAACATTGCCCTTTCAACTCACAAATCTATTTAAGTCAACGTATTCTGCTTAGCGAAATAAAATAACCAGTACGCTCTTTCACGAGGTCATTATGTATAGAAGTTGTACTAAGGATTAATTAATGTTATAAGACAATCAAATGCATTACTTTATTTCGAAGAAAATCGTCCAAGATTTGTTGTTAAAATAAATGAAATTTTGTTGCAAGTGATAATTAATATGTGATATTATAACATTCATTGTAATATTTTGTTTATTTTTATTTTTTCTTTTAGTTACGTTAATTCACATAAATTTTATAAAGAAATAATTTGTTTATATATATATATATATATTATATCTTCTTTAATAAGTCTTTTTTTAACCAGAGAATGATCGAGTCCTGATGCGTTCGAAACCAGCAAGTATACTAGTCGCACAAGTAATAAAGTGATAAGTAAGATATCGTTCCCACGAGGATTGATTCTAATTGAATTTGTTATTTTCCAGCAACAATAAACTAAATAAGGGGGGGTTTTGTTAAATGATTAATTAAACTGAATACGAAGGCAAATAAAGAATAACACAACACAAGATTAAATGAATTGAAAAATCAATGAGAGAAAGATGGTTAAGGGATCCTTCTCTACCACAAGATATGAATTTGCGAATTAATTGTAGAATTGTCATCCAATTACACCATTGAAATTATCAACCGTAGATAACAACAAGCTCTGTTATCCCAATCTTTCCTTACTTTGTTGTTAAATAAAACAGGCTCTTTATTTAATCTCTATCCATTAAACAACCTAGAACAAGCTCTCTAAATTTAATTCAATGGATGCATTACGATAAGAAAGATAGGTTGATCTAAGCAATAAACACACAAGCTCGGATTATTTAACTTAGGTTGTCTTCTCCAATTGCAATCTCTGATCACAATTTTACTACTAAGGATTAGAAATTCAAGACTATTACGGATCAAAAATTTCTAGTCTAGCAATAGACAACAACCAGATTATATTCAGTTGGCCATTCGAAATACAATCCAGCAAGCAATCATAAGCATTAGATATAGGAAAATACAAGCAACTTCAATTAGAGAATTGGATAACAACTTCTTGCACAATCAACTTACAAAAACCATATCAGGGGCTTTGAAATCACCCTCAACCAATTCAGATTCAGTTACACATGTTTAAGAACGTGGTAAATACAATACAACATGGAGACATTCCAGAAAATGAAAGGGAAGGGAAAAAACTTAGCAAATTTGATGTAATTCTCTTTGGATTGTAGTTCTTCCTCTTTCCAAGCTTCCTTTCTCCTTCAAGAACTCCAAGAGATGAAAGAATTCCAGAGCTACAGCCTCCACCACGTTCTCCCCTCTTCAAGTTATGAAAATAAAACCCTAAAATGTGTTTAAATACTCTGCTACAGTAACCTGCTACAGTAACCCGTATTATACATGCTACAGTGATTTGTGGAATTATATTTCTATACTTCTCACACTGTTTTGATTACAACTTTTGGTACACTGAATGGATTTATAAACCGTAAATTTCTCCAGAAAATATACTTCGAAAGCTTTCCAACGGTATATAATATGTCATCGGGTTCATTGTATATCAATACAATTAAATCCGAGAAGATGGTTGACTAGCAGAGGTGAAAATGAAGGGTTTTACTCCATTTTTGTGCAAGTTGCTCCAAAACTCCTACAAACATCAAAACCACACAAAAACATAAAAATACCAAGGAATATAGCAAAGAAACATGGACGAATTGATATGAAAATGATATATAAATAGACACTTATCAAATTCCTCCACACTTAGACTTTGCTAGTCCTCGAGCAACTACGACAATATGAAATAAAACTAAACCGAAACAGAATCAACAAAAAATTAAAACACACAAATGCTTCATCTTGCAAATAGGCCTCAAAGATTGTACTTAATTATAACCCAAGGAAAACTTCAAAATAATGCACTTGATCAAGAATTTTATCTCAAAGATTAGTTTCGCTTCACTTCAATTCCTCAAGTGTGTGTGTGTAGAGCCATTCTCACCTAATCACTTGTAACCCGGATGAGTTTATGCATAAAAATGAATCATATTTAATATTGAAGATGTGTGTATAAATGAACTCCATAGGCCTGCTTTTCAAGTCACTCTCCACTAATGTAGACATGCACAACACCAAGGATCAAGTAGGACTTTATTAAGCTTGTAACGTTTGGCTTGGGTGAAGGTATGATAAAGGATAATAATTTGGCTCAAATCACCCACAAACACATAAATCATTCAAGATTATGTAGAGCTCAACCCTATAACACAACTTCATTTCAATTCACCAGGTTACTCCCCCAAACTTATTTAGAACACTCAATCTTTTTTTTTTTTTTTAGAAAACAAAAGAAAACTACACCCCCACACTTTGTTGTTTCATTCTTTTTAAGATCACTTAAGGGTATAGATCTCTTATTCTTCTTCTTTTGTTCTTTGTTTTCTTTTTTTTTCTTTTTTTCTTTTTTTTATTACACTTCCCTTAGTGATGAGTAAGATATCGTTCCCCCGAGGATTGATTCTAATTGAATTTGTTATTCGAAAGCAACAATAAACTAAATGAGGGGGGTTTTGTTGATTGATTAATAGGGGTGGCAATTCGTGTTCGCGGGTCGTGTTCGTGTCGTGTCGAGCTGTGACACGATAAAGATTGACACGACACGAACACGACCCGTTTATTATTCATGTCATTGTGACTCAACACGAACACGACACGATTAATAAACGGGTAACACGACACGACACGCTAACACGAATAATAAACGGGTCGTACTCGTGTTAGACACGAACACGACCCGTTTAACATGATTAAGACACGATTAAATTATTGACACGACCCGATTGACACGGTTATGACCTGCTAACACGATTATGACACGTTATACATTTACAACACGATTATAACACGAATATATATTTACAACACGATTATGACACGAATTTACATTAAAACATATTTTTAAATGAAAAAGATATAACAAAAAATACAAAATTAAACAAGATTAAATACCAAGAAATCATACATACTTCAAATGCAATACAACTACAATAAGAAAACAACTTTTAACAATTCAAATACAATAAAATTAATAAAAATAAAGTCCATCAAATCTCAAATAAACATGCATCACATTCCCAAATTATGGATAACTTTGAACAAGTTCATTACAAACAAACAAATTATAAAGTTACAATTATCCATCACAAATCACAATTAAATGCATCACAAACAAACACAAAAAAGTTCTTCAACTCTTATCCATCTCCTCTTCAACTCTTAAGCAACATACAAAGAGAAAAATCATACTTATGAAAAAAATCAGATTATAAAATTATATAAAACATATTATAAATTAATCAAGAAAGTTTACAATTTGTTCATAATCTCATAATCCATAACAATGAAAACTACAATACACTTCAAGTCTTCAACTACCAAATCAGATTTCACATGTAAATGAATTATGCACTTACACAATTAAGATGTTCATGTCATGGAAGAACTACCAGCCGATTCTCCAGCTTGTTGGTTGATACTCAAATTCATTACATCTTCAGTCAACTCATCTATCTTTAGACTTTCAGTTTCTATGAAATCCAATCATTTATAAAATGAATAAAGAAGTATTTATAAACATAATAAAACAAATTATAAAGGAAGAAAACAAAAATAAATTGTTGAAAGAGTTACCTTGTTGTCCAAACAACCAATCTCTAGTGCAAATCAAAGCCTCTACTGTATCTGGCGTAAGTGCACTTCTAAATTGATCAAGAACTCGTCCACCAACACTAAAAGCTGACTCGGATGCAACTGTAGAAACTGGAATGCTTAAAATATCACGAGCCATGCAAGCAACTTCAGGATAACGAAACTCATTTCCTTTCCAAAAAAGAAGAATATCCATATTGGCTGACAATTCTGTCCTTGGTTCATCCAAATATAACTCCAATTGTGACTTTTGATTTGAAATTGTTTGTCTAAAACTGTCAACTTGATCAAATTCCTATACATATCATAAGAAATAAGAATCATTAATAAAATGAACAAGTAAATAGCACAAATATTACACAAATATATAGATTTGGATGAAAAGTTTAGTGTTTTTACCTCTAATAGAATAGCTTCTACAGCTTTCCGAGCAGTCATGTCTTGACTAATCATATCATCAGGATCTCTGGATGAAGAAGATACACTTGAAGTTGGATTTCTTTTGTACTCATTGTACAAAGAAAACATCTTCTCTCTAACTTTAGACAACTTAATCTCAAAATCATCCCCATAAAGTTTTTTATATGCAAACTCCACAAATTGCATTTTGTATCTTGGATCCAAGACAACTGCTATAGCCAAAATAATGCAATAATTTGACCAATACTTCTCAAACTTAGACAACATGCGCTCACTCATATCCTTCAAGTAGTCATATTCACTTTCAAAGTGTTGCTTCAAAGTCAAATGAGCCACAAACACTTTAGGAAAGTACAAGTTTGAAGTTGGGTACTTTGAGCCAGAAAATATGCATGTAGTCTCATAAAATACATTCAAAAAGTTGCTAATTTTCTCCACCTTCAACCACTCACTCGGAGAAGGGCAATGAATGTAGTTAGAATCAGTCAACTGCATGTGACAAAATGCTTGACTATAATACATGACACTTTCAAGCATGAGAAAAGTAGAATTCCATCTTGTAGGAACATCTTGCCTCAAACCCATTTTACATTCTAGAGACACTTGTTTCACACATTCAAGAAAAGTCTTTTTTCTTCCTTGTGACCCTTTGACATACTTAATGCTCTCACGAATTTTATAGATTGCTTCATTATTTCTTTCAATCCTTCTTGAACAATCAAATTAAGGATATGAGCACAACAACGAATATGCAAGAAATCTCCTTTGGATAATAGTGCTTTCTTAATATTTAATTGAGATCTTAGAATCTCAACACAAGTATCATTAGATGAAGCATTATCCAAAGTGATTGAATATATCTTTTTTTCAATGCCCCATTCACTTAGCAACTTGCATATTTTATCAGACAAATTAACACCAGAATGTGGAGGTAGCAAAGCACAAAAGTTTAACACTCTCTTTTGTAGAACCCAATTTTTATCAAGAAAATGAGCAGTCACGCACAAATACCCATCCGTAGTTATAGAAGTCCACAAATCAGAGGTTAAACTAATTCTACCAGGTGCCTCATCTAACATGGCTTTTATTCTTTCCCTTTCCCTATTATATATCTTTAATATATCAGCCTTTGCAGTGTTCCTAGAAATGGGAGTCACCTCATCATTCAAATATGTGAAAAGCCTCCTAATGCCAGTATACTCAACAAATTGAAATGGCAAATCATGCATAACAAGTGCAGCAGACAATAGTTCACGAAAGACAACATGATCAAATTTAGGACTACGTATTCCCAAATTGCCATCAATTTGGTTTATCATATACTGACCTATATCACGAGAATGTCTTCTCGGGCAAGACTCCAAATGCCGCTTCAAATTACCCATTCCATTCCTTGACTCAGAAATATAAATCGCTCCACATAATTTGCATTTGGATCTTTGCTTCTTATCTGGATACCCTTCCCTTGGTAGTATATCAAAAAACTTCCACACTTCTGAGGTTAACTTTCTTTTTCGTGTCCCACTTTGAATCATATCTTGTCGTGTAGTGCCTTTAGACTCACTAGCCATATTGAATATGTCATCCTCACTTAGCAAATTAGTTTCCATTCGAGTTGCTGAATTTGTTCCTAAAGAATCCATTTTTAAGGAAAAAAACCTGCATAAAATTAATTATGCTAATGAATATCTGATCAAGGAGATTACTTATGAAAGATTGATAATGTTAAGTAAAACAATCTTATTAAACTTAGTAGAAACACAAAACAGAAAATACATTGAAACAGCAAAAATTTCAGTACTTGTCAATAATTATTAGTTAAGATCAAATTAATTAAAACTTGAATGAAATTTCAGATAGCATACGAAAGATGGAATGGTATAATAAACAAATGAAAGCATGAGGCGAGAGAGAAAAGAAAGAAAGTGGCCTGCATTTTCCTGGCATTTTCCTGGGCACTTTGTTTAATAAGTTGTTCATATTGAATATTATTATTTTTAAAAGTGGTATAATAAATAGATTCGCCAACAACTTTTAAAAATCGAAGAAAATAAAAACCTGGCATTTTCCTGGACAAAGAATCATCTTTAGCAAAGGTTCATGCCAAACCGGACCCACAGATGGAAAATTTGTCAAAAAGTGGTATAGTTTTACGTGATGTAAGCAATAATGTAAAATTGCTGGAAAGTTTGCCCTCCACCAATTAAACTTTTTGGGAAAAGCAAAAGCAAACTCTCTCTTTAAATAAATCACTTGTAGTTGTGCAATACAGAACAAAGTCTCACCCATGATGTTCTGCAGAAATGATATGTGTCGAAGATTTTAAAACGGGAGAAGTACCAAACACTGTCAAAACTTTATATTGATAAATTAATATTGATAAATTTAAACTAACCTGTCCATTTATTTCAATTGATCTCACAAGAAATGTATAATAATTGCTCTTGTCACGAATGACAAGAAGACACAAAAGTTGCTGGAACTTCAAAGTTAACACAAGCACACAACAATAAATCGAGAAAAGAGCAAGAAAATAAGAGAACACAAGGTTTATACCAGTTTAGACCTCTATACTCCAAAACAAAACATAACAATTTGCTGCTTCAATGACTCTTTGCCATGTGTTATTCTTACAACCAAAAGTCTTATCAAAGCTAAAACTATTGCAGATCATCAATTACAATTGCTACTTACATGTTGGTGTTGATCATTATTTAGAATATAGAAAGAATAACTGATCATACGAAAGTAAGACCAGCTTAGCTTTCTCACATGGTTATTGCACATATTTGAGTTCTGTATATATCAAGAAACTTATACAATACTGTTATCATCTCCCCACTTTATTTTATCTGCAGTCTTAGTTTGACTTATCTTAAACATAAAGATATTTTACGATGTTTGATTTTATTGACTCAAGTCATTAACATATTTTGTAATGTTTGGTTTTGTCACCTTAAAGCTAATTCCTAGATAAATTATACAGATTGGGAAATCAAAAGAGTTTAGTTTTCATCTAAATCTAAAAACTCTGAATAACTATTTTTAACATAGTCCTCAGATTAAAGCGAATCTGAATTCACAAGCTCTACAAGTCTCCACCCAAGTTCTTGGCACATGCACCCTATAGGCACCAAACCCTCACGCTGACTTGTCCATCCATTGTTCTGCTTCCTGATTTTTTTTTTTTTTTAAATTACATTATCTAATGCATCTAAAGCAATTTAATCATCATGGAATGACTTGGAATGAGGATGGAAAACATGATTTTGTAACTCCAATAGCATAGTTTGCTGTCATCAATAAAGTGTAAAAAAACTGGGTAAAATTAATAAACGATCATAGCCTCTAAGAAGTAGAAGAAAATGTGCAATTAGACAATTTCTGGCTGAATGTTTTTCCCAATCAACATGACAATTTTAAACAGTCCTTGCAAGCTGGTAGAATATGCTAACGAGGATATTGAATCAAACATTAAACCCACTAGCTAGATCAGAAAATTAATAAATAATCCACAGAGGCCCATTGCACAGAATGATGCAAGACAGCAATAAATATCAAAGTCTTGCACAAATTGGTCGAACATTTTTTGAATCAAATTTGAAAATGTAGAAGTACCTTCACACCAGAATTTTGGCATAGCCGCACTGAATCTTTGACACTTGGTCGACAAGGATCCTGCACAAATTGACACTAAAAGCTCAGGAACAACACAGTTTCATTAAAAACAATAGATCGACAAAAGGAAATTAACAAGTAATTAACCCCAGTTCTATAACTTGTTTTATAATCATTCTTTACAAACCATACAAGCTCACCCCAGTTTTGCACCCCGACGCACCTGCAAGCTCTTCCTCCACCCTATCTCTTATGTAATATAGTAGTAGATGGCTGAAGCGATCGGCGGTGCGGCAGTGAGGATAGTAGATGGCTGGCGACGGTGAGGAGAGAAGCTGCCGCTGAGAAGGCCGCCTGGATGGTGGATGGTGGATGGTGCTGAAGTCTATGGCTGGCGGCGGTGAGGACTGACGAGGGAAGTTGGGTTGCGTTTTTGAGATTAGGTTTTTACTACCGTTTTTGATTTCCAGTGATTTAGAAATTAGAATTAGGTTTTAATTTTTTTTAAATGACAAAAGTGTCCAAATGTTTTGTAGGTTTAAACTATATTAGGTTCAAAATTATATTCTTAATTTAAAATTTAAATATATGTAGCAGGGATTAAAATGTCCAAATTTTTAATATTAAATTTAATATTTTTAAATTTAATATTATTTTGTAATCGTGTCAATATTCGTGTCAATCGTGTTATCGTGTCAAACGTGTATAATATGTATTCGTGTTACTCGTGTCGTAATCGTGTTCGTGTCATAATCGTGTTCGTGTCATAATCGTGTTCGCGTGTCGAAGACTCTCAACCCGAACACGACACGATTATTAAACGGGTTGACATCTCCGACACGAACACGACACGAACACGAATAACCCAAAACCCAAACCCGCTCAAATCCGTGTCGTGTCAAATCGTGTTCGCGTGTCGTGTCAAAAATTGCCACCCCTATTGATTAACTAGATGAAATATTAACGCAATGACAGGAATAACCAAATACAAATTAACAGATTGAAAAATCAATGAGAGACACTCGGTTAAGAGTTCATTCTCTGCCACAAGATATGAATTTGTGAATTAACATAGAATTGTAATCCAATTACAGCATTGAAGTTATCAACCGTAGATAAACAACAAGCTCTGTTATCCCAATCTTTCCTTACTTTGTTGTTAAATAAAACAAGCTCTTTATTTAATCTCTATCCATTAAACAAACTAGAACAAGCTCTCTGAGTTTAATTCAATGGATGCATTATGATAAGAAAGATAGGTTGATCTAAGCAATAAACACACAAGCTGGATTATTTAACTTAGGTTGTATTCTCCAATTGCAATCTCTGATCACAATTTTGCTACTAAGGATTAGAAATTCAAGACAATTACGGATCAAGATTTCTAGTCTAGCAATAGACAATATCCAAATTATATTCAGTTGACCACCCAAATACAATCCAGCAAGCAATCATAAGCATTAGATATAGGAAAATACAAGCAAATTCAATTAGAGAATTGGATAACAACTTCTTGCACAATCAACTTACAAAAACCATATCAGGGGCTTTGAAATCACCCTCAATCAATTCAGATTCAGTTACACATGTTTAAGAACGTGGTAAATACAATACAACATGGAGACATTCCAGAAAAATGAAAGGGAAGGGAAAAACTTAGCAAATTTGATGTAATTCTCTTTGGATTGTAGTTCTTCCTCTTTCCAAGCTTCCTTTCTCCTTCAAGAACTCCAGGAGATGAAAGAATTCCAGAGCTGCAGCCTCCACCAGATTCTCCCCTCTTCCAGTTATGAAAATAAGACCCTAAAATGTGTTTAAATACTCTGCTACAGTAACATATTACAGTGTCCCGTATTATACATGCTACAGTGATTTGTGGAATTACATTTCTATACTTCTCACATTGTTTTGATTATAACTTTTGGTACACTGAATGGATTTATAAACCGTAAATTTCTCCAGAAAATATACTTCGAGAGCTTTCCAACGGTATATAATATATCATCGGGTTCATTGTATATCAATACAATTAAATCCGAGAAGATGGTTGACTAGCAGAGGTGAAAATGAAGGGTTTTACTTCACTTTGGTGCAAGTTTCTCCAAAACTCCTACAATATCAAAACCACACAAAAACATAAAAATACCAAGGATTATAGCAAAGAAACATAGATGAATTGATATGAAAATGATACATAAATAGACACCTATCAAATTTCCCCACACTTAAACTTTGCTAGTCCTCGAGCAAGTACAACGATATGAAACAAAACTAAACTGAAACAGAATCAAAGAAACATTAAAACACACAAATGCTTCAACTTGCAAATAGGCCTCAAAGATTGTACTTAATTATAACCCAAGGAAAACTTCAAAATAATGCACTTGATCAAAATTTCATCTCAAAGATTAGTTTCGCTTCACTTCAATTCCTCAAGTGTGTGTGTGTAGAGCCATTCTCACCTAATCACTTGTAACCCAGATGAGTTTATGCATAAAAATGAATCATATTTAATATTGAAGATGTGTATATAAATGAACTTCATAGGCCTGCTTTTCAAGTCACTCTCCACTAATGTAGACATGCACAACACCAAGGGTCAAGTAGGACTTTAATAAGCTTGTAACGTTTGGCTTGGGTGAAGGTATGATAAAGGATAATAATTTGGCTCAAATCACCTACAAACACATAAATCATTCAAGACTATGTAGAGCTCAACCCTATAACACAACTTCATTTCAATTCACCAGGTTACTCCCCCAAACTTATTTAGAACACTCAATCTTTTCTTTTTTTTTTTTTTGCAGAAAACAAAAGAAAACTCCACCCCCACACTTTGTTGTTTCATTCTTTTTAAGATCACTTAAGGGTATAGATCTCTTATTCTTCTTCTTTTGTTCTTTTTTTTTCTTTTTTTTTCTTTTTTTCTTTTTTTTATTACACTTCCCTTAGTGATGAGTAAGATATCGTTCCCCCGAGGATTGATTCTAATTGAATTTGTTATTCGAAAGCAACAATAAACTAAATGAGGGGGGGTTTTGTTTATTGATTAACTAGATGAAATATTAATGCAAGTAAAGAATAACACAATGCAAATTTAAACAGATTGAAAATCAATGAGAGAAACTTGGTTAAGGGATCCCTTCCTCTACCACAAGATATGGATTTGCGAATTAATTGTAGAATTGTCTCCAATTAAACCATTGAAATTATCAACCGTAGAACCAACAAGCTCTGTTATCCCAATCTTCATTACTTTGTTGTTAAACAAAACAGCTCTTTATTTAATCTCTATCCATTAAACAACCTAGAAAAAGCTCTCTAAATTTAATTCACAATGGATGCATTACGATAGAAAGATAGGTGGTCTAACAATAAACACACAAGCTCGGATTATTTCACTAGGTTGCATTCTCCAATTGCAATCTCTGATCACAATTTTGCTACTAAGGATTAGAAATTCAAGACTATTACGGATCAAGATTTCTAGTCTAGCAATAGACAACAACCAGATTATATTCAGTTGGCCATTCGAAATACAATCCAGCAAGCAATCATAAGCATTAGATATAGGAAAATACAAGCAAATTCAATTAGAGAATTGGATAACAACTTCTTGCACAATCAATTCATAAAAACCATATCAAGGGCTTTGAAATCACCCTCAACCAATTCAGATTTAGTTACACATATTTAGATAGAATACAAATACAATACAATATGGAGACATTCCAGAAAATGAAAGGGAAAGGAAAAACTTAGCAAATTTGATGTATTCCTCTTTGATTGTAGTTCTTCTCTTTCCCAGCTTCCCTTCTCCTTCAAGAACTCCAGGAGATGAAAGAAATCCAGAGCTGAAGCCTCCCACACGTTCTCCTCTCTTCAAGTTATTCAAATAAAACCCTAAAATGTGTTTATATACTCTGCTACAGTAACCTGCTACAGTGTCCCCGTATTATACATGCTACAGTGATTTGTGGAATTACATTTCTACACTTCTCACACTGTTTTGATTATAACTTTCGGTACACTGAATGGATTTATAAAACCGTAAATTTCTCTAGAAAATAGACTTCTAGAGCTTTCCAACGGTATATAATATGTTCATCGGTTCATTGTATATCAATACAATTAAATCCGAGAATAGGGTTGACTAGCGAGGTGAAAAGGAAGGGTTTACTTCCATTTTTATGCACGTTGCTCCAAAACTCCTACAAATAATCAAAACCACACAAAAACATAAAAATACCAAGGAAAATAGCAAAGAAACATGGACGAATTGATATGAAAATGATATATAAATGGACACTTATCAAATTCCTCCACACTTAGACTTTGCTAGTCCTCGAGCAACTACGACAATATGAAATAAAACTAAACCGAAAAAGAATCAACAAAAAAATTAAAACACACAAATGCTTCATCTTGCAAATAGGCCTCAAAGATTGTACTTAATTACAACCCAAGGAAAACTTCAAAATAATGCACTTGATCAAGAATTTCATCTCAAGGATTAGTTTCGCTTCACTTCAATTCCTCAAGTGTGTGTGTGTAGAGCCATTCTCACCTAATTACTTGTAACCCGGATGAGTTTATGCATAAAAATGAATCATATTTTAATATTGCAGATGTGTGTATAAATGAACTCCATAGGCCTGGCTTTTCAAGTCACTCTCCACTAATGTAGACATGCACAACACCAAGGATCATGTAGGACTTTATTAAGCTTGTAACGTTTGGCTTGGGTGAAGGTATGATAAAGGATAATAATTTGGCTCAATCACCCACAAACACATAAATCATTCAAGACTATGTAGAGCTCAACCCTATAACACAACTTCATTTCAATTCACCAGGTTGCTCCCCCAAACTTATTTAAAACACTCAATCTTTTTTTTTTTTTTTGCAGAAAACAAAAGAAAACTAAACCCCCACACTTTGTTGTTTCATTCTTTTTAAGAACACTTAAGGGTATAGATCTCTTATTCTTCTCTTTTGTTCTTTTTTTCTTTTTTTTTTTTTTTTTTTTTTTCTTTTTTTCTTTTTTATTACACTTCCCTCTTATGATGAGTAAGATATCGTTCCCCCCGAGGATTGATTCTAATTGCATTTTTGTTATTTCGAAAGCAACAAAGAATAAACGGGGGGTTTTTGTTGATTAATTAACTAAATGAAATTTAATGCAAGTAAAGAATAACACAATGCAAATTTAAACAGATTGAAAAATCAATGAGAGAAACCTGGTTAAGGGATCCTTCTCTACCACAAGATATGGAGTTGCGAATTAATTGTAGAATTGTCATCCAATTACACCATTGAAATTACCAACCGTAGATAACAACAAGCTCTGTTATCCCAATCTTTCCTTACTTTGTTGTTAAATAAAACAGGCTCTTTATTTAATCTCTATCCATTAAACAACCTAGAACAAGCTCTCTAAATTTAATTCAATGGATGCATTACAATAAAAAAGATAGGTTGATCTAAGCAATAAACACACAAGCTCGGATTATTTAACTTAGGTTGTATTCTCCAATTGCAATCTCTGATCACAATTTTGCTACTAAGGATTAGAAATTAAAGACAATTACGGATCAAGATTTCTAGTCTAGCAATAGACAACAAACAGATTATATTCAGTTGGCCACCCAAATACCAATCAGCAAGCAGTCATAAGCAAAACAGGGAGAATACAAGCAACTTCAATTAGAGATTTGGATAATAATATCTTGCACAATCAACTCACAAAAACCATATCAAGGGCTTTGAAATCACCCTCAACCAATTCAGATTCAGTTACACATGTTCAAAAACATCATAAAAACAATACAATACATAAAAATTCTAGAAGATGAAGGGGAAATGATAAACTTAGCGAATCTGATGAAATCTCTTAGGATTTGTAGTTCTTCCTCTTTCCAACCTTCAATCTCCTTCAAGAACTCCAAGAGATTAGAGAAATCCAGAGATGCAGCCTCTAACATGTTCTCCCCCTCTTCAAGTTATCAAAATAAAACCCTAAAATGTGTTTATATACACTGCTACAGTAACTGCTACAGTACCGTATATACATGCTTTTACCAAAGGGTTATTGTGGAATTACATTTCTAAACTTTCACACTGTTTTTGATTATAACTTTCGGTACACTGAAATGGGATTTATGAACCGTAAATTTCTCTAGAAATAGACTTCGAGAGCTTTCCAACAGTGTATAACATGTTATCTGGTTCATTGTATATCAATACAATTAAATCCGAGAAGATGGTTGACTAGCAGAGATGAAAAAGAAGGGTTTTACTTCACTTTGATGCAAGTTCCTCCAAAACTCCTACAAACATCAAAACCACACAAAAACATAAAATACCAAGGATTATAGCAAAGAAAGATAGATGAATTGATATGAAAATGATACATAAATAGACACCTATCAAATTCCCCTACACTTAAACTTTGCTAGTCGTCGAGCAACTACGACGATATGAAACAAAACTAAATCGAAACATATTCAAAGAAAAAAATTAAAACACACATGTTTTAGATTGCAAATAGGCCTCAAAGATTGTACTTAATTATAACCCAAGGAAAACTTAAAATAATGCACTGATCAGAATCTCATTTACAAGATTAGTTCGCTCTACTTCATTCCTCCAGTGTGGCGCGTTAGAGCCATTCTCACCTAATCACTTGTACCCCGGATGAGTTTATGCATAAAAATGAATCATATTTAATATTGAAGATGTGTGTATAAATGAACTCCATAGGCTTGCTTTTCAAGTCCCTCTCCACTAATGTAGACATGCACAACACCAAGGATCAAGTAGGACTTTATTAAGATTGTAACGTTTGGCTGGGGTGAAGGTATGATAAAGGATAATAATTTGGCTCAAATCACCCACAAACACATAAATCATTCAAGACTATGTAGAGCTCAACCCTATAACACAACCTTTATTTCAATCACAGGTTACTCCCCCCCAAACTTATTAGAACACTCAATCTTTTTTTTTTTTTTGCAGAAACAAAAAAAACACACCCCCACAATTTGTTGTTTAATTCTTTTAAGAACACTTAAGGGTATAGATCTCTTATTCTTCTTCTTTTGTTCTCTTTTCTTTTTTTTCTTTTATTCTCTTTTTTTTTATTACACTTCCCCTCCCCCACACTTAAACAACACATTGTCCTCAATGTGTAAGTACGTGGACGATAAGTACAGATTGGCTTTGTTTTCTTTTTTCTTTTTTTTTTTTTACAAACACAATAGAACTCACTTGCATTGCTCATGACACATCCCAACCTCCGCTAACTTCCCAAAACCAGAACATAGCTCAAAATTTAATTGTGAATGATCTACATGCTCATAGGTAAGGGATAAATGTTTGGAACAAATTCATTTGAGGTTAGGAAATCTTTTAGTGAGTTAACAAAGAAAAAGGCTTACAGAGGCTCAAAGGGTAACTAGGGATCAATTTCAGTCAAGGTTGGCTATTAAGGCTCAAACGGTCCAAAGATGGCCTAAATCATTTCCCCAATGTTGCACAGTCTAGGATTTCGCCTCGATTGACCATCAAACAAGTTCTAGAATTCATTGAAATCTGAAGAAACATTTAAATTACATAAACTTTCTCTAAGTGAACAAATAACTCAGTGATAATAGCTCAATGCTCAATGTTGCGCAAGAAATCAAAGGCAAAGCGAAAACCAATAAACATTTCAAGCACACAGATCCATGCATCATTTATCATTTTTCAAGAGTTATTCTTAATTCAATCATTATTTTATCATCGACCCACAAAATGCAAGAAGAGAGGTACGTGGCGTTGTTACACCTGAGTCAAGATTGTATATTTCAACAATCCTTAGGACCAGTAGCCCGCAGACTTAAGGTTTCCAGCCTATATACCTTTATTAGAAAGAAAAAAAACAAGAAACAAGACACTTCAAATAACATGAAATAAACAAACTACAGATTTATTTCGAGAGAATGCGTTTCAAGGGTTAAAGAAACCCCATATTCTGTCATTCTCAGGTTTTTTCCACAGATTTTTTTTTTGAATCAAAGCTGATAAAGACAAAAAAAACATAACAACTCTAAATTACACAAAACTAAACTTACTCATAAAATAACAAAGTCCAACAAGCCAGCAAACAAAAACAAGTCAGTTAGAATGGGTCTAAAAAGTTTAGAAGTTAGCCTCCTTATTCAGCCATTATGGATTAAAGAAATCCAGAATGCGTTTCAAGAGAACATGAACTTTTTAAGCCACCACTCTAAAAGCCAAGATTAGAAAATATTACCTGGGGTGAAAGAAACAACCTGAAAAAAAACTCAACTCAAATAAACACAATAAAGAGAAAGCAAATGAAAATGAAGCAAACCAGCAGATAGAGATTACAGATGGAGCGTTAAATCCAGTTTACGCCTCTTATTGCCTTCTCCAAACAATCTATCCGAGCTATTGTTGGATCAGGCGAATAGACGAATGCTTGTAATTTGTCAATTAACTCCCCTGCAGTTGAAGCTGTAACTAGGATTTGCCTCGCCGATTGCGAGATGAAGTTTTTTTCTACTGCTTGATCAAGAAAAGACAACAAACCATCAAAAAAATTATTGACATTTAACAAACCAATGGGTTTCCGATGGATGTTTAGCTTTGCCCAAGAGGTGATTTGAAATATCTCCTCTAATGTACCATAACCACCCGGCAAAGCTATAAATGCATCGGACTTAACAACCATATGTGCAATACGCTCATGCATACTAGAGACTTGTAACTCTTCCCCGATTGTGTTGCCTACGATATCTCATACAGCTAATGGTTTAGGGATAATGCCGAGAACTTTGCTCCCTCCTAGGGATGCAGCTGTTGACACACACCCCATTAACCCAAGACTATTCCCTCCATAAACCAAATGAATACCCTCGCAGCTAATGTCCTACCAAGATCAAGAGCTGCTGTTGTAAACTCTCCATCTTTACCATATTGCGATCCACAAAATACACATATATTTTGGAATCGTCGAATTGGTGTTTTCTCCATTTCTACAAGTGCTCTAAACTTGTGTAAGACAATGATGCACGTTAGGTATTATGTGATTAAAGTGCAAGACAGGTTATAAAATGACATTTGAAAATATACAAAATGGATATATACACACGTAAATCTCTCAGATTTGACACATGGGGACATAATTTCGGTGGGGGTTGCTCGATGCAGATTTATCGCCCCGAGATTTGAAAAAAATAGATATGCTTTCGGTGGGGTTTGACAAAACCTCCACACTTGTGTACCACGTGAAGCATGAAAAATGGAGATGTACTTTCGGTGGGGTTTGACAAAGCCGCCACACTTGTCTCCCACGTGAAGCATGAAAAGTAGAGATATACTTTCGGTGGAGGTTGACAAAACCTCCACACTTGTCTCCCACGTGTGCTTATGTCATGGGGTAGTCATATGGTTTGTCAAAAAGAAAACTTGAAATTAAAAGAAACAAAATCAACAAACAACAATAACACAAAAACAACATTGATAATCAGATCAAAAAAAACAAGAAAAAAGAAATTTGACAACAACAACACACATTCAAATATACAAGTAGTTGTGATTGTGGCTCACATCTTCCTTTGGTTTTACGTCCAGTAACGGCTGAAATGCCTTCTATGAGTCGGGGATTTGTTTCCCATCCACTTTTCTTATAAACTGGCAAACAGGGTCGTTTTTAGTCAGATTCCCTAGACTATAACACTGCAATTCATCACGAAATTGTGTCCACAGATTAAGTAATTCACGCTGAAAAAGTCCACAAGAATGAGACTCAAGAGTTAATAAAACATTATCCAGCGACTCATTACTCAAACCATTCTTAATAAATGAAAGTTTATCTTCTCTATTCCTGGACAAAAAACCTAATGAACGACAAGTCTGGTTACAATTCCATCTAGCACATTTATAACATACTTGTAACCTTTTCGCTCTTCGCCTCTTGGCGTAGTAGCTTTTTCCTAGACCAGGCATGTATTTTGCGAGATTAATGTCCGGCTCACCGGACAATCTCACCTTGGCCTCGATAAGCCATCGGATATCAGCAGGCACATTTAAGAGCATCAATGCCCAAAGTCTAGTCATCCGTACTTTATAAATTTTAAACACAGCATTTTGAGGAAGTGAAGGGAAATATTTACGAAGGTTCGATAGAAAGATATCAGCATCCATTGAAGAGAAGAAAAGGAGAGATATTACCGATAATGCTATTGAGTTTGTTCTTCTCCCAGATATGCACGATTCAAACCTTCGAGCAATGACTTCAGCTCCCGTTTGGATGTTTCCTCAAGCTGCTGCACAAATGAATTTGAAGTACGGAATAATCAAATTAAACAAAAGGAAGGAAAAGAAAAGAGTAGAAACGAAACTAAAGACACATAAAAGAGATAACAACCCAATAGCAAACAAAAGTCAAAAACAAGTTAAAAAAAATATAAAAACAAATAAGACAGATGGCAAAGAGAGATAAAACCTGGTCAATTTGATGTTCTACGAAAGAAATCTCCTCGAGACACAAAAATTGATCATTATTACCTTATTTTATTTTTCTTTTCTTTATTTATTTATTTTTCAAAAACATTGGGTTGCCTCCCACTAAGCGCTTGGTTTAACGTCCTCAGCCCGTGACTGTTGGTTCCATCATGGCAGGTCCAATCTCTACGTTGTGCTTATCTAGTGGGCTTTGGATCCTTTTCAAAAGAATGGGGCATGCATATGGCTGGGCCTTGGATGTTAGCAAGCGTTACCCAATGCTTGTTTTGTGGTCTGTAATATGGACGAGTTTCTCTTCTTGTATTAGTCGCAAGGCCCATTTCTATTATAATTGCAAAGGATCATTCTCACTCAAGAATCCATGCCTCAAATGATCTGGAAGAGCTTAAGTCCAAGCAGGGGTGTCATCACAGAAGGAAGAAGTTTCTCATTAGATAAAGGCAATTCAATGTACGAAACATCATACCCATTTGTGGTGATAGCTATAGTCTCATCCAAGCTTGTCACACCTTCCTCCACTTCTTTAGACACTTGTATCAGCTTTCTTGGTTCTTTGAAACTTTCTATCCTTATGTGTTCACTAATAGCAACATCCACACCATTCTTGCGAGTTAACTCAAAACATTGTGTGCAGAGAATCAGTAACGTCAACTACAAAAACAGAATAGAAGCAGTAGGTACTCATTGCTCAAAAATATTTGACACGGTCACCTTGCCATCAAACACTATGTGAAGAGTGCAATCATGAAACAATCTTAGTTCTAGCAGTTTTCGAGAATGGTTCCCGATAAGAATCGGTGTCGGATTAGGAGATGTCCATCCTCTATTTCAAGAACATAAACGTCTAATGGGAAAAAGCAATTGATAACTACACAAGCACATCTCCACAACTCTTTGGTATATTACATTAAAACGATCAGCAATTTGAATGGTAAAACCAATTTCCGCAAAAGGTCCAAGATTTAAAGAAGCATAAATAGAATATGGCATGATGTTAATAGATGCTTCTAAATCTAACATAACTCTTTCAAACTTGGTTTTACCAATGGTGCATGGCATGATGAACGTACCTGGATCTTTGCACTTTGAAGGAATTTTCCTTTGCAATACAGTTGAAACATCTTCCCCCACACTTACTTTCTCATTTCTTTTTAACTTTCTTTTGCTGGTGCATAACTCCTTGATACATTTTGTATAATGAGGTACTTGCCCGATAGCATCCAGAAGTGGTATATTTACCTCGATTTTGTGAGAAGTTTCCAGGATTTCTTGTTCTTGTTCCTCCTTCAATTTTGCAAATCTACTAGGAAAAAGTGGAGGAGAAACATATGAAGGAATGGGAGTTATAGGATTTACCTGAGAAGTCAGTGTTTTGATCATGGTGGAAGTGGTGTCATCTCCTTCATCAGTTTGTGATTTCTTTGGTAGGACATCTAATTGCTCTTCATTTTGCAAAGTTACCGCACAAGAATTCTCTCTTGGATTGATCACCGTTTGACAAGATAATTCTTCTGAGCCTTGGCCCTCGAATTTGCTCATGCTAGTGGCCAATTGTCCCATTTGATTTGCCAGGTTTTAGATACTTGCCCCAGTTTCCTGCTGGAATTGCATTGTGTTAGTGGCAAGTGCATTAACAATATCCTGGAGTGACATACCTGAGTTTTCTGAAGCTGGTTGTGGTTCTGGTTGTGGCATTGGTGGTGGTTGCATTTGAAATGGTTGCTGCACTCTAAGTTGATTAAAACCTTGTGGCCGATTTGGTATGGCATTTGGGGCGATTGGTTGATGATTCCAGTAACCAAAATTGGGATGATCTATCCATCCGGCATTGTAAGTATTAGAGAAGGGATCATACCATTGCCTTGATTGTCCTGGAAATCCACCCATGGCATTGGCTTGTTCCATATCTTTTTCTTATAAAGTTAGATACATGTCCATTGGATGCTCCATGGTAGAATATACCCCACATGCATAAGATTTCTGCATACGACCTACAGCCATGTTTTCCACAACAGAGGTTAGCTCAGAAAGTTGTTGTTCAATGCTCGGAGTGCTTACCTCATTTACTCCCCAATGTAGTTGTGGCTCAAATCGGCTACTAAATTGATGGAAGCTTACTGCCATGTCGTCTAAACACAAACAATCAAAAAAGAAAAAAAAAACAAAAATATGAATCAACAATGAAAACAAAATAACAAATCGATTAGAAAATCAGTCCCCGACAACGACGCCAAAAACTTGATGTATTCGAAACTAGCAAGTATACTAGTCGCACAAGTAATAAAGTGATAAGTAAGATATCGTTCCCACGAGGATTGATTCTAATTAAATTTGTTATTTTCCAGCAACAATAAACTAAATAAGGGGGGTTTGTTGAATGATTAACTAAATGAACTAAGAATGCAAATGAAGAATAACAAAACAGAAAGTTAATTTGAGTGAAAAATCAATGAGAGAAACCTGGTTAAGGGATCCTTCTCTACCACAAGATATGGATTTGCAAAATAATTGTAGAATTGTCATCCAATTACACCATTGAAATTATCAACCGTAGATAACAACAAGCTCTGTTATCCCAATCTTTCCTTACTTAGTTGTTAAATAAAACAGGCTCTTTATTTAATCTCTATCCATTAAACAACCTAGAACAAGCTCTCTAAATTTGATTCAATGGATGCATTACGATAAGAAAGATAGGTTGATCTAAGCAATTAACACACAAGCTCGGATTATTTAACTTAGGTTGTATTTTCCAATTGCAATCTCTGATCACAATTTTGCTACTAATGATTAGAAATTCAAGACAATTACGGATCAAGATTTCTAGTCTAGCAATAGATAACAACCAGATTATATTCAGTTGGCCAACCCAAATACAATCAGCAAGCAATCATAAGCATTAGATATGGGAAAATGCAAGCAACTTCAATTAGAGAATTGGATAACAATTTCTTACACAATCAACTCACAAAATCCATATCAAGGGCTTTGAAATCACCCTCAACCAAGTCAGATTTAGTTACACATATTCAGACACAATACAAATACAATACAATACATAGCAATTCCAGAAAATGAAAGGGAAATGAAAAACTTAGCAAATCTGATGAAATCTCTTAGGATTTGTAGTTCTTCCTCTTTCCAAGCCTTCAATCTCCTTCAAGAACTCTAAGAGATGAGAGAAATCCAAAAATGCAGTCTCCTCCACGTTCTCCCCTCTTCAAGTTCTTCAAATAAAACCCTAAAATGTGTTTATATACTCTGCTACAGTAATCTGCTACAGTGTCCCGTATTATACATGCTACAGTTATTTGTGGAATTACATTTCTACACTTCTCACACTGTTTTGATTATAACTTTCGGTACACTGAATGGATTTATGAACCGTAAATTTCTCTAGAAAATAGACTTCGAGAGCTTTCCAACGGTATATAACATGTTATCTGGTTCATTGTATATCAATACAATTAAATCCGAGAAGATGGTTGACTAGCAGAGGTGAAAATGAAGGGTTTTACTTCACTTTGATGCAAGTTCCTCCAAAACTCCTACAAACATCAAAACCACACAAAAACATAAAAATACCAAGGATTATAGCGAAGAAAGATAGATGAATTGATATGAAAATGATACATAAATAGACACCTATCAATTGGTTTTGTAGTATATGATTTAAGAGAGAGCACTTGTGATGGTTGAATATGCCTTTTTGAGTATTTTAAGGAACTGTCTGAGTTTGTACTTAACTGTAAGACCTAAAATGTGAAACGTACTTCGAAATTGAAAAATTTCCTGCATGAGGCTTGCACTGGTGTTGAAATCTGTTTGAGTTTTGACCTTGTCTGATGATGAAATTGGATGAACGCTAGTAATCTAAGTTTGCTATCATGACAAAAAAGAAAAAAGAGATTATAATAAAGTTGATGGCATTAGCTAATATGAATTTCAGACTTGCTGTCTTGCTTTTATAAGTGTTGCTTTCTAACTTTTACCTTGTTTTGTTCAATTTCTGTAGGAAGAAGCTTTTGAGGGCAATTGATGTTCGCCTTTTTGCAGTTAGACATGACTTAAACACAGCTTATTCTCGTGCTGCGTCTGCGTGTTTCAACCCCTGAAACCGTAGCTGAACTCCAAAACTTTGCGGATCAGTTTGGTGCTCATCGCTTGAAGTAAGAACTCTTCAAATTCTTTCTTCAATTATGTTGAGTAACATTAATGCTAAAAGCTGAGGTTGATGGCAAAAAGGCCAACAATAGTCTTTATACTCTTTACTAGCAATAAAATCTGAGCTTTAACATGTTCTTTCCGTATTTACGGTTGAGTATGGTTACTGGACTCAAGTAGATTGAAGGGAGTTTTTATTATTTGAATAACAATACCTTTGGTTGAATGAGCTTTTATCTTGTACTGAGTAACTATGATCCTGAAAGCTTAAGCTAATGGAACTTCAACTCCAGCCAACAATAATATTCAAACTTTACAACATAAATCTTGCCAATGCCAATTCCATCTTTTGTGCCCTAAGAGAGATTTTTGACTTAATGTAGGGAGGAGGGAAGCAGGTGTAGGGCACCCTAGCTTTGACTATTGGTTGGACTCCTGTCAAATATTTTCACCAATTATCTTGGTTATTATTCAGAAATCATTATTTCTATCAAAAGCTATTATTATTATTATCATCATCATTTATGCATGTTGGTTTTTTGTATGCAATTTTTAGCAAGTGAAAAGATTGGTTTTGCAGTATATGATTTAAGAGAGAGAACTTGTGATGGTTGAGCATGCCTTTTTGAATATTTTAAGGAACTGTCTGAGTTTGTACTTAATTGCAAGAGCAAAATTGTGAAACGTAATTTGAAATTGAAAAACTTCCTGCTTGATGCTTGAACTGGTGTTGAAATCTATTTGCGTTTTGACCTTGTCTGATGATGAAATTGGATGAACACTAGTATTCTAAGTTTGCTATCAGGACAAAAAAGAAAAAAGAGATTATAATAAAGTTGATGGCATTAGCTAATATGAATTTCAGACTTGCTGTCTTGCTTTTATCAGTGTTGCTTTCCAACTTTTACCTTGTTTTGTTCAATTTCTGCAGGAAGGAGCTTTTGAGGGCAATTGATGTTTGCCTTTTTGCAGTTAGACAAGCCTTAAACACAGCTTATTCTCGTGCTGCATCTGCGTGTTTCAACCCCTGAAACAGTAACTGAACTCAGAAACTTTGTGGATCAGTTTGGTGCTCATCGCTTGAAGTAAGAACTCTTCAAATTATTTCTTCAATTATGTTAAGTAACCATTAATGCTAAAAGCTAAGGTTGATGGCGAAAAGGCCTACAATAGTCTTTATACTCTTTACTAGCAATAAAATCTGAGCTTTAACATGTTCTTTCCGTATTTACGGCTGAGTATGGTTACTGGACTCAAGTAGATTGAAGGGAGTTTTTATTATTTGAATAACAATACCTTTGGTTGAATAAGCTTTGATCTTGTACTGAGTAACTATGATCCTGAAAGCTTAAGCTAATAGAACTTCAACTCCAGCCAACAGTAATATTCAAACTTTACAACAGAAATCTTGCCAATGCCAATTCCATCTTTTGTGCCCTAAGAGAGATTTTTGACTTAATGTAGGGAGGAGGGAAGCAGGTGTAGGGCACCCTAGCTTTGACTATTGGTTGGACTCCTGTCAAATATTTTCACCAATTATCTTGGTTATTATTCAGAAATCATTATTTCTATCAAAAGCTATTATTATTATTATCATCATCATTTATGCATGTTGGTTTTTTGTATGCAATTTTTAGCAAGTGAAAAGATTGGTTTTGCAGTATATGATTTAAGAGAGAGAACTTGTGATGGTTGAGCATGCCTTTTTGAATATTTTAAGGAACTGTCTGAGTTTGTACTTAATTGCAAGAGCAAAATTGTGAAACGTAATTTGAAATTGAAAAATTTCCTGCTTGATGCTTGAACTGGTGTTGAAATCTGTTTGCGTTTTGACCTTGTCTGATGATGAAATTGGATGAACACTAGTATTCTAAGTTTGCTATCAGGACAAAAAAGAAAAAAGAGATTATAATAAAGTTGATGGCATTAGCTAATATGAATTTCAGACTTGCTGTCTTGCTTTTATCAGTGTTGCTTTCCAACTTTTACCTTGTTTTGTTCAATTTCTGCAGGAAGGAGCTTTTGAGGGCAATTGATGTTTGCCTTTTTGCAGTTAGACAAGCCTTAAACACAGCTTATTCTCGTGCTGCATCTGCGTGTTTCAACCCCTGAAACAGTAACTGAACTCAGAAACTTTGTGGATCAGTTTGGTGCTCATCGCTTGAAGTAAGAACTCTTCAAATTCTTTCTTCAATTATGTTGAGTAACATTAATGCTAAAAGCTGAGGTTGATGGCAAAAAGGCCAACAATCGTCTTTATACTCTTTACTAGCAACAAAATCTAAGCTTTAACATGTTCTTTCCGTATTTACGGCAGAGTATGGTTACTGGACTCAAGTAGATTGAAGGGAGTTTTTATTATTTGAATAACAATACCTTTGGTTGAATGAGCTTTTATCTTGTACTGAGTAACTATGATCCTGAAAGCTTAAGCTAATAGAACTTCAACTCCAGCCAACAATAATATTCAAACTTTACAACATAAATCTTACCAATGCCAATGCCAGCTTTTGTGCCTGAAGAGAGATTTTTGACTTAATGTAGGGAGGAGGGAAGCAGGTGTAGGGCACCCTAGCTTTGACTATTGGTTGGACTCCTGTCAAATATTTTCACCAATTATCTTGGTTATTATTCAGAAATCATTATTTCTATCAAAAGCTATTATTATTATTATCATCATCATTTATGCATGTTGGTTTTTTGTATGCAATTTTTAGCAAGTGAAAAGATTGGTTTTGCAGTATATGATTTAAGAGAGAGCACTTGTGATGGTTGAGCATGCCTTTTTGAATATTTTAAGGAACTGTCTGAGTTTGTGCTTAATTGCAAGAGCAAAATTGTGAAACGTAATTTGAAATTGAAAAATTTCCTGCTTGATGCTTGAACTGGTGTTGAAATCTGTTTGCGTTTTGACCTTGTCTGATGATGAAATTGGATGAACACTAGTAATCTAAGTTTGCTATTAGGACAAAAAAGAAAAAAGAGATAATAATAAAGTTGATGGCATTAGCTAATATGAATTTCAGACTTGCTGTATCAGTGTTGCTTTCTAACTTTTACCTTGTTTTGTTCAATTTCTGCAGGAAGGAGCTTTTAAGGGCAATTGATGTTCACCTTTTTGCAGTTAGACAAGCCTTAAACACAGCTTATTCTCGTGCTGCATCTGCGTGTTTCAACCCCAGAAACCGTAACTGAACTCAGAAACTTTGCGGATCAGTTTGGTGCTCATCGCTTGAAGTAAGAACTCTTCAAATTCTTTCTTCAATTATGTTGAGTAACATTAATGCTAAAAGCTGAGGTTGATGGAAAAAAGGCCAACAATAGTCTATTTACTCTTTACTAGCAATAAAATCTGAGCTTTAACATGTTGTTTCCGTATTTACAGCTGAGTATGGTTACTGGGCTCAAGTAGATTGAAGGGAGTTTTTATTATTTGAATAACAATACCTTTGGTTGAATGAGCTTTGATCTTGTACTGAGTAACTATGATCCTGAAAGCTTAAGCTAATAGAACTTCAACTCCAGCCAACAGTAATATTCAAACTTTACAACATAAATCTTACCAATGCCAATGCCAACTTTTGTGCCCTAAGAGAGATTTTTGACTTAATGTAGGGAGGAGGGAAGCAGGTGTAGGGCACCCTAGCTTTGACTATTGGTTGGACTCCTGTCAAATATTTTCACCAATTATCTTGGTTATTATTCAGAAATCATTATTTCTATCAAAAGCTATTATTATTATTATCATCATCATTTATGCATGTTGGTTTTTTGTATGCAATTTTTAGCAAGTGAAAAGATTGGTTTTGCAGTATATGATTTAAGAGAGAGCACTTGTGATGGTTGAGCATGCTTTTTTGAATATTTTAAGGAACTGTCTGAGTTTGTAATTAATTGCAAGAGCAAAAACGTGAAACGTAATTCGAAATTGAAAAATTTCCTGCTTGATGCTTGAACTGGTGTTGAAATCTGTTTGAGTTTTGACCTTGTCTGATGATGAAATTGGATGAACACTAGTAATCTAAGTTTGCTATCAGGACAAAAAAGAAAAAGGAGATTATAATAAAGTTGATGGCATTAGCTAATATGATTTTCAGACTTGCTGTCTTGCTTTTATCAGTGTTGCTTTCTAACTTTTACCTTGTTTTGTTCAATTTCTGCAGGAAGGAGCTTTTGAGGGCAATTGATGTTCGCCTTTTTGTAGTTAGACAAGACTTAAACACAGCTTATTCTCGTGCTGCGTCTGCGTGTGTCAACCCCTGAAACCGTAGCTGAACTCCAAAGCTTTGCGGATCAGTTTGGTGCTCATCTCTTGAAGTAAGAACTCTTCAAATTCTTTCTTCAATTATGTTGAGTAACCATTAATGCTAAAAGCTGAGGTTGAGTAACATGTTTTGGATTTTCCCCTTGTTTTGTGGCTTGTTTCTTATTGCGAGCAATGTTGACATCATTGTGATTAGGCAGCTACACATTATTTCTTGCTACTCAGTCCATCAATCCAAAAAATTATGTAACGTACCATGAAGCTAATTTATAGATAATGTATTAAAAACATTTTAAAGCTAAAATCCTCTTTGAAATATTGTGTGGCTAACATTGTTGAAATAGAATTTAATATTAAAGTTTCAAGGTATATAGGCTAGAAACTTCGACGTATATTCCAGTGGTGAACCTGAATAGGCACTATACTGGTCTGCAATGAGGGTGGACAATGCCACGTACCTTGAAACTACTTATTAGCAATTCTTTAAAGAAAAAAACATTTCAGCTATAGTTGTGTTATTTGATATGTTGAAGCCAACTAGTCGAAGCATAATTTTTCTTTTAAACAATGTATATAGGCTATAAACTGATTGCATACATTCTCGTGGTGAATCTGAATATGCTGTGGAAAAACAGCTTTTTTTAATGTCGTCTTCTTTTGGATTTTTTCCTCTCGTTTTGTGGGTTGTTTCTTATTGCGAGCAATGTTAACATCATTGTGATTAGGCAGCTGCACATTATTTATTGCTACTCAGTCCATCAATCCGAAAAATTATGTAACGTACCATGAAGCTAATTTATAGATAATGTATTAAAAACATTTTAAAGCTAAATCCTCTCATGAAATATTGTGTGGCTAACATTGTTGAAATAGAATTTAATATTAAAGTTTCAAGGTATATAGGCTGGAAACTTCGACGTATATTCCAGTGGTGAACCTGAATAGGCACTATACTGGTTTGCAATGAGGGTGGACAACGCCACGTACCTTGAAACTACTTATTAGCTAATCTTTAAAGAGAAAAAAATTTCAGCAATAGTAGTGTTATTTGCTATGTTGAAGCCAACTAGTCGAAGCATAATTTTTCTTTTAAACAACGTTTATAGGCTATAAACCGATTGCATACATTCTCATGGTGAATTTGAATATGCTGTAGAAAAACAGCTTTTTTTAATGTCGTCTTGTTTTGGATTTTTTCCTCTCGTTTTGTGGCTTGTTTCTTATTGCGAGCAATGTTGACATCATTGTGATTAGGCAGCTGCACATTATTTATTGCTACTCAGTCCATCAATCCGAAAAATTATGTAACGTACCATGAAGCTAATTTATAGATAATGTATTAAAAATATTTTAAAGCTAAATACTCTCATGAAATATTGTGTGGCTAACATTGTTGAAATAGAATTTAATATTAAAGTTTCAAGGTATATAGGCTGGAAACTTCGACGTATATTTTAGTGGTGAACCTGAATAGGCACTATACTGGTCTGCAATGAGGGTGGACAATGCCACGTACCTTGAAACTACTTATTAGCCAATCTTTAAAGAGAAAAACATTTCAGCAATAGTAGTGTTATTTGATATGTTGAAGCCAACTAGTCGAAGCATAATTTGAATTTTAAACAACGTATATAGGCTATAAACCGATTGCATACATTCTCGTGGTGAATCTGAATATGCTGTGGAAAACACGGTTTGTAATTTTAGGTCTTGTTTTTTTGGTTTTCTTTTTCCCCCTGTTTTGGCTTGTCTCTTATTAGGAGCAATTTTGACATCGGTGTGGATAAGGCAACTGCTTATTACTGCATACTTCAATTGGTCATTTGCAAAGCTTCCGGTGCATCTAAGTGTAAGCATACTTTCTTCACTCTAGGTTAATACCGTCCCTTCTTCTTGGTTTGTAGTTACATTCTCACTTTATATCGTTTGTTTGTTGGTGGATTTAACAATATATGCCATCTTTGCTCTCTTTTTGGCTGATTGATATATATCATTTAGATAAAATATTGAATTGTGTTACACTAACAACAATTGCAATGATTATAGTACATGGTATTTTTGGTATATCAAGATATTATAGAATTTGATAAATTTGCATTCCTATGAACATGGGTGATTGACCTTTAATTGCTTTGACTTCCTATTTGTTATGCTGGTTGTGACCATCCTTTTTGTATTAAATCCAATAGTTAGGATAATGTTGTTGGAGATTTTATTTTCTGTTATGTGTTTCTTTTGTCGTCTTCACTGATTTATTGTTAGTCAGTCCATCAAATTGTTGACATATGATTAATTTACAATGATAACCAATCTAAATGAACATTACAAGAATATGAAACCAGAAATAGTAAAAAGCTCATAACCTGCCACCTAAAAGTGTGAACTATTTTCAACTTTGGTGAATAATTACAATAATCTATAATTTCATAACAAACACTCAGAAAACTTATGTGTTAGTGCAGGTGTCCTTCAATCATGGATAAATCCTGGATTTGGTCGAATAGATTATCTCCGGAATATGACATAGGGGTTAAGAATTTCCTAGACTTTGCTAGAGCCCATACAACTGACCCAAAGTTCATTAAATGCCCTTGTAATGCATGTCGTTGTTTAGCCTTCCACACCCATAATGAAGTGCGCCATCATTTGTTTTGTAATGGTTTTGACACAACCTACAAAACCTGGATTTGGCATGGTGAAGTCACTCCAAATAGGGAAGATAGCAATAGGAAGTCATCATTTGTCGAATGCCCTGAATTCCCTATCGATGATACACTAGATATGGTGAATGATGCCTTTAAGTACAATGAGGATGATCCCAAAAAACTTAAAAATTTACTTGAAGATGCTGAGAAGCCCTTATACCCAGGTTGCACTTCCCACTCAAAACTAACTGCCTTGATGCAGCTTTACAAAATAAAAGGGAGATTTGGTTGGTCAGACAATAGTTTCTCAGAATTACTGAATGTGTTATCTGAAATGTTACCATAAAACAACGAAATGCCTTCATCCATGTATGAAGCTAAGAAGACAATGGTTGCCTTGGGTTTGTCATATGAAAAAATAGATGCATGTCCCAATGATTGCATTTTATATAGGAAAAAGTATGCATCTTCAACATGTTGTCCTACGTGTGGGTTGTCACGTTGGAAAGTACCGGTTAGAACTTCCAAAGGTAAAAAGGGCATTCCCGTAAAAGTACTGTGGTACTTCCCCCCCATTCCCAGGTTTAGGAGGTTATTTCAGTCTCCCCAAATTGCAAAAAACTTTTCTTGGCATGCTAAACAAAGAATCGTAGACGGTAAACTTAGCATCCAGCTGATACACCATCTTGGAAATTAGTTGATAGGATGTGGCCTGCTTTCGGGGTTGAAAGTAGAAACCTTCGGCTTGCTATTCTCTCTCTTCTGCTTGCTGTATTGGTGAGCTTAAGGAGAGTGCATTATGCACTCCAAAGAGAACAACGAAGTTGCAAGGCTCTACAGCTGTTAGCTTTTCACCTAAGCTTGAGTTTGATGATGGCGATGTTGATGATGATATGGATCCAGCAATGAAGGAGAAACTTGACAGGTTGGGTGGGCATTTGAGTTTTCTAATTTTTTTTTCTGATTAAGATGACGAATTTAATATTTAACTTCAAATGGGAATTCAAAGTAAATGCAAAAACCGCTGTTGATGCCTCATTTTCTAGATTTTAGATACTGCAAGTTATTTTGCCTAACTGTCACCTTAAGGGTTGTTGATGATGAATTTGTATGTTAGTATAGCTAGCTTACTTCGTTTAGCTAGAGTAGAATCTCAACTCATTCAAATTTGCTTTAGCTTTTGCATTCTCTTTCTAGAGGTCTTATTTTCCTTCTCTGTCTCTTTCTCCAGTTAAAAGTGTTGGTAAAAAAGTGAAGATCCAGAATTAGAGTTGTGACTCTGAAGGTTAGGTTTATTTTTTGATTTGGTTGTAGTGCTTGTAATTATAGGTCTATATGAGAAAGGTGTGCTCAGCTCTTTGTAATGAATTAACTAGAGCAGTGTTTGTAACGAAGATGAAAGAGAAGCAATGCATTCATAAAAATTTACATCTTCCAGAACATTACAATCTTATAAATATAGATATGTAGCATATACTTTCGTAGAGTTTTTTGGTTGATCATCTATTATCTGACCTCGATATGTTCAACGATATAGATGGTTATTGTGGATGGAATGACATATCATTTTCTCTATCATTATTATTTATTCAATGTAGGGAAGTAGAAGACTTTGCTAGGAGATTGAATTCAGATTGGCCGCAAAGGATGCAGGAGATTTTATCATTAGGCCAAGAAAGACGACTCGTATCAGTATCTATGAATGGAAATGGTTCCACACATAGATGTACAAGTATGAGTTTTCTTTTCTTCCCTTATTTTTTTGGGTAAGACAATGTTAATGGGATTCAGCACTGCAGATCAGGTGCATCAATTTATCATTTTAAACAAAAGTTAGTGACATGCATATAAAATTCAGAGATAACTTCTTTGCATTGTAGCATGAATTTTCTTTGCATTTACTTCTTTGCATTCTTTACTAGAATTTTCTTTGTAAAATAAATTTCTTAATAGATCCTCTAGAAATCAGCATTTCAGGGAGTCATTAGCCCCAGATCTGAGATTCATCTGTCATAGTGAATGTGGACAGATACCAAATGTTGACCAACATTTGGCCTGTGATATTTACGTAGTAACTTGCTTCTTGGTCAGTGCTTTCATGATTAATAACTTCCATGAATGAATCAATTCTTATCTATTACATTTTAACAGGTGAGTCCATTATTTCTCCTGGAGCCAAGCAAGGGTTAATACCCTGTGCAGTACCACTAGCCGAAAGTAGCTCAGGTACAGATAAACTATTGTATATGTTTAGCATTTTTTATATTTGAGAAGTGCCAAAGCTGAAGTCTTATGTGATTTCATTTTTAAATAGGTGCTGTGACTGCATTGCTGAGATGGCCAACAGCTCCACCTGGGTGAGAAGATCATATGCTTCTGATTCTTCAGCCTTTTTTTTAAACATTTTTTTTAAATTCTTTTTAAATAACTTTGCTGCAATAACTGCAGGATGAACAAATTGAATATGTTAAAGAAAAATTGACAGAAGAGGGAAAGGAGCAAGATCTAAACAAGGGGAAACCACCCGCTCAGGTTTTCTCCTAATAATTTTTCTCTTCATTGTTTGCGGCAAGCCAGTCAACACTTAGCTTGTTGTCAATCTGTGTTCATTCTACTCTATTAATTTATTAATGTCAAAACATCTTTTAATTTTCATGATTCGTGTAAATATCTTGCGTCAATTGTTTTTGTTATTTTACTGTTTGCAATTGAAATGTCTTATATCAACATTTTCTGGTGGTAATATTTAAGTTAGGATATGTTGCTTTATTAACTTGCTGGGATTTATGAAAATAGGTATAAGGCTCTAGCTATTTGGGGGTCATTTTTTAACTTGGATATTAAGATCATGTCTTTGATTATAGTATATCAAATGCTCATTAATGTATGAATTATTGTAGATCAAAGATATTATTTATTTCCCCCAGTGATTTTGTAACTTCATGTTTTGATGTTTGGTAGAATAGCTGCCCTGTTGTTTGTGTTACCTATACTTCATAGCTTAATTGTGTATTGTTATATGCAGGAACAATATATTAGGGACGCAATTGGTTCTCCATTGCTCTCCTTCACCTTGATGCAACCACATGCGATAAGTTGCTTAAAATAAGTACAGTTTAAGTTAGTAAATAGTTGCATTTTAATTCAGTTTGACAGTTCAAGTTATCTTTTATATATTATTTATCTCACCTTTTTTTGGTGATTTGTTTGAAGTTAGTGTTATGTTTTGCAAATATTTTTGTATTCGTATTCTATAATTTGTTTGAAGTTAGTAAATATTTTGAAGTTAGTGTTATGTTTTGCAAATATCTAGACCTGTATTTTTCTACAGTTTAAATCAGTTTACTCTTCTGAACAGAGATATTGATCATGATGATATTGAGATTTAAGTACTTGTACTGCAAATTTGGTTTCAGACAAAGCTGAACTGTCATATCTCACTTTTGCTACATAATAAGAGCTTAAACTATACTGTTACACGCATGTTCTATAGGCAACTAAATTAATTATAATAACTTTGAAATAGGATGTTGTCACAAATACTAAATTATGCCAAGATATATAACTTTTCTGTTTATAATATGGTAAGCAAAAAGGTTCCTAAAATGCTTGTCAATGGGCTGTCCCTGTCGATTATAGGTTTGCTAAGCGTAAACGAAAACCCTAGTTAGATATAGCTAGGTTTTTCTTGGAATCTCTAGGGTTTGATAACTACAATTTACTAAACACTTTTCAAGTGTTTAGTTTTCGTCCACGGAGCAAACATTTTTCAATTCCGTCAACTCAACTGCAGATAATTATATTTATATTTTATAATATACACGTAGTAATGCAAAAGACATACATAATCTATATATATACACACACACATCTAAATGTACATGAAGTTTTGTATTTCAAAGGAAAATGGAAAAACATAATATATTAAAATGATCCAATTAGTTTGCAATTGTATCTTTGAAGACTAAAATTAAAGACAAACTTGACAAACAAGGGTTTGGATGGAAGTGTAATAACTCAGTTCGTGCTTAACTAGATTATGGATTAAATAATATTTATAATAAATAATCTGGCATATGCAAAGGAAGTTATGGGCTCTACATAACACAAGGGATTGGTTAGAGGCTTCTACAAGGAAACAAGCAAGTAGCTTAAGCAAGGAAGAATACGAATAACTCCCTTTTATTTAGTTTATTGTAAGAAATACTTAAAAAAAATTATTTCTGTGGAAAGCAAGTTTATTGTACTATTGACCATTGCATGTATATGATTAATTTTCTAAGCTAATCTACTTAAGTAATTTGTAAATTGAATTTGTTATGAACAAGTTAAATTGAATTTGTTATAAACAAGGTAAGTGTGTTGATTTTGTACATTTTAAGTTTAATTTTGTACTTATTGGACTGTTAAGTAGTAGGTTGACTTCGTAAATAGGTTTCATGGATTTTCTTTTTTGTTTTGTTAATTTATGCTCTGTAGCTAGCTTTTATATTTTCAAATGTTATATATTTGATTTTAGATGATGTTACAAACATGGAGAAGTTCTACCAATAGTGCGATCCTGGTGGGTTTCGTTTTTGTTTTTTCTTTTCTTTAATTTTGTTTGTTTGCTTGGTTTATTTAATACGAAATATATTACATTGGCTGCCAATATAAATTGTTAAGATATTTTGGTGGTGTTTAGTTAATGGCTTTGTTTTTTTTTTTCAGACCAATATTATCTGAATTTTGTTATTATTTTTTCTGTTTTGTATGAATTGTTGGTTAATCTGTTTTTAATTTTTTTCTATTTTGTCTAAATTGTTGGTCACTTACTGTGCTGAGAATTGCTAAGTTCAATGTTCTGGATATCAAAACAAATAAAAAATAAAAAGAATGCAAAGTTCAAAGTTGGTTGTGTTCTTTTTAGCCGTTTTTATTTTTTATTTCTTTAGGCAAGTTTTCTACTATAGCATTTGAAGCTTCCTTTTGCACAACTTGTTTTTGGATTTCTTTTGTATTCAATGCTAATTCAGAATTGCTCTAGTTTTGCTACTTTGGTTGTTTAGGCTAGCAAAGCAGGTAGTTTGTGCAATAAATATAACAAGATAATGTATTTAGTTTGTGTTGTTCATTATATGTGACTCACCTGAAAGTAAATAGTTTGTGCTAACTATTGCATCTTCAGCATTTATTTTCTTTGCTGTGGAAGGTTTTTTAACTGGAAATTACTCACTAATTGTAAATGTAACAGGAGCTCAGAGAAGAGAGTGATTGCAATTGCCACTAGCAATGATGGTAAGCATGTTTGTTTTGCTGACAAATTTGGAGTTGTTTGGGTTTTGGACCTGCATGAAGTTGATTGCAGTCAAGCATTAGTCAATAAGAAGGCATCACCATTGCTTGCTCATTATTGTAGTATAATTACCAACCTGGTGAGTTAGTCACAATTTTGCATTTAGATCTTTCTTTTTCTTCTCATACACATGGATTTTTGTTGGCTTAGTAGCATTTTTGAGCTTAGATCTTGAACAGATTAATGCCCCTCATGCATCAAAAGATTTTTGCAGGATAAAATCTTTCTAGAGTTTGTAGAATCAATTACTGTCCTCGTCTTTTACCTATTGCCAAAAAAGGTATTTGTTTCTGAGTACTGAAACTATATTATGAATTTCTTATACTGCTACCCCAAGAAAACTCGCCACCGTGACTTGCATCTTTCTTTGCCCCTTCATTATCTAGGTATATTCTTTCTTATAATTGTTGTCAAAAATGTAGGTCATACTTGGTGAGGAGAGTTTCCATGGGATATCAAAAATGTCGTTTAAAATCATTTTGGCAAGGCCAGCATTGGTTTTCAACTCAGATGCTATTTGCTCTTGATTACATGATCTATCTGCTTCACACTTAGGCCATATAGGCTATGTTTTTGTTCATTTCCCCTTGTTTTCCTAGAGTGATAGCAGCTTCATTGACAATAGTTTTTAATATTTTTCCAATTGATATGAAATTGGAAATGGCAGAAAAATCCATTCAATTGAGCACAATGTGGGTCCTGACCTTATATATATATATATGTCTGTTTCACTTTTAAAGAGATCATTTTTTTGCAGTGCAGTGTTAGCACATTTTATTCTGAAAGAGAAACTGCATATATTTGGTGTGGTTGGATGTGTTCTCTGCGTGGTGGGCTCTGTTAGCATCATTTCACATACTCCACATGAGAGACAACTGGAATCGGTCAAGGAAGTCTGGCACCTTGCTGCAGGTATGTAAAAAGTAACCATGAAGTTGATTGTCCTATTGCCTATAATAGACCTTGTAGATTTCAGGATTTAGTCCTTTGCTAGGATTTCGATCCATGTATTTTTGTCTAATGTAGGTTTTCTTGTCTGTAGTGGCTTAGTTTTGGTTGTGGTTGCTGTACTTATTTTTCGATTTGAATCATTGAAAGTGAATGATTGGTATGCTTTAAATTACGGTCAAATATTGTCAGCTTAAGTTCTAGTACCATAAAACTCATTTTTGGGGTTGCAATCTGCTCTACTTTTGCAGTAAGTGTTGAAATGCAGGAGCAACGGGTAAAAAGTGTAGCTGCTGGTTAAGAACTGCAAGTGTCCTTAAATTTGTTTCAGTTGTTCTTTTTCTGATACTATTTAATTTGCTTATTGACATGTCTACTATTATGATTGTTACAAAGAACTATTTATATCTCTTTTTAATTAAACACTCGCACAGATCATTTATTTTAATAGTGTATAATAAATCTAGGAGAGGAGCTATTTGTGTGTATTGTATATGCCAAATTGGAGTATTGACAAAATCGTACAGGGTAGAAAAATAACAAAAATTAGTACTATTATGTTTTTTAAGGAGCAAAACTATATCTATAATTACAAAGCAATATTTATCGGTCAACAAGCGTCAAATATGATGAAATTAAAAAATTTTACCGTTAGCGAGCCATATTTATCGGGCAAAAAGCGACAAATATGGTACAATAGAATGTGGAATCATATTTATCATTCAACAAGTGCCAAATATGATGAAATTTAAATAATGTTACCGTTGGCATACCATATTTATCGGGCAAAAAGCGCCAAATATGGTTAAATTTAAAAATTTTGACCGTTATCATGTCATATTTGTCGGTCAAAAAGTGATAAATATGGTACAATAGAAAGTAGATTCATATTTATCGGACAAAAAGCGCCAAATATGATTAAATTTAAATAACTTGACCGTTGGCATGCCATATTTATCGGTTAAAAAGCGCCAAATATGGTATAATTTAAAAAATTTGACCGTTACCATGCCATATTTATCGGTCAAAAAGCGATAAATATATTACAATTCAAAAAATTTGACCGTTGGAAACACTATATTTGTCATAAAAAGTGACAAATATGTGAGAGTATTATGGGTTATATTTGGCGCTCTTATGTGAGAAATATGGTTGACTATATTTGACGTTTTGACCGACCGTCAAATATTGCCAAATATACCATATTTGGAGGTGCCATTGGTGTCGTTTTTATGACCACCAAATATGGTCATATTTGACGGTCAAAGACCGCCAAATATGGCATTTTTTGTTGTAGCGATTGTCCATACTTCAAGAATCAAGACAAGAAATCCAAAGAAATGAAAGCCACAAAATGGGATGATAGTGAGGCTAGCTCCACCGAAGAAGAAGATTGCGAAGTGGCAAACATGTGTTTCATGGCTTTAAGAGAAGATGAGGTAAGTATTCTAAACTATGATCCTAAGCGATATGATGAATTACTTGAAGCATTCCAAAATTTACATGTACATATTGATAAACAAAATTCAAAAATCAATGCTTTAAAAAAGAAGTCAAAAATCATGTTAACATGATTAGAAAAGTTGGTGGAAACAAATGAAGCTTTAGAAAATGAAAATGAAATTGTAAAGCAAAAAGATTTATAGATAATGTATTAAAAATATTTTAAAGCTAAATACTCTCATGAAATATTGTGTGGCTAACATTGTTGAAATAGAATTTAATATTAAAGTTTCAAGGTATATAGGCTGGAAACTTCGACGTATATTTTAGTGGTGAACCTGAATAGGCACTATACTGGTCTGCAATGAGGGTGGACAATGCCACGTACCTTGAAACTACTTATTAGCCAATCTTTAAAGAGAAAAACATTTCAGCAATAGTAGTGTTATTTGATATGTTGAAGCCAACTAGTCGAAGCATAATTTGAATTTTAAACAACGTATATAGGCTATAAACCGATTGCATACATTCTCGTGGTGAATCTGAATATGCTGTGGAAAACACGGTTTCTAATTTTAGGTCTTGTTTTTTTGGTTTTCTTTTTCCCCCTGTTTTGGCTTGTCTCTTATTAGGAGCAATTTTGACATCGGTGTGGATAAGGCAACTGCTTATTACTGCATACTTCAATTGGTCATTTGCAAAGCTTCCGGTGCATCTAAGTGTAAGCATACTTTCTTCACTCTAGGTTAATACCGTCCCTTCTTCTTGGTTTGTAGTTACATTCTCACTTTATATCGTTTGTTTGTTGGTGGATTTAACAATATATGCCATCTTTGCTCTCTTTTTGGCTGATTGATATATATCATTTAGATAAAATATTGAATTGTGTTACACTAACAACAATTGCAATGATTATAGTACATGGTATTTTTGGTATATCAAGATATTATAGAATTTGATAAATTTGCATTCCTATGAACATGGGTGATTGACCTTTAATTGGTTTGACTTCCTATTTGTTATGCTGGTTGTGACCATCCTTTTTGTATTAAATCCAATAGTTAGGATAATGTTGTTGGAGATTTTATTTTCTGTTATGTGTTTCTTTTGTCGTCTTCACTGATTTATTGTTAGTCAGTCCATCAAATTGTTGACATATGATTAATTTACAATGATAACCAATCTAAATGAACATTACAAGAATATGAAACCAGAAATAGTAAAAAGCTCATAACCTGCCACCTAAAAGTGTGAACTATTTTCAACTTTGGTGAATAATTACAATAATCTATAATTTCATAACAGACACTCAAAACACTTATGTGTTAGTGCAGGTGTCCTTCAATCATGGATAAATCCTGGATTTGGTCGAATAGATTATCTCCGGAATATGACATAGGGGTTAAGAATTTCCTAGACTTTGCTAGAGCCCATACAACTGACCCAAACTTCATTAAATGCCCTTGTAATGCATGTCGTTGTTTAGCCTTCCACACCCATAATGAAGTGCGCCATCATTTGTTTTGTAATGGTTTTGACACAACCTACAAAACCTGGATTTGGCATGGTGAAGTCACTCCAAATAGGGAAGATAGCAATAGGAAGTCATCATTTGTCGAATGCCCTGAATTCCCTATCGATGATACACTAGATATGGTGAATGATGCCTTTAAGTACAATGAGGATGATCCCAAAAAACTTAAAAATTTACTTGAAGATGCTGAAAAGCCCTTATACCCAGGTTGCACTTCCCACTCAAAACTATCTGCCTTGATGCAGCTTTACAAAATAAAAGGGAGATTTGGTTGGTCAGACAATAGTTTCTCAGAATTACTGAATGTGTTATCTGAAATGTTGCCACAAAACAACGAAATGCCTTCATCCATGTATGAAGCTAAGAAGACAATGGTTGCCTTGGGTTTGTCATATGAAAAAATAGATGCATGTCCCAATGATTGCATTTTATATAGGAAAAAGTATGCATCTTCAACATGTTGTCCTACGTGTGGGTTGTCACGTTGGAAAGTACCGGTTAGAACTTCCAAAGGTAAAAAGGGCATTCCCGTAAAAGTACTGTGGTACTTCCCCCCCATTCCCAGGTTTAGGAGGTTATTTCAGTCTCCCCAAATTGCAAAAAACTTTTCTTGGCATGCTAAACAAAGAATCGTAGACGGTAAACTTAGCATCCAGCTGATACACCATCTTGGAAATTAGTTGATAGGATGTGGCCTGCTTTCGGGGTTGAAAGTAGAAACCTTCGGCTTGCTATTCTCTCTCTTCTGCTTGCTGTATTGGTGAGCTTAAGGAGAGTGCATTATGCACTCCAAAGAGAACAACGAAGTTGCAAGGCTCTACAGCTGTTAGCTTTTCACCTAAGCTTGAGTTTGATGATGGCGATGTTGATGATGATATGGATCCAGCAATGAAGGAGAAACTTGACAGGTTGGGTGGGCATTTGAGTTTTCTAATTTTTTTTTCTGATTAAGATGACGAATTTAATATTTAACTTCAAATGGGAATTCAAAGTAAATGCAAAAACCGCTGTTGATGCCTCATTTTCTAGATTTTAGATACTGCAAGTTATTTTGCCTAACTGTCACCTTAAGGGTTGTTGATGATGAATTTGTATGTTAGTATAGCTAGCTTACTTCGTTTAGCTAGAGTAGAATCTCAACTCATTCAAATTTGCTTTAGCTTTTGCATTCTCTTTCTAGAGGTCTTATTTTCCTTCTCTGTCTCTTTCTCCAGTTAAAAGTGTTGGTAAAAAAGTGAAGATCCAGAATTAGAGTTGTGACTCTGAAGGTTAGATTAGGTTTATTATTTGATTTGGTTGTAGTGCTTGTAATTATAGGTCTATATGAGAAAGGCGTGCTCAGCTCTTTGTAATGAATTAACTAGAGCAGTGTTTGTAACGAAGATGAAAGAGAAGCAATGCATTCATAAAAATTTACATCTTCTAGAACATTACAATCTTATAAATATAGATATGTAGCATATACTTTCGTAGAGTTTTTTGGTTGATCATCTATTATCTGACCTCGATATGTTCAACGATATAGATGGTTATTGTGGATGGAATGACATATCATTTTCTCTATAATTATTATTTATTCAATGTAGGGAGGTAGAAGACTTTGCTAGGAGATTGAATTCAGATTGGCCGCAAAGGATGCAGGAGATTTTATCATTAGGCCAAGAAAGACGACTCGTATCAGTATCTATGAATGGAAATGGTTCCACACATAGATGTACAAGTATGAGTTTTCTTTTCTTCCCTTATTTTTTTGGGTAAGACAATGTTAATGGGATTCAGCACTGCAGATCAGGTGCATCAATTTATCATTTTAAACAAAAGTTAGTGACATGCATATAAAATTCAGAGATAACTTCTTTGCATTGTAGCATGAATTTTCTTTGCATTTACTTCTTTGCATTGTAGCATGAATTTTCTTTGTAAAATAAATTTCTTAATAGATCCTCTAGAAATCAACATTTCAGGGAGTCATCAGCCCCAGATCTGAGATTCATCTGTCATAGTGAATGTGGACAGATACCAAATGTTGACCAACATTTGGCCTGTGATATTTACGTAGTAACTTGCTTCTTGGTCAGTGCTTTCATGATTAATAACTTCCATGAATGAATCAATTCTTATCTATTACATTTTAACAGGTGAGTCCATTATTTCTCCTGGAGCCAAGCAAGGGTTAATACCCTGTGCAGTACCACTAGCCGAAAGTAGCTCAGGTACAGATAAACTATTGTATATGTTTAGCATTTTTTATATTTGAGAAGTGCCAAAGCTGAAGTCTTATGTGATTTCATTTTTAAATAGGTGCTGTGACTGCATTGCTGAGATGGCCAACAGCTCCACCTGGGTGAGAAGATCATATGCTTCTGATTCTTCAGCCTTTTTTTTAAACATTTTTTTTAAATTCTTTTTAAATAACTTTGCTGCAATAACTGCAGGATGAACAAATTGAATATGTTAAAGAAAAATTGACAGAAGAGGGAAAGGAGCAAGATCTAAACAAGGGGAAACCACCCGCTCAGGTTTTCTCCTAATAATTTTTCTCTTCATTGTTTGCGGCAAGCCAGTCAACACTTAGCTTGTTGTCAATCTGTGTTCATTCTTCTCTATTAATTTATTAATGTCAAAACATCTTTTAATTTTCATGATTCGTGTAAATATCTTGCGTCAATTGTTTTTGTTATTTTACTGTTTGCAATTGAAATGTCTTATATCAACATTTTCTGGTGGTAATATTTAAGTTAGGATATGTTGCTTTATTAACTTGATGGGATTTATGAAAATAGGTATAAGGCTCTAGCTATTTGGGGGTCATTTTTTAACTTGGATATTAAGATCATGTCTTTGATTATAGTATATCAAATGCTCATTAATGTATGAATTATTGTAGATCAAAGATATTATTTATTTCCCCCAGTGATTTTGTAACTTCATGTTTTGATGTTTGGTAGAATAGCTGCCCTGTTGTTTGTGTTACCTATACTTCATAGCTTAATTGTGTATTGTTATATGCAGGAACAATATATTAGGGACGCAATTGGTTCTCCATTGCTCTCCTTCACCTTGATGCAACCACATGCGGTAAGTTGCTTAAAATAAGTACAGTTTAAGTTAGTAAATAGTTGCATTTTAATTCAGTTTGACAGTTCAAGTTATCTTTTATATATTATTTATCTCACCTTTTTTTGGTGATTTGTTTGAAGTTAGTGTTATGTTTTGCAAATATTTTTGTATTCGTATTCTATAATTTGTTTGAAGTTAGTAAATATTTTGAAGTTAGTGTTATGTTTTGCAAATATCTAGACCTGTATTTTTCTACAGTTTAAATCAGTTTACTCTTCTGAACAGAGATATTGATCATGATGATATTGAGATTTAAGTACTTGTACTGCAAATTTGGTTTCAGACAAAGCTGAACTGTCATATCTCACTTTTGCTACATAATAAGAGCTTAAACTATACTGTTACACGCATGTTCTATAGGCAACTAAATTAATTATAATAACTTTGAAATAGGATGTTGTCACAAATACTAAATTATGCCAAGATATATAACTTTTCTGTTTATAATATGGTAAGCAAAAAGGTTCCTAAAATGCTTGTCAATGGGCTGTCCCTGTCGATTATAGGTTTGCTAAGCGTAAACGAAAGCCCTAGTTAGATATAGCTAGGTTTTTCTTGGAATCTCTAGGGTTTGATAACTACAATTTACTAAACACTTTTCAAGTGTTTAGTTTTCGTCCACGGAGCAAACATTTTTCAATTCCGTCAACTCAACTGCAGATAATTATATTTATATTTTATAATATACACGTAGTAATGCAAAAGACATACATAATCTATATATATACACACACACATCTAAATGTACATGAAGTTTTGTATTTCAAAGGAAAATGGAAAAACATAATATATTAAAATGATCCAATTAGTTTGCAATTGTATCTTTGAAGACTAAAATTAAAGACAAACTTGACAAACAAGGGTTTGGATGGAAGTGTAATAACTCAGTTCGTGCTTAACTAGATTATGGATTAAATAATATTTATAATAAATAATCTGGCATATGCAAAGGAAGTTATGGGCTCTACATAACACAAGGGATTGGTTAGAGGCTTCTACAAGGAAACAAGCAAGTAGCTTAAGCAAGGAAGAATACGAATAACTCCCTTTTATTTAGTTTATTGTAAGAAATACTTAAAAAAAATTATTTCTGTGGAAAGCAAGTTTATTGTACTATTGACCATTGCATGTATATGATTAATTTTCTAAGCTAATCTACTTAAGTAATTTGTAAATTGAATTTGTTATGAACAAGTTAAATTGAATTTGTTATAAACAAGGTAAGTGTGTTGATTTTGTACATTTTAAGTTTAATTTTGTACTTATTGGACTGTTAAGTAGTAGGTTGACTTCGTAAATAGGTTTCATGGATTTTTTTTTTTGTTTTGTTAATTTATGCTCTATAGCTAGCTTTTATATTTTCAAATGTTATATATTTGATTTTAGATGATGTTACAAACATGGAGAAGTTCTACCAATAGTGCGATCCTGGTGGGTTTCGTTTTTGTTTTTTCTTTTCTTTAATTTTGTTTGTTTGCTTGGTTTATTTAATACGAAATATATTACATTGGCTGCCAATATAAATTGTTAAGATATTTTGGTGGTGTTTAGTTAATGGCTTTGTTTTTTTTTTTCAGACCAATATTATCTGAATTTTGTTATTATTTTTTCTGTATTGTATGAATTGTTGGTTAATCTGTTTTTAATTTTTTTCTATTTTGTCTAAATTGTTGATCACTTACTGTGCTGAGAATTGCTAAGTTCAATGTTCTGGATATCAAAACAAATAAAAAATAAAAAGAATGCAAAGTTCAAAGTTGGTTGTGTTCTTTTTAGCCGTTTTTATTTTTTATTTCTTTAGGCAAGTTTTCTACTATAGCATTTGAAGCTTCCTTTTGCACAACTTTTTTTTGGATTTCTTTTGTATTCAATGCTAATTCAGAATTGCTCTAGTTTTGCTACTTTGGTTGTTTAGGCTAGCAAAGCAGGTAGTTTGTGCAATAAATATAACAAGATAATGTATTTAGTTTGTGTTGTTCATTATATGTGACTCACCTGAAAGTAAATAGTTTGTGCTAACTATTGCATCTTCAGCATTTATTTTCTTTGCTGTGGAAGGTTTTTTAACTGGAAATTACTCACTAATTGTAAATGTAACAGGAGCTCAGAGAAGAGAGTGATTGCAATTGCCACTAGCAATGATGGTAAGCATGTTTGTTTTGCTGACAAATTTGGAGTTGTTTGGGTTTTGGACCTGCATGAAGTTGATTGCAGTCAAGCATTAGTCAATAAGAAGGCATCACCATTGCTTGCTCATTATTGTAGTATAATTACCAACCTGGTGAGTTAGTCACAATTTTGCATTTAGATCTTTCTTTTTCTTCTCATACACATGGATTTTTGTTGGCTTAGTAGCATTTTTGAGCTTAGATCTTGAACAGATTAATGCCCCTCATGCATCAAAAGATTTTTGCAGGATAAAATCTTTCTAGAGTTTGTAGAATCAATTACTGTCCTCGTCTTTTACCTATTGCCAAAAAAGGTATTTGTTTCTGAGTACTGAAACTATATTATGAATTTCTTATACTGCTACCCCAAGAAAACTCGCCACCGTGACTTGCATCTTTCTTTGCCCCTTCATTATCTAGGTATATTCTTTCTCATAATTGTTGTCAAAAATGTAGGTCATACTTGGTGAGGAGAGTTTCCATGGGATATCAAAAATGTCGTTTAAAATCATTTTGGCAAGGCCAGCATTGGTTTTCAACTCAGATGCTATTTGCTCTTGATTACATGATCTATCTGCTTCACACTTAGGCCATATAGGCTATGTTTTTGTTCATTTCCCCTTGTTTTCCTAGAGTGATAGCAGCTTCATTGACAATAGTTTTTAATATTTTTCCAATTGATATGAAATTGGAAATGGCAGAAAAATCCATTCAATTGAGCACAATGTGGGTCCTGACCTTATATATATATATATGTCTGTTTCACTTTTAAAGAGATCATTTTTTTGCAGTGCAGTGTTAGCACATTTTATTCTGAAAGAGAAACTGCATATATTTGGTGTGGTTGGATGTGTTCTCTGCGTGGTGGGCTCTGTTAGCATCATTTCACATACTCCACATGAGAGACAACTGGAATCGGTCAAGGAAGTCTGGCACCTTGCTGCAGGTATGTAAAAAGTAACCATGAAGTTGATTGTCCTATTGCCTATAATAGACCTTGTAGATTTCAAGATTTAGTCCTTTGCTAGGATTTCGATCCATGTATTTTTGTCTAATGTAGGTTTTCTTGTCTGTAGTGGCTTAGTTTTGGTTGTGGTTGCTGTACTTATTTTTCGATTTGAATCATTGAAAGTGAATGATTGGTATGCTTTAAATTACGGTCAAATATTGTCAACTTAAGTTCTAGTACATAAAACTAATTTTTGGGGTTGCAATCTGCTCTACTTTTGCAGTAAGTGCTGAAATGCAGGAGCAACGGGTAAAAAGTGTAGCTGCTGGTTAAGAACTGCAAGTGTCCTTAAATTTGTTTCAGTTGTTCTTTTTCTGATACTATTTAATTTGCTTATTGACATGTCTACTATTATGATTGTTACAAAGAACTATTTATATCTCTTTTTAATTAAACACTCGCACAGATCATTTATTTTAATAGTGTATAATAAATCTAGGAGAGGAGCTATTTGTGTGTGTTGTATATGCCAAATTGGAGTATTGACAAAATCGTACAGGGTAGAAAAATAACAAAAATTAGTACTATTATGTTTTTTAAGGAGCAAAACTATATCTATAATTACAAAGCAATATTTATCGGTCAACAAGCGTCAAATATGATGAAATTAAAAAATTTTACCGTTAGCGAGCCATATTTATCGGGCAAAAAGCGACAAATATGGTACAATAGAATGTGGAATCATATTTATCATTCAACAAGTGCCAAATATGATGAAATTTAAATAATGTTACCGTTGGCATACCATATTTATCGGGCAAAAAGCGCCAAATATGGTTAAATTTAAAAATTTTGACCGTTATCATGCCATATTTGTCGGTCAAAAAGTGATAAATATGGTACAATAGAAAGTAGATTCATATTTATCGGACAAAAAGCGCCAAATATGATTAAATTTAAATAACTTGACCGTTGGCATGCCATATTTATCGGTTAAAAAGCGCCAAATATGGTATAATTTAAAAAATTTGACCGTTACCATGCCATATTTATCGGTCAAAAAGCGATAAATATATTACAATTCAAAAAATTTGACCGTTGGAAACACTATATTTGTCATAAAAAGTGACAAATATGTGAGAGTATTATGGGTTATATTTGGCGCTCTTATGTGAGAAATATGGTTGACTATATTTGACGTTTTGACCGACCGTCAAATATTGCCAAATATACCATATTTGGAGGTGCCATTGGTGTCGTTTTTATGACCACCAAATATGGTCATATTTGACGGTCAAAGACCGCCAAATATGGCATTTTTTGTTGTAGCGATTGTCCATACTTCAAGAATCAAGACAAGAAATCCAAAGAAATGAAAGCCACAAAATGGGATGATAGTGAGGCTAGCTCCACCGAAGAAGAAGATTGCGAAGTGGCAAACATGTGTTTCATGGCTTTAAGAGAAGATGAGGTAAGTATTCTAAACTATGATCCTAAGCGATATGATGAATTACTTGAAGCATTCCAAAATTTACATGTACATATTGATAAACAAAATTCAAAAATCAATGCTTTAAAAAAGAAGTCAAAAATCATGTTAACATGATTAGAAAAGTTGGTGGAAACAAATGAAGCTTTAGAAAATGAAAATGAAATTGTAAAGCAAAAAGATTTATAGATAATGTATTAAAAATATTTTAAAGCTAAATACTCTCATGAAATATTGTGTGGCTAACATTGTTGAAATAGAATTTAATATTAAAGTTTCAAGGTATATAGGCTGGAAACTTCGACGTATATTTTAGTGGTGAACCTGAATAGGCACTATACTGGTCTGCAATGAGGGTGGACAATGCCACGTACCTTGAAACTACTTATTAGCCAATCTTTAAAGAGAAAAACATTTCAGCAATAGTAGTGTTATTTGATATGTTGAAGCCAACTAGTCGAAGCATAATTTGAATTTTAAACAACGTATATAGGCTATAAACCGATTGCATACATTCTCGTGGTGAATCTGAATATGCTGTGGAAAACACGGTTTCTAATTTTAGGTCTTGTTTTTTTGGTTTTCTTTTTCCCCCTGTTTTGGCTTGTCTCTTATTAGGAGCAATTTTGACATCGGTGTGGATAAGGCAACTGCTTATTACTGCATACTTCAATTGGTCATTTGCAAAGCTTCCGGTGCATCTAAGTGTAAGCATACTTTCTTCACTCTAGGTTAATACCGTCCCTTCTTCTTGGTTTGTAGTTACATTCTCACTTTATATCGTTTGTTTGTTGGTGGATTTAACAATATATGCCATCTTTGCTCTCTTTTTGGCTGATTGATATATATCATTTAGATAAAATATTGAATTGTGTTACACTAACAACAATTGCAATGATTATAGTACATGGTATTTTTGGTATATCAAGATATTATAGAATTTGATAAATTTGCATTCCTATGAACATGGGTGATTGACCTTTAATTGGTTTGACTTCCTATTTGTTATGCTGGTTGTGACCATCCTTTTTGTATTAAATCCAATAGTTAGGATAATGTTGTTGGAGATTTTATTTTCTGTTATGTGTTTCTTTTGTCGTCTTCACTGATTTATTGTTAGTCAGTCCATCAAATTGTTGACATATGATTAATTTACAATGATAACCAATCTAAATGAACATTACAAGAATATGAAACCAGAAATAGTAAAAAGCTCATAACCTGCCACCTAAAAGTGTGAACTATTTTCAACTTTGGTGAATAATTACAATAATCTATAATTTCATAACAAACACTCAGAAAACTTATGTGTTAGTGCAGGTGTCCTTCAATCATGGATAAATCCTGGATTTGGTCGAATAGATTATCTCCGGAATATGACATAGGGGTTAAGACTTTCCTAGACTTTGCTAGAGCCCATACAACTGACCCAAACTTCATTAAATGCCCTTGTAATGCATGTCGTTGTTTAGCCTTCCACACCCATAATGAAGTGCGCCATCATTTGTTTTGTAATGGTTTTGACACAACCTACAAAACCTGGATTTGGCATGGTGAAGTCACTCCAAATAGGGAAGATAGCAATAGGAAGTCATCATTTGTCGAATGCCCTGAATTCCCTATCGATGATACACTAGATATGGTGAATGATGCCTTTAATTACAATGAGGATGATCCCAAAAAACTTAAAAATTTACTTGAAGATGCTGAGAAGCCCTTATACCCAGGTTGCACTTCCCACTCAAAACTATCTGCCTTGATGCAGCTTTACAAAATAAAAGGGAGATTTGGTTGGTCAGACAATAGTTTCTCAGAATTACTGAATGTGTTATCTGAAATGTTACCACAAAACAACGAAATGCCTTCATCCATGTATGAAGCTAAGAAGACAATGGTTGCCTTGGGTTTGTCATATGAAAAAATAGATGCATGTCCCAATGATTGCATTTTATATAGGAAAAAGTATGCATCTTCAACATGTTGTCCTACGTGTGGGTTGTCACGTTGGAAAGTACCGGTTAGAACTTCCAAAGGTAAAAAGGGCATTCCCGTAAAAGTACTGTGGTACTTCCCCCCCATTCCCAGGTTTAGGAGGTTATTTCAGTCTCCCCAAATTGCAAAAAACTTTTCTTGGCATGCTAAACAAAGAATCGTAGACGGTAAACTTAGCATCCAGCTGATACACCATCTTGGAAATTAGTTGATAGGATGTGGCCTGCTTTCGGGGTTGAAAGTAGAAACCTTCGGCTTGCTATTCTCTCTCTTCTGCTTGCTGTATTGGTGAGCTTAAGGAGAGTGCATTATGCACTCCAAAGAGAACAACGAAGTTGCAAGGCTCTACAGCTGTTAGCTTTTCACCTAAGCTTGAGTTTGATGATGGCGATGTTGATGATGATATGGATCCAGCAATGAAGGAGAAACTTGACAGGTTGGGTGGGCATTTGAGTTTTCTAATTTTTTTTTCTGATTAAGATGACGAATTTAATATTTAACTTCAAATGGGAATTCAAAGTAAATGCAAAAACCGCTGTTGATGCCTCATTTTCTAGATTTTAGATACTGCAAGTTATTTTGCCTAACTGTCACCTTAAGGGTTGTTGATGATGAATTTGTATGTTAGTATAGCTAGCTTACTTCGTTTAGCTAGAGTAGAATCTCAACTCATTCAAATTTGCTTTAGCTTTTGCATTCTCTTTCTAGAGGTCTTATTTTCCTTCTCTGTCTCTTTCTCCAGTTAAAAGTGTTGGTAAAAAAGTGAAGATCCAGAATTAGAGTTGTGACTCTGAAGGTTAGGTTTATTTTTTGATTTGGTTGTAGTGCTTGTAATTATAGGTCTATATGAGAAAGGTGTGCTCAGCTCTTTGTAATGAATTAACTAGAGCAGTGTTTGTAACGAAGATGAAAGAGAAGCAATGCATTCATAAAAATTTACATCTTCTAGAACATTACAATCTTATAAATATAGATATGTAGCATATACTTTCGTAGAGTTTTTTGGTTGATCATCTATTATCTGACCTCGATATGTTCAACGATATAGATGGTTATTGTGGATGGAATGACATATCATTTTCTCTATAATTATTATTTATTCAATGTAGGGAGGTAGAAGACTTTGCTAGGAGATTGAATTCAGATTGGCCGCAAAGGATGCAGGAGATTTTATCATTAGGCCAAGAAAGACGACTCGTATCAGTATCTATGAATGGAAATGGTTCCACACATAGATGTACAAGTATGAGTTTTCTTTTCTTCCCTTATTTTTTTGGGTAAGACAATGTTAATGGGATTCAGCACTGCAGATCAGGTGCATCAATTTATCATTTTAAACAAAAGTTAGTGACATGCATATAAAATTCAGAGATAACTTCTTTGCATTGTAGCATGAATTTTCTTTGCATTTACTTCTTTGCATTGTAGCATGAATTTTCTTTGTAAAATAAATTTCTTAATAGATCCTCTAGAAATCAGCATTTCAGGGAGTCATTAGCCCCAGATCTGAGATTCATCTGTCATAGTGAATGTGGACAGATACCAAATGTTGACCAACATTTGGCCTGTGATATTTACGTAGTAACTTGCTTCTTGGTCAGTGCTTTCATGATTAATAACTTCCATGAATGAATCAATTCTTATCTATTACATTTTAACAGGTGAGTCCATTATTTCTCCTGGAGCCAAGCAAGGGTTAATACCCTGTGCAGTACCACTAGCCGAAAGTAGCTCAGGTACAGATAAACTATTGTATATGTTTAGCATTTTTTATATTTGAGAAGTGCCAAAGCTGAAGTCTTATGTGATTTCATTTTTAAATAGGTGCTGTGACTGCATTGCTGAGATGGCCAACAGCTCCACCTGGGTGAGAAGATCATATGCTTCTGATTCTTCAGCCTTTTTTTTAAACATTTTTTTTAAATTCTTTTTAAATAACTTTGCTGCAATAACTGCAGGATGAACAAATTGAATATGTTAAAGAAAAATTGACAGAAGAGGGAAAGGAGCAAGATCTAAACAAGGGGAAACCACCCGCTCAGGTTTTCTCCTAATAATTTTTCTCTTCATTGTTTGCGGCAAGCCAGTCAACACTTAGCTTGTTGTCAATCTGTGTTCATTCTTCTCTATTAATTTATTAATGTCAAAACATCTTTTAATTTTCATGATTCGTGTAAATATCTTGCGTCAATTGTTTTTGTTATTTTACTGTTTGCAATTGAAATGTCTTATATCAACATTTTCTGGTGGTAATATTTAAGTTAGGATATGTTGCTTTATTAACTTGATGGGATTTATGAAAATAGGTATAAGGCTCTAGCTATTTGGGGGTCATTTTTTAACTTGGATATTAAGATCATGTCTTTGATTATAGTATATCAAATGCTCATTAATGTATGAATTATTGTAGATCAAAGATATTATTTATTTCCCCCAGTGATTTTGTAACTTCATGTTTTGATGTTTGGTAGAATAGCTGCCCTGTTGTTTGTGTTACCTATACTTCATAGCTTAATTGTGTATTGTTATATGCAGGAACAATATATTAGGGACGCAATTGGTTCTCCATTGCTCTCCTTCACCTTGATGCAACCACATGCGGTAAGTTGCTTAAAATAAGTACAGTTTAAGTTAGTAAATAGTTGCATTTTAATTCAGTTTGACAGTTCAAGTTATCTTTTATATATTATTTATCTCACCTTTTTTTGGTGATTTGTTTGAAGTTAGTGTTATGTTTTGCAAATATTTTTGTATTCGTATTCTATAATTTGTTTGAAGTTAGTAAATATTTTGAAGTTAGTGTTATGTTTTGCAAATATCTAGACCTGTATTTTTCTACAGTTTAAATCAGTTTACTCTTCTGAACAGAGATATTGATCATGATGATATTGAGATTTAAGTACTTGTACTGCAAATTTGGTTTCAGACAAAGCTGAACTGTCATATCTCACTTTTGCTACATAATAAGAGCTTAAACTATACTGTTACACGCATGTTCTATAGGCAACTAAATTAATTATAATAACTTTGAAATAGGATGTTGTCACAAATACTAAATTATGCCAAGATATATAACTTTTCTGTTTATAATATGGTAAGCAAAAAGGTTCCTAAAATGCTTGTCAATGGGCTGTCCCTGTCGATTATAGGTTTGCTAAGCGTAAACGAAAGCCCTAGTTAGATATAGCTAGGTTTTTCTTGGAATCTCTAGGGTTTGATAACTACAATTTACTAAACACTTTTCAAGTGTTTAGTTTTCGTCCACGGAGCAAACATTTTTCAATTCCGTCAACTCAACTGCAGATAATTATATTTATATTTTATAATATACACGTAGTAATGCAAAAGACATACATAATCTATATATATACACACACACATCTAAATGTACATGAAGTTTTGTATTTCAAAGGAAAATGGAAAAACATAATATATTAAAATGATCCAATTAGTTTGCAATTGTATCTTTGAAGACTAAAATTAAAGACAAACTTGACAAACAAGGGTTTGGATGGAAGTGTAATAACTCAGTTCGTGCTTAACTAGATTATGGATTAAATAATATTTATAATAAATAATCTGGCATATGCAAAGGAAGTTATGGGCTCTACATAACACAAGGGATTGGTTAGAGGCTTCTACAAGGAAACAAGCAAGTAGCTTAAGCAAGGAAGAATACGAATAACTCCCTTTTATTTAGTTTATTGTAAGAAATACTTAAAAAAAATTATTTCTGTGGAAAGCAAGTTTATTGTACTATTGACCATTGCATGTATATGATTAATTTTCTAAGCTAATCTACTTAAGTAATTTGTAAATTGAATTTGTTATGAACAAGTTAAATTGAATTTGTTATAAACAAGGTAAGTGTGTTGATTTTGTACATTTTAAGTTTAATTTTGTACTTATTGGACTGTTAAGTAGTAGGTTGACTTCGTAAATAGGTTTCATGGATTTTTTTTTTTGTTTTGTTAATTTATGCTCTATAGCTAGCTTTTATATTTTCAAATGTTATATATTTGATTTTAGATGATGTTACAAACATGGAGAAGTTCTACCAATAGTGCGATCCTGGTGGGTTTCGTTTTTGTTTTTTCTTTTCTTTAATTTTGTTTGTTTGCTTGGTTTATTTAATACGAAATATATTACATTGGCTGCCAATATAAATTGTTAAGATATTTTGGTGGTGTTTAGTTAATGGCTTTGTTTTTTTTTTTCAGACCAATATTATCTGAATTTTGTTATTATTTTTTCTGTATTGTATGAATTGTTGGTTAATCTGTTTTTAATTTTTTTCTATTTTGTCTAAATTGTTGATCACTTACTGTGCTGAGAATTGCTAAGTTCAATGTTCTGGATATCAAAACAAATAAAAAATAAAAAGAATGCAAAGTTCAAAGTTGGTTGTGTTCTTTTTAGCCGTTTTTATTTTTTATTTCTTTAGGCAAGTTTTCTACTATAGCATTTGAAGCTTCCTTTTGCACAACTTTTTTTTGGATTTCTTTTGTATTCAATGCTAATTCAGAATTGCTCTAGTTTTGCTACTTTGGTTGTTTAGGCTAGCAAAGCAGGTAGTTTGTGCAATAAATATAACAAGATAATGTATTTAGTTTGTGTTGTTCATTATATGTGACTCACCTGAAAGTAAATAGTTTGTGCTAACTATTGCATCTTCAGCATTTATTTTCTTTGCTGTGGAAGGTTTTTTAACTGGAAATTACTCACTAATTGTAAATGTAACAGGAGCTCAGAGAAGAGAGTGATTGCAATTGCCACTAGCAATGATGGTAAGCATGTTTGTTTTGCTGACAAATTTGGAGTTGTTTGGGTTTTGGACCTGCATGAAGTTGATTGCAGTCAAGCATTAGTCAATAAGAAGGCATCACCATTGCTTGCTCATTATTGTAGTATAATTACCAACCTGGTGAGTTAGTCACAATTTTGCATTTAGATCTTTCTTTTTCTTCTCATACACATGGATTTTTGTTGGCTTAGTAGCATTTTTGAGCTTAGATCTTGAACAGATTAATGCCCCTCATGCATCAAAAGATTTTTGCAGGATAAAATCTTTCTAGAGTTTGTAGAATCAATTACTGTCCTCGTCTTTTACCTATTGCCAAAAAAGGTATTTGTTTCTGAGTACTGAAACTATATTATGAATTTCTTATACTGCTACCCCAAGAAAACTCGCCACCGTGACTTGCATCTTTCTTTGCCCCTTCATTATCTAGGTATATTCTTTCTCATAATTGTTGTCAAAAATGTAGGTCATACTTGGTGAGGAGAGTTTCCATGGGATATCAAAAATGTCGTTTAAAATCATTTTGGCAAGGCCAGCATTGGTTTTCAACTCAGATGCTATTTGCTCTTGATTACATGATCTATCTGCTTCACACTTAGGCCATATAGGCTATGTTTTTGTTCATTTCCCCTTGTTTTCCTAGAGTGATAGCAGCTTCATTGACAATAGTTTTTAATATTTTTCCAATTGATATGAAATTGAAAATGGCAGAAAAATCCATTCAATTGAGCACAATGTGGGTCCTGACCTTATATATATATATATGTCTGTTTCACTTTTAAAGAGATCATTTTTTTGCAGTGCAGTGTTAGCACATTTTATTCTGAAAGAGAAACTGCATATATTTGGTGTGGTTGGATGTGTTCTCTGCGTGGTGGGCTCTGTTAGCATCATTTCACATACTCCACATGAGAGACAACTGGAATCGGTCAAGGAAGTCTGGCACCTTGCTGCAGGTATGTAAAAAGTAACCATGAAGTTGATTGTCCTATTGCCTATAATAGACCTTGTAGATTTCAAGATTTAGTCCTTTGCTAGGATTTCGATCCATGTATTTTTGTCTAATGTAGGTTTTCTTGTCTGTAGTGGCTTAGTTTTGGTTGTGGTTGCTGTACTTATTTTTCGATTTGAATCATTGAAAGTGAATGATTGGTATGCTTTAAATTACGGTCAAATATTGTCAGCTTAAGTTCTAGTACCATAAAACTCATTTTTGGGGTTGCAATCTGCTCTACTTTTGCAGTAAGTGCTGAAATGCAGGAGCAACGGGTAAAAAGTGTAGCTGCTGGTTAAGAACTGCAAGTGTCCTTAAATTTGTTTCAGTTGTTCTTTTTCTGATACTATTTAATTTGCTTATTGACATGTCTACTATTATGATTGTTACAAAGAACTATTTATATCTCTTTTTAATTAAACACTCGCACAGATCATTTATTTTAATAGTGTATAATAAATCTAGGAGAGGAGCTATTTGTGTGTGTTGTATATGCCAAATTGGAGTATTGACAAAATCGTACAGGGTAGAAAAATAACAAAAATTAGTACTATTATGTTTTTTAAGGAGCAAAACTATATCTATAATTACAAAGCAATATTTATCGGTCAACAAGCGTCAAATATGATGAAATTAAAAAATTTTACCGTTAGCGAGCCATATTTATCGGGCAAAAAGCGACAAATATGGTACAATAGAATGTGGAATCATATTTATCATTCAACAAGTGCCAAATATGATGAAATTTAAATAATGTTACCGTTGGCATACCATATTTATCGGGCAAAAAGCGCCAAATATGGTTAAATTTAAAAATTTTGACCGTTATCATGCCATATTTGTCGGTCAAAAAGTGATAAATATGGTACAATAGAAAGTAGATTCATATTTATCGGACAAAAAGCGCCAAATATGATTAAATTTAAATAACTTGACCGTTGGCATGCCATATTTATCGGTTAAAAAGCGCCAAATATGGTATAATTTAAAAAATTTGACCGTTACCATGCCATATTTATCGGTCAAAAAGCGATAAATATATTACAATTCAAAAAATTTGACCGTTGGAAACACTATATTTGTCATAAAAAGTGACAAATATGTGAGAGTATTATGGGTTATATTTGGCGCTCTTATGTGAGAAATATGGTTGACTATATTTGACGTTTTGACCGACCGTCAAATATTGCCAAATATACCATATTTGGAGGTGCCATTGGTGTCGTTTTTATGACCACCAAATATGGTCATATTTGACGGTCAAAGACCGCCAAATATGGCATTTTTTGTTGTAGCGATTGTCCATACTTCAAGAATCAAGACAAGAAATCCAAAGAAATGAAAGCCACAAAATGGGATGATAGTGAGGCTAGCTCCACCGAAGAAGAAGATTGCGAAGTGGCAAACATGTGTTTCATGGCTTTAAGAGAAGATGAGGTAAGTATTCTAAACTATGATCCTAAGCGATATGATGAATTACTTGAAGCATTCCAAAATTTACATGTACATATTGATAAACAAAATTCAAAAATCAATGCTTTAAAAAAGAAGTCAAAAATCATGTTAACATGATTAGAAAAGTTGGTGGAAACAAATGAAGCTTTAGAAAATGAAAATGAAATTGTAAAGCAAAAAGATTTTGAAAGTTTGGAAAATCAAATACATTTATTAAAAACTGAAAATGAGATTTTAAAACAAAAGGATTTTGATAAATTGGAGAAAGAAAATGTTAGTTTGAAAAAGGAAAATAATGACTTGAGAAATATTGTTGATAGTTTTACAAAAAGCACAAAAAATTTGAACTCTATGTTACAAAACCAAAGGTATGTTTTTGATAAAAGAGGCTTAGGATATAAAACTTATAAAAATCAAAAGTATATTAAAAACTATTTTAAAAAGTATTTTACTTATGCATCTTCTAGGAATAATCTTATTCATTCATGTACTTATTTTGAAAGAAAAGGACACAAAGTACATTCTTGCTATATTAGGAGAAATCCTAATTTGAAACAAATATGGGTTCCAAAAGTTGCCATAACTAAACTCCTTAGTCAAGATAGATTTTGCACTATTAGAAGAGAATTAGGCATGTTAGATATGTCTTAATTTTGCTTTTATATAATAATCTTTTAATGGTAGCATTTGTTAAGGAGGAGAATATATTTAGGGGGAGTAGTTAATTTGATTACATCTTTTTAATGATAACAAAATGGGGAGAAATGGTTGGATTGCTTATATTCATAGCAATTGCTATCTTTTTGCTTATTCTTGACTTTAGATTTTTTTTTATTTTCATTCTTGATTTTATATATTATTTTAAAGCAATCAATGGTTTGTCATCATCAAAAAGGGGGAGATTGTTAGCCCTAAGGCTACATGATAATTTTGATGATAACAATACACATTGATTCATTGAGGTATTACTAATATGTTTATTTATGTGCAAGAATAAGATTCAATGAAATACTTATAAAATCAAGAAGAGGCTTATTAAAATGAAGTGTTGAAGCTAAGGACAATATTACATGTTAAAGACACCAAAGTTCAACAACAAGGTTTGACTTAAGGAATGTGACACATGAGCAATGTTCAATCAATTGGTGGTATATTTCTCTCTAAATGTCCAAATAATGTGATTCTTGAGCCTTTAGATAGCTTATTCAATTAATAACATTTTATATGTTTTAAAAAAATTCAAATTTCAAGTCAAAGGGTGTCCAAATCATCATGCAAACTAAAGGATAAATAGAATTAATTGACATGAGCACCAAATGCTATTTTGGACATATCTTGAGCTAGAGATATCCAAATCATTTGATTCTTAAGGCGTTAGAAAGATGATTTAATGGATCACATTTCATTTTTTTTTTTTGAAGAAATTCAAATTTCAAATGGAAGGTTGACATAATCATCATGCAAATCGGTGGACTAACATAGGGAAGAAAAATCAACTGACATGAGCATCGAATGATCTTTTATCCATATATTGAGATAGAGATATCCAAATGACTTGATTCTTAATGTTTTGAAAATATTATTCAAATATACAGATCTCTTATGTTTTGAAGAAATTCAAATTTCAAATGGAAGGTTGACATAATCATCATTCAAGTCGGTGGACTGACACTAGAAAGAAAAATCAACTGACATGAGCACCGAATGGTCTTTTGTCCATATCTTGAGATTGAGATATCCAAATGACTTGATTCTTAATGCGTTGGAAATCCTATTCAAATATGCAAATATTTTATGTTTTGTATATTTCCAATTTTTGAACGGAACATTGACAAAAATGTCTAACAAGATTACGGTTTTTATGGTGGGCAGAAAATTTGGAGTTGGTGTCTTTACTTGATTAAGTTCATCTCATTTGCCTACAAAAGGAGCCCTTCTCGTATGCATTCAACAAGAATCCATCAAGCAGCAAATAATAGAAATATTAAGTCTAGAGACCTTTTATATTCTTTATCTACTCTTTGAGAAGAGTTATACTTTTGTTGTAAACAATTTTCTTTGTTCTTGTATTGTGGTGAGAGTGGGATCTTTCGTGTAAAGGACCTTGAGAGAACTTTTGGTGTAGTATTATCGAGAGTTAAACAATTGAGAGAACTCTTGGTGTGGTGTTACCAAGGGTTGAAGGAAGAAGCCTTGGTGAGGTTGCTCATCAAGGAAGTTGTAAAGAACTCTACAACTTAGTGGAAAGCCTAGCTTGTGGAGGAGCTAGGAGCCCGTGGACGTAGGCAAGGTTTGCTGAACCACGTAAATTGAGATTCCATTCTCTCTATCCCTATCCTCTTTATATTTACTTGCACTTGTGATTGTTCATTATTATTATTCTCTTGATTGCATCTTAGATAACTTCTATTTTCATCTTCTTCATCTTTATTCTCAAAAAAAGAGTGAACTAATTTTGATCTTTCAAAGAAAGTTTTATAAATCCATTTTTATAAATAAAAACCCAATTCGCCACCCTCTTGGGTTGCCATACCAGGGTCAACAGGAGAGTGTGATGAACACTTAAATATGTATAATTAATAAGAGCTTAATCCATTATTTTGCACTAATAATACCATAAAATTTCTCAACTTAAGCATATTTGTAGTCTTTACATCTTTCGAATTAGCTTCATTTGAATTTCAGTTTTTGTTGCAAGTTTGATAAAATAGGCATAACTTTCTATTTATATATTAGAATTGTATAAATCTTGATTTATTAGAAAGCTAATTAAATTATCTAAAAGATTGTATTTCACAAGTAGAGGAAATTCGGGCTTTTAGTGGACCAAAAATGCACTTAAAGTGAACCCATTTACAGTTTCAGCCCAGCCTAACCATGCCTCCGTATTTTGACCATATCTCTTGATATATGTATCCGAATCATATGAATCAAGATGTTTTAAAAAGCTGAGAGAAATATCTACAACTTTCATGAAGACATGTGATCAAAATTTTAAATATTTCAATGGCGAAATCTTTGGTCAAAGTTAGTGCACATGATGATCCAAATTGTCAACAAGATATTTTACAATTGTCCCTTTGTAGTTTGACAAGTTTACCCCCGAATGTACCTATAAATAGAGGTGCTTTATGACTTGTTAGGGCATTTTGGTTGTTGGCTGGGATCTCTTAACATTGTGTTTTCTCTCTTGTGTTTTGTTCTTTTGATGTTATTAATAAATTATTTTCTTTTTGCAGTTTATTTTCTTTCTTCCATAATGTCTTGCTAAATTCTCTCTTGCTAAAGTGCAAGGGTGAAACCCTTGATATGAGAATAAAGATTTTCTAATCTCTTAATATATGCCTAAAAATCATAATCTTGTGTTGTTTATTTTATATGTTTAATATTTATTTCCTTAATCAATCTTGACACCACTTGTAAAGCAAGGTCTTGATCCATTGTAGACAATCCTTGGCACATCAAATGCTTGGATCCTTTCTAAATAATGTATGGTTCTTCCTTACCGACACAAGTTTAGTTAGGAACCTTGATTTGTTGTAGACATATAGTGATTGGCATATCAGATGCTTAAACCCATTTACAAGAAGTGGTATAAATATTGGTAATAAAACAAATGTAAATCATATAACTAAAATGAGCTTAAATGACATATCTTCTGGTTGGAACCTTCTTGATGTGTGGATTCTGATTGAGTTATAATTGGGTTTTTTATCCTTATTTGATATATCAAGGGCAGATCCCTTAACCTTAGCTTTTATTATTATTGTGTAAATTCCTTTTATTTGTGTATTTTAAGTATTCTTGCTTATTGTTTATGAACTTGTTATTTCATTTGCTATGGCAGGTTTTTCCACTTATTTCCATTGATGGTTTTACCACATTTTATTTTTACTTTACATTTGAATGGTTGGTTGTACCACCTATCATCTTTACTTTTATTTGTTAATATTATCTTGTTATTTATTTGAATTATTCATATCATATTTCTCATCATTTAGTTTGTACTGCTAAATCCCTTCCACGTGGATCGACCATGATCTTGCCGGGTTTATTACTTTGATACTCCTACACTTAAGAGATAATCCTATTTTTGGATGTGTCAACTCCATAGCCAAGTCAGCCGAATCTATCATCAAAACCAATGGAGAAGGAGGAATCAAACGACGTGATGGGCCTTCAAACCAATCCCAAACGCAGTCACCCAAATACAACATCATACTATTCATGCACAGTAGAAGAATGTGATAGTAATTGAATAGGGAGGTGGCCCTTATAGCTGCCGACCAGTTCTCCTTAGGCCTTCACTACTCAAAGTGAATATGTAAAGAACAAAGAAACATGGTAAGATTGTGATATAAATGAAATACTAACTATAATGTCTTTTACCTTGTCCCAGGTTATCGTGTGAATATAATCACCAAAGAAATCCAGCTCATGCGACTTCTCGAGCTCTGCATGACGTGCAACCCACCTCTTCATCTATGGGAAAGAAAGGTCCTCACAAGCGGGGAGTGGGAAAAGTGGAACTCCCAACTCAAATGCCTACATCTGTCATGAATGAGACAGAATCAGAAATGGAATTCATACAGACAAAACACGAAGGTGTAAGAAAAGGAAAGAAGTTAGCTCAAGAAGCAGAGCAAAACCAGTAATAGCAGAACACCTCGACAATTACAATCCAAATAGAAGTATAGCTGGCCAAGAGCAGCACGACCCCAATAAAAATCCTTCACACGGTCAAGATTCTGGAGGGCAAGAAGTAAAGTCAAGAAGGTGGTATTTAACGCATTGGCTAAGAGCGTCGAACCAAGTAAATACATGATGAAGCTACATGCATACTGATCCACCTTAAGTAGAGTCAGGTTAGATCTCCTCCTCTAATACTCATATAGTGTAGCGTATCAAATCGTGACTTTATCCTTGACATTTACTTCATACCCAAGAAGCTGTTGGATCAAGTCCTGTTGATCCCTTGAGTCTGCGATACAGGTATTAATAGGAATGAACTCACCACCACATGTAAGGCTGGTTAGAGCATCACTATTAAGAGGCGTGATAGTCATCTCACCAACTGAAGGATGGAAAATGTATGGGTTATGCCCATCCACCTCTTGCATAAACCCATCCACCTCTTGCATAAAGCGACTAACACTTGACGATCAGTGTGTTGAGTAGTATATGGATGACAAGTGATAAACTCATAGAAGTCAGTAGAAACGATCCTACTCCTAACAGCCTCATTTTCTATCTTTAAAAACCAACTATAGGTTTTATAAAATGGCCTACACATCTTGTTCTCATGTTAGTCCTAAGGCGAGAAATTGAAGTCTCTACATGAATACATGCCTAGAAAATTCCTAGAAAACGAAAAATCAAAGAATGAAAAAGAATGCATACCTAGCTGATCGTGTGGGAAGCCACATTTTAGATAACGGGCCCCTTTGGGTCCTTCAGAAGACCCTTCATGTTGATTTCTAGATTGGATAGCTCTTATTCAAGTCAAGATGGATTGGGTGACCCGCCATTGGAAAGAGGAAGTCGAGATAAGCACGTGGGAGAAAATCAGAAGTGAATCGAATGAAGAATGAAGAAGTTATGCGTGAATGAAGCGGCGAGAAGATGAACGGGCTTTATATAGGCCATTGATCGCCGGTCAGCAATCAAACCGTTAGGCAACTGTTGACTGATAGCCGAGTGATTGTTAGATAATTGGGTGGTTATCCCTCTAATGAGGGGCAGATCGGTAAAAGGAGAAAAGAAAGAAAAAAAGATGAAAAAAGAAAGAAAAAAAGAAAATAGAAAACAAAGATAGAGACAAGACAGAGAAAAAAGAAAAAGAAGAGAGAGAGAGAGAGAGAGAGAAGAAAAGAAAAAGAAAGACTCTGCATCGACCCTAAGACATCGAAAGAATTTTCGAACAAAACTGATGACAAGCACCTGATCATGGCAATAGTTTAGCAACTCACAAGGAAAGAAGGGTAACATTAGTCGATAGAATTTTTGACCGAAATCACATGAAAGAATTCCTCCAGATAGTAGAAATTAAGCAGTTTGTTAAAGAACACACCGAAGAAAATAAAAAGTTGAATTGATTTTACATCATCAATCGATGTTTGAATTTTCAGGAACTTGCAAAGACAATGGAATCCCCAATAAGTCCAAGAATCAAAAATATGATGAGGACTTTTCTAGTGAAAAGCACGAAGAATGTTAGAATTTGACAAATCCAGAATTTCCCCAATGGACCAGAAAAAATTAAGAAAAACTGAAGAAGATCAAAGAAGCATGAAGAATGTTCAAAAGAAGGGCATGAAACCCAGCAGAGGCAAAGTTTGAGGAGATCAAAGAAGGTATGAAGGATACTCAGCCAAAGACGCGAAGGATAAGAAGGTCTAAAGACCGCGAAGTTGTGCATGATAGAAGTTTTCCTAGTGAACATGCATCAGATTGTTGAAAACACTAAGAAGTATGTGCACTTAACAGTATTTTTAAGCCCTTAAAATAGGCAAAAGCCCTAAGAAGAGGCGCACTGAAGTGTTTTGAAAACCTTAAGAAGTAAGTACACTTAAGAGTGTTTTAAGCCCTTAGAATAGGCACAAGCCCTACTAATAGGCGCACTAAAGAGTGTTGAAACCCCTAGGAAGTAGGTGCTTTGAAGAGTATTTGAAGCCCTTAGAATAGGCGCACTCAAGAGTTTTACAAAACCCTAGAAAGTAAGTACACTAAAGAGTGTTAGAAACACTAAAAAGGTGTGCACTAGGATTGTTTTGTCATAGCATCGTAAGGATGATTTCATTCTCCCTCGAATTGGCACTTCAGCCCTTAGATGGGTGCATTCGCCCTTGAATGGGCACTTCAATCCTTAGATGGGCCTATTTGCCCTTGAATAGGCACCTCAGCCCTTAGATGGCCATACTTCTCTTACAATAATTAAAGAGGAATACAAAAGATGAGAAACCTGACAGAATGTAGATAAAGGCGAGGATGCTAAAATAAGAGGAGGAAAGACAAAGCAAGAGTACTTTGTCGATTTTTATGTCGCACAAACTTCTCCAAAGTAGGGGGCAAGCTATAGATATTAAATTTTTGAGGTTCGGTGATGAAACGAAGATGAATGTTGAGTAATAAAAATAACCAAAATGCCCTTGGAAGCCAAGAAAAGAAGGGTGAGAAGGATTCGATGAAATGTCTCCAAAATTGACATGTGAATTAAAAAAATCACAAAAATTAATTTAAAAGGAATCTACTGATGAGTCATATACCGTTATGAAGCTACGGATGTCTAATTTTTGTAGAAATTTACAAATCATGAATCGGAGTTAAACTCAAAAAGTTATAAGTGATTAAACAAATGAAAGTCAAAAGGGACTGCAATGCATAGTGCCAAAATAAGGACCAAAGGAGAACAGTGGCTCAGCGGTCAAACAATGACCTGAATTTTGATTGATAGCCACCCAATGATTTGCCAACAGTGGCCTGGCTGTTGGTCTCTTAATTTTGAAACGTTTAGGTTTAAACCTGCCCTTTTTGGATTTTGGCTTCCTCTTTCAATTATAGCCCTCAACTATATAAATCCCCCATTGGCTTACTTTTCAAGACACACTGATTATTGAATATAATCATCTCTTCTTCCTCTTGAAGACAAACTTGAGAATTCGAGAAGTCTTTTCTAGTTTAAAACTTTTTCGGTGTTTTATATTGCTCTAAACCCAGAACAGGTATGTCCTAAGAGCAGATTTCTCTTCTCCCTCCTATTTTCTCTTTCATTTTTCTTGCTTAGAATTAAGCATGATTAGGGTTTTATGAATTGTTTAACCCTTTTGTTTGTTTTGTAAGATGGATAAGCGTGTCGAGATAAGTCTACTATCCCTTTTTTATTAGAATCATGTTTAGGAATTTAATTTCCTTTACAAATACTTAGAATCATGCTTTAGAGCACATGATTAGAATCATGCTAGGAGAAATAATAATTGCTTTGAAGCATACTAGAAAATAACATAGAATAGGTAAGAATTACCATATTACGCCTTCGGATGCTTGGATTTGGCTAGAATAGCCTTGTTTGATTTCTATTGTTTGAATTAGGCTAGAAATGCCATGATAACCATGCTTAGGCTAGAAATGCTATGAATTAATATGAATTATATAATTGTCATGGTAGAATTATCGAATCTAGGTCAAAGTGCCATGATATTAGATTATGGCATATTAATGAATATGTCATGATAGAAGCTTAATAGACGTTGAATAGACTCACATATAGTGGTGAGGAATTCATCATCTATTGGGTTTCAAATCGATTATTAAATTTATGATTCATATGAATGTATGGAATATTTTATTTGAATTATTAAAGTAGAATTATTTTATTTTATTGTTGAAGAACAAACGATGTAATTCTCTTCCCCTTCCCCCATGTTTGACGGAAATTTAATCCATTCTCCTCCCTCTTTCTATGTATGAATATACAATTGCTATAATTGAATAATTACCTCACATGTCTAAATAAAGATAAACTTGAAACATGTGCATAAAATGAACAATCTTAAATGGACTGTATATCAATATGAGATATTTTTATTTGGTATACCCTAGTGGAGGTCAGGTTTTGATCTGAGTAGGTCGAATGAATCGTACCTAACTTCCTGAACTCATCTCTGAAGGGATGGAAGTAGTTTAAGTCCTAAAGCAAGGGATCGGATTGCCCCCATTCATTTCCAATTGAATAATTGAGTGGTAACTCCATTTCTCCAAATGTCCTTATGGCTCGTTTGTGTTCCCTTAAGTCTCGAAAGAGGCGTTGACATAGTATCGTGATTCCAAATGCTCTGGCGAGATGAAAGCCCCGTTCGTAGGGCCTATGTATTAAATTAATAATTTCGTTAAATGCATAAAATAATAATATTTTTTAAAATCTGTTAGAGCCCAACAAAAATATTTATTAAAATAATTTTTTCTTAACAACTTTTAGTTTCTCAATTCTACTTTTTCTCAAAATATGCATCTAAAGTTTTTTGTTTTTCTTTCTGTCTAAGTGAAACTCAACCCCGTTCTTTTTTATTTTGGCAAAACATGCACCATATTTGTTACACACACACACACACACACACACACATATATAACAATTAGTTATTTAAGAGTACTATTGTTTGAATGGCCTCTTTCGAAAACACTTGATAAAACATAACTACCATATAGATCATGATCATCATCAGCCAACATACTTATTACTCCTTTCGTAAACGATTCCATCACTACTCATTTTTACTAACATAAATCAAAAAGTGCACAACATCAATTGCATTTCTATACTGTTGAGTAGAAATGGCTTAATGTAATTTATTAACTTTTGGCATATTAACTTCGATCACATTGATCCATTGTTTTCTTTTTGTAAATTTATAACAAATACATGAATCTTGATAAAAGAAAATCATGTAACAAATGATTATAAAAAAAATCTTCTTAAATTAATAATTATTTAGTATCAATAAATGAATAATTTATTCATCTGTGGAAAAATAAATAACCTCAATAAAAGATAATATATCATAGTCCCAACTATATTAATTTATCGAGGTCTCATAGTACTTTTTTGTTCATTATTTTCATTTCAAGTTATGAGGAAACACAAAATCTTACTTTTACTAATTATAACTAGAGTAAAATAAAAGTGATGGCAGGTTTAATATAATACATTCTTATAGATTTTAAAGATAGAAAAGTACTCATATTAAGATATTTCTTATTTTAAAACTATTTATAAGTTTTATATATTCATTTACAACTTTTATATAAAGTTTTACAGTTTTATACATATTAATATACCGGTACATTAAAGTCAGGTATCATTTTCCGTGATTTACATCTAGATAGTGTGGTATATTTCTTCAAAATCATATTCTCTTTAGTCACTAGACTGGCGAGTGAACTTTATATACCATGTAAAGATTGAAAATTTTCAATCAATTTGATTGAGTCCACCATTGAATCGAACAATTTTATCTTAATTTATAATTAATTATATATACTCTCAGTTAAATTCTTTAGAATTTGCACCATTCAGTCAAGAAGGCTATGTAAAGAATTTCCACAACCTACTTTTCGTACGCATCCGATGATAGGTAGTCGAGCTTTTTCGTCTCTTGGTAGAAAAATAATTTTTTTTAAATGTCTTTCATATTGTTATGAATTTATGATAAAATGTACCCTTGAATTTATAATATTGTTCAATTTCTAAAGGGCAATCATCACCAGCCCCCATTATTATTGCAACATCACTGCCTACCTCGGTTTTTCAAAAATCATTACAAAACCCCAGCCATTAATAATTTTCTTTTAAAATAAAATGATAATATTTTAATACCTTTTATGCCCTTATCTCTGAAGTAAAATGTCATATTTACCCTTTTATTTTTTAAAATTTTGAAAGTGTTAGGATTTGAACCTGGTGCCTTTAATTTACAAAACACATGTTGAACCACCAAGGTAAATAAATAACTTGATCTTAAGTTAACAAAAAAATTATTTAACCTATTGGAATAAAATAATTTGATTTCTTTCCAATTTCTTTCTTTTTCTTTTTCGAAAATCAAATAGAAAATGGAAACCTAATCAAATTAAAATATATATATCTATTTGATATAGATTTTTTTATCATTTTGATATAGATTTTATTTTTTTATTTTGATATATATTCTATTTTCTTCATTTTGATATAAATATTACTTTCTTCATTTCGATATAGATTTTATTTTTTTCATTTTGAGATAGATTTTATTTTTTTATTTAGATTAGGTTTCTATTTTATATTTGATTTTTTAACAAATAAAAAACAAAGAAATAATTTTGGTTCGAATTGTGTTATTGGATTTGAGTTTGATTGCAATTTAGATGTTATTGGAATTGAGTTTAGTTGTGGTTAGTTGCTTTGATGAATGAGCCATTATTTCATTCAAATAGTTTAAATAAATTTTTTATTCACATAAAATTAAATTATTCATTTGGCCTGATTGTAAAGCTCATGTTTTGTAACTTATTGGTATTTGATTCAAATCCTAATATCTTCAAAATTTCCTAAAATTTTAAAAGATAAAAGGGCAAATATCATAATATCATATTTCACTTGATAGATAAGGGCATAAATGGTATTATAATATTATCAATTTATTTTAATAGAAAATTATTAACGGTTGGGGGTTTTGTGATGATTTTTGAAAAATCGGGGTGAGCAGCGTTGTTTTGGCAAATAATGGGGGGCCAATGATTATTAACTATTTCTAAATATTAAAGTTATGATAGATTGGACCAACATTGGACCAACAACTCGAAAAGAAAAGCTAATCAAACCCAAATAAGAAAAAATGTTCTTGATTTTTTTATTATATGAAATTATTATATCTTTTTTAAATTTTTCTAATAATTTGTAGTGTATAATTCAAAATAGAGAATTTAAAAAATAAAGCATCAATTCTTCATTTCAATAATAGATATAGATAACATACAAATTGAAGCATAAAAGCTAAAACTTAGAGAAATTGAAAACCACTAACCATTCAATTACATTTTGTTCACCAAACCAATGATGCAGAAGAGATAAATACAAAGATAAACACAAATATGGCCTAGATGCGACTAAGATGAGACATAGGATTAAGAGGTATCGCAATGTCTACAATCCTTTCAAGCACTAGTAAAACCTTCTTCATTGAAGGGTGAAGTGATGGCTCATCAAGAATGCACCATAGTGCAACTTTGATCATCCTTTCCAATTGTCTTATTTGAACCACTTCATCACCCACTAATTGACTCGACTCACCAGCTTCAAGACTTTGGTAAACCCAAATCTTGAAGAGTAGCATCATCATCCGAAAGACTATGGTCCATACACATTCAACAACATAGGATCTCTAATAGGAGCATATATTGCACCAGAGTGGTATCGAAATTTACCCATGACATCTAAAGCTGATGTTTACAGTTTTGGGATTGTATTAAAGATAAAGACATAATACACATCACACCCCAAAACCCTAAGGCCCCAAGTGCAACTAACATACCCACAATGGGCTAGTCTAGTGGCAAGGGCGCAACCCAGGAAGAAGTGGTAAAACCATGCCGAGGCCCTAGGTTCAATTCCTCACAAAGGACTGTCTCATGATTTAAGTAAGAGACTGTGACAGTGGGTTGTGATTGCACTAGTCTCTCACAAGGATTAGTTGAGGTGCATGTAAGTTGGCCCGGACACCTCGGTTACAAAAAAAAAAAGGAAATAACATTCATTTTTTACATATGTAAAACTTTTGAAAACTATATTATTCGCAAACATACGTTCCCAAAGTATATCAACCACAACATAACAACATAAACATCTATAACCCAAAATATCAAAATCCTAACAAAATTCTTGCAAAACGGACATTTTGCCAAAGGAACTCCATCGTCTCTATGCCAAAATCCTCCATGCACACTAGATAATCATCAATTATCTACGGTAAACAATAGACTAGTGAGTATTAACTTAATAAGTAAACTAGGTTTTACATATTGAAAATACAAACAAGGAAAAGCATAAATTTGAATTTCATTTATAATCAATTATTTGTCAAACAAGCTTTTCAAATCAATCACAAAAATTGAAAGCTTTTGTAGTACTTATCAAGCATATCCTTAGGAACCTACACCTTTTTTGTAATAACCTGAGGCTAGTTTGAAAATCCGGGTTTATACTAGGCCCATGTCACCAAATCCTGCGCAAGGAAACATATGATTTAGACTTTCCTCATCCAATCACTCATAGACTAACTTGAGGCTAGTCTGACAATCTGGGTTATACTAGACCCATGCTACTGAATCCCACATAAATAAACACATCGTCTAGACCTCCCCTCGGCCGATCAAGCAATGAGAATTCGATGTCCTAAGTTTTTAAGCATGAATTTCCCTTTCAAAATATATAAAACTTCATTTTCACATAATATGCATGTCATCACATATTAAAATTTATATGCAAAAGATCAAAATCAAAGCTTCCATTTATATCAAAAATATGGTATTTCGATCAAAACAGCATATACTTCCATATATGCATAAGCATGTGGAGAAAAACACATCTCATAAAACAATAATATGTTTATTGTGTCCTTAGCTGAGGTTCTAGCTCACTCACTTGGCTATACTCCATTGAAATTTCCTTATCTCAACCTAAAATATTAAAGAGTTTCATTAAGAATCATCAAACAAAATAGTTAACGTAAACCAAAATATTATCCCGACATTGCACACACTTAATTGGATGATTTCTAGATAATTGATGCTCGTTCAAACTTTACACAAACTTGTAAAATCATTTAGACATTTAAACTATATTGTCTTAAAATTTTAAGTAAAAAAGAGATAAAAAAGAACTTAAAACAACCTGGTTTTATACAAACTCAAATTTTGTCTAGTAGCCTTTCAAACTGAACAATCTGAATTTGAAAATTCATAACAAATCACACAATAATGGGATTACTGCAAAAATTTGTAGTCTATTAAAAGACATATATACGAGATTCATCATACCAAAAATCATGAATTTTTGTTGTGTCTAAGTTAGTCAAAAGCTAGCACTACCTTTGAGCATAGAAGTACATGTAACCCTCTGAGTATCAGGACAAGCTAAAAGACCAAATATTTTCTCTAACTCTCAAACCCATTTTTTAGCAATTAATGGATAAGTTGAGGCCTCAAAGGATGGAGGATGAAGTCGCTTGAATTGCTCCATGATATGCATGGTATTAGCATTGGCAAAGTTCATTTGAGAAGGTTCCCTCCTAACATCAGTTAGAAGTTGTACTAATTCTAGTAAAGTGCTGTTACTGGCTTGTGTCTCACCATTAACTCTAACTTGCTTCTTGCCTTTCAATTCCTAGTAGAAGGGGATTTATTTGACTTAGATGCTCGTTTCACTTTTGGATTAGCACCTGAATTTCTCATCTCCTCAATAGTTGGATTATCAACCTTTCAGTTCGACCAGAAAGAACCATAATCAATCAGCTTTCTATAATAAAACAAAATTGTTACATACAAACCAGTAATAGTAAATTTCACAATATAAACTTAGTAATTCTCAACTGCTAAGGATTTGGCAAAGGACTCGGTTCCCTTGACTGCCTGTAACTAAATGTCGACAAAATCTTAAACCATTGCTTTGATACCACTACTGTCACACCCCGTAACCCGAAGGCCACAAGTGCAACTAACATTCATTTTGTACATATATAAAATCGTTGAAAACTATATTATTCACAAATATAGGTTCCCAAAGTATGTCAACCACAACATAATAACATATACATCTACAACCCAAAACATCAAAATCCTAACAAAATATTTGCACCACAGACATTTTGCCAAAGGAACTCCATCATCTCTATGCCCAAATCCTCCAAGCACATTGGATAATCATCAATTACTTAAGGTGCACAATAGACTAGTGAATATTAACTTAGTAAGTAAGCTAGGTTTTGCATATAGAAAATACAAACAAGAAAAGACATAAATTTGAGTTTCATTCATAATCAATTATTTATCAAACATGCTTTTCAAATCAATCACAAAAGTTGAAAGCTTTCACGGTACTTATCAAGCATATCCTTAGGAACCTACACCTGTTTTTGTAATAACCTGAGGCTAGTATAACAATATGGGTTATACTGGGCCCATACTACCAAATCCCATACAAGAGAACATATGGTTCAGATCTCGACTCATCCAATCACTAATAGAATGACCTGAGGCTAGTCTGACAATCTGAGTTATACCAGGCCTCCCGAATCCTATATAGAGAAACACATGGTCTGGACCTCCCCTCAGTCGATCAAGCAATGAGAATTTGATGTCCTAAGGTTTTATGAATGAATTTCACTTTCAAAACATATAGTTCATTTTCACATAATATTCGTGCCATCACATATCAAAATCCTCATGAAAAAGATCAAAATCAAAGCTTTCATTCATATCACAAATATAGTGTTTCAATCAAAACATAATGTACTTTCATATACACATAAACATATGGAATAAAACACATCTCATAAAATAATAATATGTCCATTGTGTCCTTAGTTGAGAATATGGTTCACTTACCTAATATACTCCACTGAAATTTTCTTGTCTCAGCCTAATAATTATAAAAAGCTTCCTTAAGAATCATCAAACAAAATGGTTAATTTAAACCAAAATGCTATCCCAGCACTACACACACTTAATTGGATGATTTTTAGACAATTGATGCTTATTCCAAACTTTACAAAAACTTCTAGAAATCATTTAGACATTTAAACCATAGTGTCTTAAAATTTTCAAGGTTAAAAAGAGATCAAAAAGCACTTGAAGCACCTAGTTTTATACAAACTCAAATTCTATCTGATAGCCTTTCAGACTAAACAATCCTAATTTGAAAATTTATAATAAATCACACAATAATGGGATCACCATGAAAATTCTATTAAAAGACATATACAAGATTCATCATACCAAAAATCATGAATTTTTCTTGTGTCTAGGTTAGTCAAAAGTAACTCGTTTTGCATGCTCTATTCTGAAAATTGAAAATTTCAGATTTAGTAGTACAACTTTGAAAAATTAGCCCACTTTTGTTTGAAAGCTTTTTAAATGCAAATAGGATATAGAAAACTAGTTTTGCAAATTTCCTTCCAAAATGATTCAGTTTCTTGAAATAATCCCAGAATATCAAGAAATTAGTAGAAAATTTAAAATGAAAAGTAAACTTAAAAAATTTGTTAAAATTGAATACTTGGAAATTTTCAGTAAAATCAAGTTCTAATAAACCTTAGAATGTCTACTTTAACATATAAAAAATTGAAAACCAAAACAAAGCTCAGCAATGTTATATAAAGATTTGAATCCCAGGCTGTCTACTAAAATGTCTGCAGGTTTTTAGTTCAAACATCTTCCATGGCCTCTATAAACATCATCCACCCCATAAATCTTTCATACTTGCAATAACTCATGATTCTAAGAAAATGTCAAAACATATATGGTTTAAAAAGAAACCCTAATTAGTTTTATGACACTTAAATCTATGACAAGATTCACATATAATTATTAAGACCTAGAGAAGAGGATGGGTCTTACCTCTTTTCTTTCTATTTTTTTCTTCCTTAGCTCTTAGATAATTAGAAAGGTGATTAGGGTTTTCAAAAATGCCTTAGCCACTTTAAATAGCACATATATATCTTCATAGCCAAGGGTTAACTATGATTAGTAAATTTACCTTTGGTTTAAGAATGAATTCTTCAAATATGCCCTCACACATTATTATAATTCCCTTATACATCCTCACATAATATTATAATTCCTTTACCAAAATAACTTAGGTGCAGTAACAATAATAATACATGTATTCCAAAACAAAAAATAATAATATTGTTGACAACTTACTTGTCTTGACGTTACAATACAAATATAATATATAATATAGTTATAAAAATATAAGTTTGGCAGGCTAGTAATCGTAATTTATATGTATCAATTACTAAAAAAAATAGTAAACTTCATTTTTCGAAAATTATTTTTCGGTCTTCTTACTCTTGTTAATGCATGTGTTGCCTTTTTGGGTACAACGTAACAATTTTTGTAAAATAACAATTTTTTAGAAAAATATGGAGAGATATTTGAAAAGAAAATTTATTTTTTAAATTGACATCATCATGTCTAAGAAATATATTAACAATTCAATACAAAGTTATCTTGATATTAATGTAACAAGTTTGCTTGCGAATTTCGAACATAGGCGTAGGATTACAAATAAAAATATTTTTCATACATGACAATTAGGTAACTATGCAACATCTTTTAAATATAAATACTTGTCAATGTCAATAATTAATATGTATTTATATAATAAATTATTCAGCTTTAGTATTTTATATTTTGATTTATTGTATTAGGATTATTTAGTTTTGAAATGTAAGATTCATTATGTCTCCTATCCATATATATTCTTTTAAAATAAATTTTCATAGACTATTAAGGTTTTCTTAATATATATATATATATATATATATATATTGAAAGTACCCCTCTAAGATAAAATCTTGGGTTTGCCATAGAGTTTAGCAGTGAAATAGCCAAAACTATGGCTACATTTGGAAGAAGTAAAACAGGGAAAAGTAAAAAAAAAAAAAAAAAATGAACATCCATAACTATCTATTTACATTATATATATATTGAAAGTACCCCTCTAAGATAAAATCTTGGGTTTGCCATAGAGTTTAGCAGTGAAATAGCCAAAACTATGGCTACATTTGGAAGAAGTAAAACAGGGAAAAGTAAAAAAAAAAAAAAATGAACATCCATAACTATCTATTTACATTTTGTTTTCCAAAACAATGGCATAGAAAGATAAACACAAATATTACCTAGATGCAACTAAGGTAAGAACTAGGACTAGGCAGTATTGGAATGTCTACAGTCCCTTTAAGCATAAGTAAGACCTTCTTCATTGAAGGGCGTAGAGATGGCTCATCAAGAATGCACCAAAGTGCAACTTTGATCATCCTCTCCAATTGTTTTAGTCCGACCTCTTCATCACCTGCTAGTTGACTCAGCTTACTAGCTTCAAAACATTGGTAAACCCAATGTTCGAGAATAACTTCATTCTCTAGAAGATTCTAATCCATACTTCTTCAACGACAAATGATTTCTAACAACACAACTCCAAAGCTGTAAACATAAGCTTTAACTGTAACAAGCACATTTCGATGCCATTCTGGTGCAACATATCCCCTCGTTCCTCTAACTGTAGTGAAGGTTTTATTTTGGTCTAGCTTCAACAACTTTGTCAATCCAAAGTCAGAAATTTCTGCACACATGCATTCGTCGATAAGTATGTTTTGAAGTTTTATACCACAATGGATGATCTGGGTCTCACACTCATCATGTCGATAGAGAATACCTTGAGCTATGTTACAAGCAATATTCATTCTTTCAACTCAATTTGGTTGATTTCAGGTGTGAAAAGTCGGTCTGTCAGAGATCCATTACTCATGTACATATACCAAGATCTTTTTGGATCCATCAAATCAATAGCCTAGCAGACGGACAAGGTTCTTGTGATGGGTTTTCCCAATTACTTTTGCTTCATTAAAAACTCTCTTTTCCCTTCAGCTAGCAGCTTCTCCAATCTCTTTATAGCGACAAACCTTTGGCGATTCATCTCTGTCCCTTTAAAGACTATACCTGAAGATTCCCTACCAATCTTTTCCTTGAAATTGTCAGTCAGTTTTTCAATTTATGCATAACTAAATGATATGGGAGCAACATCCTCTCAAAATGTTATATTACCATTACTAGTAACTCTTCTATTAGAATAGACATGATATCTATCTATGACAATTCCGAAGATGGTCAAAATAATAAATAGAACACCAGCAGACAAAGAAATGACTACTATGATATCTGCTTCGTTGTCCTCTTGGTCTTCTCGGGGCACAACATTAGGAGTAAAGGATGTTGACCCAGGTATGGCAACCCAAGAGGGGGGGTGAATTGGGTTTTTATTTATAAAAACGGATTTAGAAAACTTTTCTTGAAAGATCAAAATTATGTAACTCTTTCTTTGAGAATAAAGGTGAAGAAGATGAAAATAGAATGCAATCAAGAGAATAGTAATAAAGAACAATCACAAGTGCAAGTAAACATAAAGAGGATAGGGATAGAGAGAGTGCAAACTCAATTTACGTGGTTCGGCAAACCTTGCCTACGTCCACGGGCTCCTAGCCCCACGAGCTAAGCTTTCCACTAAGTTGTAGAAATCTTTACAACTTGCTTGATGAACAACCTCACCAAGACTTTTTCTTCCAACCCCTTGATAACACCACACCAAGAGTTCTTCTTGATGAACAACCTCACCAAGGCAACTTCCTTCAACCCTTGATAACACCACACCAAGAGTTCTTCTTGATGAACAACCTCACCAAGGCAACTTCCTTCAAATCTTGATAACACCACACCAAGAGTTCTTCTTGATGAACAACCTCACCAAGGCAACTTTCTTCAACTCTTGATAACACCACACCAAGAGTTCTTCTTGATGAACAACCTCACTAAGGAAAGAGTTCTCTCAAGGATAACTTTTATCCTTTACAAGAAGATCTCACTCTCACCACAATACAAGAACAAGGATAAATTTTTAACAAAAGTATAACTCTCTTCAAAGAGTAGATAAAGAATATAAAAGCTCTCTAGACTTGATATTTCTCTTATTTTTTTTTTGCTTGATAAAATGCTTCTCTTGCACTTCTTGTTCTTTTTGAATGCATGGAGAAGGGCTCCTTTTATAGGCAAATGGGATGAACTTAATCAAGTGAAGACACCAACTCCAAATTTTCTACCCACCATAAAAATTATAATTTTGTCATCCATTTTTATCAATGTTATGTTTGAAATTTGAAAATATTCAAAACATAAAAGATCTGGAAAAGTTAATAAGCTTTCCAACGCATTATAAACCAAGTCATTTGGGTATCTCTAGCTCAAGATATGGCCAAAACACCATTCGGTGCTCATGTGACTTGATTTTTCTTTCTTGTGTCAGTCCACCAAATTGAATGATAATTATGTTAGCTTTACGTTTGAAATTTGAATTTCTTCAAAACATAAAAGATCTACATATTTGAATAAGCTTTCCAAAACATTAAGAATCAAAGCATTTGGATATCTCTATCTTAAGATATGGCTAAAAAATCATTCGGTGCTCATGTGAGTTGATTTTTCTTCTCTGTGTCAGTCCACCGAATTGTATGTCAATTATGCTGGCCTTCCATTTGAAATTTGAATTTCTTGAAAACTTATAAAATGTGCCTTATTAAGTCGTCTTTCCAATGCCATAAGAATCAAGTTATTTTGATTTTTGTAGCTCAAGATATATCCAAAAGAGTATTTGGTGCTCATGTCAACTACTTCCATTTGTCTTTCAATTTGCATGATGATTTGAACAACCTTACACTTGAAATTTGAATTTCTTTAAAACATATGAAATGTTATAAATTGAGTAATCTTTCCAAAGGCTCAAGAATCACGTCATTTTGACACCTGTAGAGAAATATATGATCAATTGATTAAACATTACTCATGTGTCACATTCTTTGAATCAAACCTTGTTCTTAAACTTTGGTGCCTTTAACATGTAGTCTTCTTCTTAGCTTCAACACTTGAGCGTTTTCTTAATTTTACAATTAATTCAATTATATTACTCTTGCACATAAATAAACATGTTAGTAAATCACAATGAATCAATGTGTATTGTTATCATCAAAATTATCATGTAGCCTTAGGGCTAACAAAGGATACAGCATCTACCTTGATAAAAGCAATATAGTTTGAGTTTGTATTGGTTGTCTCCTTTCAAATCTCAAAGGAAGCCTTTGCATTCTAAACTGGTTAGATCTAAATAGTGCAACTTCACAATTATTGTCCACAAAACACGTTGCTTCGTAGTCTTCTTGGGTTGTTTTTGATAGAACTTTATATGGTTCATCTTCCCAGATAGTATCGTACTATACTTTTATAGCATATTTGACAGTTTGATGGCTGCTGCTACAACTTGATACAGTGAAATTCCTTTCGCAACTAGCAATCCAATTCCCTTGGCTCACGGGTGAAAATTCTTGAAGGCATAGACAATCATGATGCATATCATTTAAAAAACAAAAACTGTTGAAGCCACACAAACCTTTAGGCCCACACTTATTAACTGTAGAATTCCAAACAACTTTCAAGCAACTACTTTGGCTCAAATTGTGTGAATATAATCGAAATATCCCATCCCAATTAACTTTCATGAAGTATATCACTCCTATGGTCAGATACCCATCTGTTATATTCTTTATGATGAAACCAGTGTCGTTCAGTAGGTAGAAACAACCATCCACATCAAGGCTTAGTGTCACGCTATCACCTGTGCCTTATGTAAATGAAGTCTAATAAGAATATGGAGCCGTGTCTAAAGTACCAATATCATTTGGGTGCTGCACAAGGTTCCCGTCGTTTTGACTTTTAAGACGGAATCTTCCAGTTGAATAGTCAGTTGCTGAAGCACTTGAAAACAACTCCCTCCCGTTACCAAGATGTTGTCTTGGCAGAATAGTATCAGTCGGGTGATCAAAACTCTATCACATTATTCCTCCACTGGAGTTATAAAGCCCAAAGTTTCCAAAATCAAGCATGGAAGTAGAAGAGGCATCTTCGAAAAGGTCTTCAACTATATTTGTTGTTGAAAGTTTAAACAAAGTTTAAGAGTTTATTTAGAATTTAAAGTCCAAGTTAAAATAGGATTAGATTTTATTGGTTCTAATTAGATTAGAAGACATGTTATGAGAGGATTTAATAGTCCTAGTTAGTTTTGGATTAGGATTAATTGTTTGGTTATTTTAGAAATATTGGCATTCATGGTTTGAGTAAGATTAGGATTGAGTCTACTACATAAGTCTTTATAATTTGTCAATTTCATTAAGAAGAATTAAGAAGTAATAAACGAGTTGAGAAGAGTTTAAAAGTCAAATTTTCTTTTTCATTATATTCTTATGTTTGCTTGAGTTTGTTTTGTTTGAGTAATTGTTCTCCAACAAAGTGGTATCAGAGTGAGGAAAATTCTAACAAAGTGGTATCAGAGCTAGGTTAAAAGGTTTTGGGAGAAGCATCTTAAAGCTAGGTTGGAAGGGTTTAGGAGAAGCATCTCAGACTTAGGTTGGAAGAATATGGGAGGAGCCATCAGAGCTATTTCCAAGCAAGGTAGTAAGCTCTAGCGAAGACCTGTTAGAGCAAGTTTGGTAGAGCTACGGAAGGAAGGCCCTATCTAAGCCAAACGTAGAGATCTAAGGAAGACCTGTGAGAGTAACAGGAACAAAGCTCCAAGAAAGATTTGTGAAAGGAAGGTTGTCAAAATTGAGCTGCCAAGGAGGCAGAGTCAAGGAAACGATTCAAGATGGAAAAAGAACTTCCTAGATTTGATGGAAACAAGCACAATTTTGAGTATTGAAGAACCCAAATGCAAGCCAATTTTGAGTATAGAGGCATGTGGGAAGTTGCAAATCAAGGTTTGAAGTACTAGCAAATCAAACAACATTAACACAAGAGCAAAAGGAAATTCTTTAATGCAATCAAAAGAAAGATAAAATAGCACATGTCTTTTTGAATAGGTATTTAGGATTTTCTAGTATATATTATATTATTATATAATATATATATATATACTATATATATATATATATATATATATATATATATATATATATATATGAGAAGTTTCGTCTTATAATGAGTACTAAAAAGCTAGCTAAAGAGTTTTAAGATTATTTGATGGAAACTTATAGTGATACTAAAGAGGAAAATATTGATAGAAAAAAAAAAAAGATGAGTCTCTTGGTGATAAGGAAGAAAAACAAGAGATTTTGGTGGAAAATAATGGAGAAAATTGTCAACACAGGAAAGAAAAAGAAAATTTAGAAAAATCAATAGAAATTTCAGGGCCATAAAAGGGTTAAGGAGGAAGGAAGTCCCATATAATCAATAGCCAACGTTCACCATCAATAGCCAAAAGTCATGCAGAAGTTGCCAAAAAGCCGCCGACGATTGAGTTCTCACCTCCACCACCATTGGATAGATTGGGATGCGCTCAACAAACTTTGCTTCTTCGCCGATGTGAAATTTAGATTGGAACACATCGGAAACGTGAAAACAAGCTTTGGAAAATGGTTTTTGTCTTGAAACTCATCGAAAAACGACAAGTGAATATATACCTCTACCATCATACAACTCAAAATCATCAGATCTATGAAGCTCAAGAAGAAAATCGGAGTTTAGATGCTAGAAAAGTGGTTGTTCACGATCGTTTTAATGGCCCCCATAGTGTCAAATATCTGTCAGATCCCTCAGGTGAAAAATATCATTTTAGTCTAGTTTTGCGGAGAAGATTCCTTTACCCCAACTAGGTTTTGTTTATAAAAAATAAGTCCATGCAAAATTACAAGTTGGTTCATTTGTTTTTTAAACTTTCATTATAAACTCCTTGCAGAAAAATATATTCAAAAAGAGAAGGAATGTGATGTTTTACGGAAGAATTTAAGGGGAAAAGAAGAAGAATTGCTTGGATTGGATAAGAAAACAAAGAAGTTTAAAGAGAAAGAGAAGGATTGGGAAGCAACAGTGAAGAGTTTTAAAGATATTGGCAAATAGAAACATGGAGCATAGAGTTACATTACTAGGAGAAGTGATGTGAAGTTCAAAGTAAAGTCTTTGTTAATGAAGGCTTATGGAGTCAAGTTTTCACATAAAGATAAATTGAAGTTTGGGTATTTTCTTGGAGACATATATGAAGAAAAGAAAGTAGATAAATATTTACGGTCATGGTTGATATATTATGCAAGGAAACCATATGAGGATATATGGGAAAACATGAAGGTAAGATTGGTTAGTAAGGTACTTTATAGTCTTAATAAAGATCTTGTGTTTACTTGGTTGATAAGAGAGCATAGTAATTATAAAATTACTCAAGTTATATATTAAGATGTTTGTGAACACAAGAAAGGAAGAGTTTGCAATCATTCATTGAAGATATTTCGTCAATAGTCCAACAAGCAAAGGTTCAAGAAGAAGTTTAAAGTCAATGTTATAGTTAAGCTTAGTGTCAGGGAGGGTGCTAGAAGTTCAAACAAAGCTTAAGAATTTATTTAGAATTTAAAGTCCAAGTTAGGATTAGAGTTTATTGGTCCTAATTAGATTAGAAGACATGTTATGAGAGAATTTAATATTCTTAGTTAGTTTTGGATTAGGATTAATTGTTTGCTTTTTTTTAGAAAAAATAATACTCATGTTTTGAGTAGGATTAGGATTGAGTCTATTATATAAGTCTTTGTAATTTGTTAATTTCATTAAGAAGAATTAAGAAGTAATAAAAGAGTTGAATAGAGTTCAAAAGTCAAATTTTCTTCTTCATTATATTATTCGTTGACTGCAGGACAAGCCTGCCTTTAATATTGAACTGCAAGGTAGCATCGCTGGGGACTGGTGGGTTGTCTTGGTTGGCAGTCCAGACTACAGTTTTGTCTAGAATTCCAGCAATAAAAACCCCGACAGCATAGCCCTTCTCTTGCTGAAAAAATCTGAATGCATAGAGACGAAAACGTGACAGCGATGAGGAGTTTCCAATGAGGGTGAGAGAAGATCCAAGGCTTATATAAGGATGGACCCTGAAAGATGCACATAAGAGAATGAGCACGAGAGAATGCGGGAAAATAGAATGAAATCTCTGCTTGTTCTGTGTTTAGATTTGAAAAATTGATTTTGATTGCAATATTAAAATATGGAGGTGATGAAGATGGCGCTGGAAAAGCATATTTAAAAGTCATCCAACTCCAAAGTCTCCCCAGTCAAGTTGCTTCATATGTGGACTTTCAACTTACAGAAATTTTCAGCAGCTTCAATACTCAACATTCAAAACTTGGTTAAATTCCAAACACCATTGAATCTAAAAATAAATTAAAAAAATACAAACACCATTTACTTTACGTGATTTTTCTTTCAATTTGTAATTAAGGAATTGCTGGTTTGCATTTTCATTATTGTGATTTTTACTGGACTGGGGAGAGAACTTTATTTACCATGTAAAGACTGAAATTTTTTAGTCAATTTGAATGCATCCACCTTTGAATCAACCAATTTAATCATCTTTGTAATTGTTTATATATATTCTAAGTTTATTTCGTTAAGAATTTGTACCATCCTCTCAACACGGTATGTAGCAAATTTTGAGAACCTACTTTTCGTGCACGTGCTGTGATAGGCGGGCTTTTTTGTTTAAATAATGTTTTTTTTAAGGCTAATTTTACATTTATAATTTATTTGTAGCTAACTTTTTTTTAATTTGAGTTAATAAAATAGAAGTGAAGGAGTAAAAAATATAAATAAATAAATGAAATGAAATTATATGATATGATAATTATCAATCCACTAATATTTTACGAACATAGATTGTAATATAATTTGATTATAAATGAATTGTAAGTTTAATATTAATCATTTTAAATATATTTGGTATTACGAATTTATGATACAGTGTATTTTTGAATTTATAATATCGATCAGTTTCTAAATATTGAATTGATGATAGATTGGACCGACAACTCTAAAAGGAAAACTAATCAAACCCCAAAAATGTTCTTGATTATTATAATACTAATTATTATATCTTTTTCTATTTTATAAGATTAATTTGATTGAAATTGGAAAAATATTGTTTTTAATAATAAAGCACCCATTTTGTGAAATAGTTTTTTTTTTTTACAGGTGTTTTTTAATTTTGATTTATAATACTGTTGCTTGAGGGCTTTCTAGAACACTCCCAATATATTACTATCAAACGCAGACTTTGTGCTTGAATACGATTATTATTATTATTATTATTAATAAAACCCACCACATAGGTCGCACATATCAAATAATTTATCCATCATACGTTACTGTGAAACTCTAACCTTAATGTAGAGTTGCCGTATAAAATTTGGAGTGGGCTAAAAAAATTACAAAGAAGATGGAAATATACTATAGTTATTAATAAAAATAAATAAATAGAAAAGGGAACAAATTTGAAATGAATATTTAAAGGATATAAAGTTATTAAAAGATCGAGAGAAAAAAGTAGCAAAGAAATAATAATTACTTTGTAATATACGATTTCTATAATTATTTTATTGTTAAGAAAATTACATCGTTATAATCAGTGACGGATCCAGGATTTTATCTTAGAGGAGGCACTTTTAATGTTTTAAAATTAATGTTTAAAAAAAACTCAATAGTATAAACGAAATTATTTGAAAAAAAATAGATATAGATATATAGGAGACATAGTAAATCCTATATTTCAAAATTAAATAATCCTAATACTGTAAATCAAAGTATAAAATACTAATACTTTATAATTTATTTTATAAATGTATATTAGTATTATCATTGACAAGTCTTTATATTTAAAAAATGTTGCATAATTACTTCATTATCATATATAAAAAAATTATTTATAATCCTATATTAGCATTATAATCCAAAATTTGAGTTCTATGTTCGAAATTTGCAAACAAATCTTTACATTAATTTCAAGATAACTTCGTACTATTTTGTTAACATTTTTCTTATATATGATGATGTCAACTTAAAAAAGAATTTTCTTTTAAAATATCTTTCCAATTTTTTCTCAAAATCATTAATTTATAATAACCATTAAATTTTATCCAAAAACGCTACAAATGCATAAACATAATAAGAAGACTTAATCATAGTTTTTTTTTTTAAAAGAAGTTTACTAATTTTTATACTAATTACTACATATAAATTATAAAGAGAAAGAAATAATACGAATATGATATGTAATATAGTTATAGACATATAAGTTTGATAGCTTACTAGTTTAAAAAAGAAAAACAATTTAAAAACTATTGTTCTAGAAAGGTGTAATTATAAACTATAAGAAATAAATGAGTAAACAAATTTTTCAAAGTTTCAGAAGGGGCCAGGCTCCCCTGAGTCCCTTCTCGGGTCCGCTTCTAGTTATAACTAACCGATGATTACTAATGATTTTGTCTTCATGCAATAAGTTGTAGTGTACAATTCAAACCAGAGAACCTAAGAGTCAGAGCATCAATTCTTCGTTTCAATAACAGAAATAGGTAACAAACGAAATGAAGTATAACAGGTAAAACTGCAATTGAAAACCACTAACCATTCAATTATAGTCTCTTCACCAAAACAATGATGCCGAAGATGTAAATCCAAAAATGAACACAAACATGGCCTAGATGCAACTAAGATAAGAAGTAGGATTAGGAGGTACTGGAATGTCTACAGTGCCTTCAAGCATTAGTAAGACCTTCTTCATCGAAGGGCGAAGAGAAGGCTCATCAAGAATGCACCATAGTGCAACTTTGATCATCCTCTCCATTTGTCTTAGTTCAACCTCTTCATCACCTACTAGTTGACTTAACTCACCAGCCTCAAAACATTGGTAAACCCAGTCTTCAAGAATAGCTTCATCATCCGGAAGATTATGGTCTACACACCTTCGACAGCATATGATCTCCATCAATACAATCCCAAAGCTGTAAACATCAGCTTTAACAGTCACGGGTAGATTTCGATGCCATTCTGGTGCAACATATCCTCTTGTTCCCCTATTTCCAGTGAAGGTTCTAGTCTGGTCTGGCATCAACAACTTTGCTAACCCAAAGTCAGAAATTTTTGCTCACCTGTTCTCATCCATGAGTATATTATGAGGTTTTATGTCACAATGGATGATTTGAGTCTCGCACTCATCGTGCAGATAGAGAATGCCTCGAGCTATGTCGCGAGCAATGTCCATTCTTTCAACCCAATTTGGTTGCTTTTCACGTGTGAAGAGTATATCGGCAAGGGATCCTTTGCTCATTTACTCATATACCAAGACCTTGCTTGGTCCATCAGCGGAATAGCCAAGCAGACGGACTAGGTTCCTGTAATGGGTTCTCCCAATTACTTTCATTTCGGTGAGAAACTCTCTTTCCCGTTCAGCTATCAACTTGTCTAGCCTCTTGACCGCTACAAACTTTGAATTCCTCGTGGTCCCTTTAAAAACTTTACCTGAAGATCCTCTACCAATCACTTCCTTGAAATTGTCAGTCAGCTTTTCAATTTCTGCATAACTAAATATTATGGGAGCAATATCCTCACAAAATCTGACATTACCATTACCAGGAATTCTTCTATATGACCAGACATGATATCTGTATATGATAAATCCGAAAATTGTTGAAATAATAAATATAGCACAAACGAATAAAGAACTGGCTATTATGATATCCTTCCGGTGGCCTTTCTTGTCTTTTCTGGGCACAATGCTATCAGTAAAGGATACAGTATCTACCTTGATGAAAGCAATGGTTTTTGATCCACCATCCATTTCTCTTCTCCCGAATCTCAAAGGAAGCCTTTGCATTCTGCACTGCATGTCTTTCAATATAGCAACTTCACAATTAGAGTCCACCAAACATGCTTGTTCACAGCTTTCTCTTGTTGTTTGAGACAGAACAGAATATGATGAGTCTTCCCAGTCAGTATTTTCCAATTGTTGAATGGAGTATTTCACTTTTCCACGTCGGTCGATTAAAATTCCTGCCGTGATGTTCCTTTCACATCCGGAAGACCAATTGCCTTGGCTAAAAAATGAAAATCCTGGAAGACATCTACAATCGGGCTTCTGATCATTTAAAACACAATAGCTGTTAAAGCCACACAGACCTATGGGATCACACTTATCTTTGGAAGATTCCCACACAATTGACAACGACTTACTTTGTCTCAAATTGAGAGAATATAGTCTGAAAATCCCATCCCAATCAATTTTCATCAAATAGGTTCTTCCTCCAACTGTTGGATACCCTTCTGTTACATTTTCTATGTTGTAACCTGTGGAATTAAGCAGGTAAAGGCGGCCATCCACGTCAAGATGTAGCGTCAAATTATCACCCTGTCCATTTGTACCAGATGCCCAATAAGCGTAAGGAGCAGTATCTGGAGTGTCCCTTGGGTACTGCACAATGTTTCCGTCTCGTTGCATCTTAAGACGGAATAACCCCGTTGAATGGTCAGTTGCTGAAACGCTTGGAAACAACTCCTTCCCAGCCAAAAGACGTTGAGTCGGCAAAATAGTATCTGTTGGGTGATCAAAACTCTGCCATATTATTTCTTTATCAGAATTATAAAGCACAAAGTTTCCAGAATCAAGCATGGAAGCAGAGAAGGCTGGCCGGGAAATGTCAGCTATATCTGTTTCTTGGCTTTCTGCGGATTGCAGGACAAGCCTACCTTCAGCAGTAACCTGTAAGGCAGCATCGCTCGAGACTGGTGGGTTGTCTCGGTTGGCAGTCCAAACAACAGTTTTCTCTGGAATTCCAGCAAGAAAAACCCCAACAGCATAGCCCTTTCCTTGCTGATAAAATCCAAATGCATAGAGACCGGAGCGTGACCGCCATGAGGAGTTTCCTGTGGGTGTCAAAGACGATCCTTGGATTACATTGGACTGCCTTTGTTGAGCTGTAACTGTAGAAGATACAAATAAGAAGAAAAACATTACAGGATGCACGGAAAGAAAATGAAAGCTCTTCATGATTTTTTGGGTATTTTTTTGTATTTCAGAAATACTAGTTTGGATTTTTATTGGAGCACGAAGATGAAACGACTAATCTGGGTTGCATATTCAAAGGTATATTTCCTTTAATATTTGATAAAATGAACTCGAATTCACCTAATTAGTCAAGTTGCCTAAAACGTTGGAATTTAGATTGGACTTTCAAAGCCCCGTTGCATTCAACCCTTGGTCAATTTAGTTGAACTCCTTACCTTGGCTGTTAAGATACTAATTTTCTAATTCAATTTTCATAAATTTCTCTTGACCTGCTTTCAAAGGTGGAATACTGTATCATGAGCAATGCTACATATATAATACACTTACAACCAACTTTCTATACAACTTGAATTACAAAAATTCATTGAACAAGAAAAAAATAAAAATAAATAAGATGAGTTACATCTCTTGTAGGATTTTGCCAACTTACGTTGTAGGGAGGGTTAGTTATAAGTGAATTATAAATGTAGTATTATTCATGTATTATTTAATGAAACATTTTTAGATAATTATTTATGAAAATCCTTAAGTCAAAAGATTCTCAATACAAAATTAAGCGAGTAGAAGATCTTAATTCTTTAATTCTTATTGTAAATCCTTGGAAGGTACTTTTGATTGGTGAGTAGTAGCTACATTTATATTACATTAATTATGGGAAAAAAAATGCCAGTCCGTGTAACTTTGCCTTGATATTAAATACACCAGCAACTTTTAGTTTGGTGTCATCTACCTCCTCTAGCCTTGGTTTCCATCATTAAATCTATCTGTTAACTGGTTTTCTTTTGTATGAAAGCATTTTTACTCTTAACTGGTCAAAAATATTTGTTTTTATATACAAATATCCTAACAATTGTTGTTAAATTATTAAATACATAATCTGTATAGTACACTAAATACAAATTAATTACTTAAAGAGATATTAAAGATTTTTACTAAAAACCATTTTTAAGTTTAGACAAAAATCTTGATAAGATATTAGATTCTGCCATAATTTCTAAATGACTTATTTTCACAAACAAAAAGTAAACATAATTTATGAAACAAAATAAACCAACTACTTTTCCAGTTCAAAGAACGTAAAAGATAGGTTTCGTTGTCTCTTGAATGTCTCCACAATTTCGAGCTCTGTCAATTTATAGTATACACCACTTGGAAGACAAACATTACTATTGTCAAGTCTTCTTAGTTGAAAGTTTTATTCAAACGTACTATTCAACAATTTAATTCATCTATAGAGATACGCTATGTCAAAAGCTCCAATTTCGGACTTAATATTTAATATATAGAAGGCAAGACTCAGCGGTCCAAGTCTTCCATACTTTGTTGTCATTTATTTTGGCTTTATATTATTTTCTACAAAAGTTGGTTTGACCATCCTATCAAGTATTCTCATTCATTGACTCAGATTACTAAATTTTATTTAGTATTTTGTATTGTTTTTAAAACAAAAAATTCTTCAAAAAAAGTACAATTACCTTCCTTAGTCTGGCTTCTATATACAGGGGATGATATTTAACATAGGGTTTTAAAACAATTTGAGATATAAGTTCTCATCTATCTATTTCTTTTAATTCAAAGATCCAAATAAATGCTGATGTGATATCTTAAATGTTACTCAAACAATCGAAAGTCAAATAGGATGATATGGAAATAAAGATGGGGTGGCATTAATAAGATGAAAAGGCTGATAATACTGATCCACCTTCATTTTAGAGAAAACATCATTTGTAGTCAATCTCTTTCACATAAAAATTTAATCTTTATCTCCTAAAAGAATTGATCACTTTGATGAAAGACTTCATATAGGTAAAGTCTGTTAGTGTCAAATCTGGCACATTGACCTGTGTCATGCACATGATTATTTTGGATAAACTTGTAATTAAAATATTGGGTTATATTCTTTCCTATTTTACTGTTTTTAGAAGTCTATATTATGAAGTATTTAGATCCATATTGCATATCTCTTAGATTAGGATATTATTCTAGTATCTTAGTTCACTTGGGAGTATATTTTATTTATGTCCTAATTTACTTAGGAGTTTATTTATATCACTTTCTATATTATTGATCAATATCCTATTCTTACAAAATTAAGTTTGATTGAGATTCGACAGGATATCAATGAGAAGGGCAACTAAATTCACACTATATGTATAACTTAATTTCACATAATATCACATTTCAAGAAATAGAGGAGAGCTTCAATGCAAATTGGAATGCTTCTTTGATTATGTTTTGTGAGAGTTCTATTCATGTATGAGAGGTTATGATCATGCATGAATTTTGATTAAGTCTGTTTAAATTAGTATTCACTCGAGAGAACTTGTGAGTTGAGTGTTTATGTAATTCAACGTCAGACATCATTATTATATGTTACTTAACAGTGAGTTGTTAAGTTGTCAACGACAGAGAGTGACAGTATCACTGGAGTTTTAAGATCTTATTAGGATTTTGTTTTACAAAGTTAGGATAGTGTGTAAGAGTGAGTAAGCACTATAAACGCACATAAAGATTGTACAAATAAGAACGTAGTGAATTGCAGCTCTAAACTATCCGTAGACATAGGTTTTTATAACTGAACTATGTAAATCATCTTACTCCATTTTATATTACAGTTTATTGTTATATTACGTATAACTAATCCATACTTTTAGATCTCACATTAATTGGTATTAGAGTGGGTTCACTGACATACAAATGAAGAAAGATCGCGTTGATTTGAAGGCATGGAGTTTATACAAAATGGAGAATCTAGATCAAAACCACTTATTCTTGATTATGGTAATTATTCATATTAGAATGTGAGAATGATGATGTATATCAAACCTCTTAATGATAGGGCATGGACCAGTGTCTAAGAGGTTGAACACCACCAACACAAGTGAATGCATTCGGAGCTACAAAACTTAAGCCTGAGGAGGAATGGACTAATGAGGAATACAGGCATTCTAGTTAGAATTCAAAGGCACTCAATGCGATTTTTGTAGCTGTTGATCTTAACAAGTTTGTTCAGATTTTGAGATGCAAAGTGGCTAAAGAAGCTTGGGACATTTTTAAGGTAAAATATGAAGGTAATGCTTCTGTTAAAAGATCTAAATTAATGAGATTGAATTCATAATTTGAGCATCTAATGATGCATAAGGATAAGTCAATATCTGATTTTTCTTCAAAGCTGTGTCATATTACAAATTCTACATATATACTTGGTAGAGCCTTTAGAGATGCATAAATTGTTTATGTAATCATTAGGATTGTTCATAATCAATTTCAACAAAAAATCTCTACCATTGAAGAAGTAAAAAACAATGATGAGATGAGGGTTGATGAACTTGTTGGCATTCTTCTGAATTTTGAGATTAATCATAACACTAGAAAGGAAAAAAGGAAAAGCATTGCATTCACTGTTAAGAATGAAAAATTTGATGATGAAACTAATAAGGAGTTTGATGAAACTAATTCAAAACAGATTGCTTTTCTAACCAAGAATTATGTTAAGTTCATGGAAAAGAATTTTACGAAAAAGAATCCAGGATAGGTGTCAAGCTCAAGTGACAAAAAATTTAGAACATTTAGTAAGGAGAATGATAAGACGAATTCAAAACAACCTAACAAGAAAGGACAGATTCAATGCTACGAGTGTTCTGGTTATGGGCATATTCAATCTAAATGTGCTAATCTTAAAAGGAAGAAGAACAAAGGAATGTTAGCCACATGGGGTGATGATTCAGAGACTGATTTAGATGACCAAGAATGCATTAACGACTTTGTTGCATTCACAGCATTGTAGCTAATAAAGGAAAATCAATTACGTCAAGTATAATTGAAAATTGTAGTAGAACTAATGATGAACATTCAAATATAGAAAATGATCTTGAATATTATGAGGAGTTGCAAGAAACATACAATACACTCTATACTGAATGGCTGAATCAAAAAGAGGTAATCAGAACTTTGAAGAAGGAAAATGAAGTGTTGAAATGTCAGAAAGCCTTTGCTGAAAATTGCGTCAGTGAATTGGAATCTACCTTGAAAGACAAAACAAAATATGTTGAGAAAATTACAGTAGAATTGATTGAAAGCAGAAGATGTGTGGATCAACTCAGAATTAGGTCTGTAAAACTTGACCAGGTTTTGAGCCTTGGAAGAAACAATTTTAACAAACATGGCTTGGGTTATTCAGAAGGTAATATTGCATCTTCATCAAATACTGTTTTTGTAAAAACTTCAACATCAAATAACTTTTTTGAACCTAGTTCTAAAAAGTCAAGTCCTAGCTCAAAAGGTAATGATGTTTTTGTGTCTCCTTTGAGTTCTTTTTAATCTAGTCCTAAAAAGGGAAGAAGATTAGTTCCAACATGTTGTTTTTGTGATGTCAAAGGGTATATCAGACATAGATGTTTTAAACTATTAAGTCTTTTGTATGAGAGGTCAAAACAGTTCAAGCAGTCACCTAAGACACAATAGTAGTGAATTAAGAAAGACAAAACAACCTACAATGTAGTCCTTACTGCACTTAATGATTCTTCTAATTACATTTGGTATATTGACAATGGCTATTGCAGGCACATGACTGAAAATAAGAATTTTTTGAAAAATTTTGAGTCATGTAGGGAAGGAAATGTCACATATGGTGATGATGTAAAGAGCAAGGTAATTGGTAAGGAAACTTTAAATGTTAAAGGCTTACCTGAATTTCAAAGTGTTTTGCTTGTTGATGGATTGAAAGCTAATCTGATTAGCATTAGTCAGATACGTTGTTAACTTTACTCAGAACAAATGCATGGTTTTAGATGATGTAGGAAAATGCATTTTAGTTACTTGTTAACAATTGCGTTTCATACTAAGACATCAGACTAAGAATTGTGGCATCAAAAGTTAAGACATTTAAACTACAAAGATTTGGTTAAACTAACAAAATTAAATGTTGTTAGAGGTGTTCCTAAACTTTATGATAAAACTGATGGAATATGTGGACCAAAACAAATTATAGGGGCACATAAGTTTGTATCGCATCTTAGCACATCTAAAATACTTCATTTGCTTCAAATGGATCTTATGGGTCCTATACAGATTGAAAGCATTTCTAGTAAGAGATATTTATTTGTTTGTGTTAATGATTTTTCTAGATATACTTGGTTTGACTTTATTAGAGAAAAGTCTAACACTTTTGAAGCTTTCAGGAATCTTTGTATTAAGCTTGAAAATGAGTAAAACATGAACAATAGCAGGATAGTAAGAATAAAGACTGACCATGGCAAGGAGTTTAAAAATGTTAGCTATGTTGATTTCTACAAATATCATGGAATTGCAAATGAATTTTCAGCCCACAAAACACCTGAACAAAATAGTGTTGTAGAGAGAAATAACAAGAAACTTCAAGAGATGGCTAGAGTGATGCTCTATACCAAGAAGTTGACCAAAAGGTTTTGGGCTTAGGCAATTAGCACTACTTATTTTATTTCAAATAGAGTTTTTCTAAGATGTGGCACTAACCAAACTCTTTATGAGATTTTAAAAAGGAGAAAATCTAACTTGAAGTATTTTTATGTTTTTAGATGCAGATGTTACATCTTAAACAACAAAGAGCAATTAGGTAAATTCGTTCCTAAAAGTGATGAAGAAGTCTTTGTGGGATATGCACTGAGCAGTTAGGCATTTCGAGTTTACAATTTTCGAACTGAGATTATAATGGAGTCAGCAAATGTAGTGTTCGATGTCCTTGAGGATTATGCAAAATACTCTCATAAAGAAAGCATAACCAGCCTTATAGAAAATGCAAAAAGTTCAGTATCAGATAGTAATAACAGCAAGGAGGAGTCTGTTATGAAAGAGGAAACAATGACTATTACACTAGACACAACAGCAACATCTAACAGTATAGACTTGGATAGAAATTTAATCAGAAATGATGATGAGAGAAAAGATCCACCTTCTTGGATACAAAAGGCACATCCAACTAACTCAATCAGTGGAAGTCTAGAAGGAATGATGAAGACCATAAGCAAGGTAAGAAATCAAATAAGATTTGCTTGTCATATTTCATTAATTGAGCCAAAGAATGTGAAAAGAGTTTTAAAATAGGATGTTTGATTCAGGCTATGGAACATGAACTTAATCAGTTTAAAAGAAATGAAGTTAGGGAATTAGTTCCTAGGCGACAAAATATAAATGTTATTGAACTAAGTGAATATTTAAGAACAAAACTGATGAAAATGGACAAGTAGTTGGAAATAAAGCTAGATTAGTAGCACAAGGTTACACACAAGTAGAAGGCATAGACTTTGATGAAACCTCTACACCAGTAGCTAGACTAACGTCTAATAGACTATTACTTGCTATTGCTTGATTGCTTGATTTTAAATTATATCAAATGAATGTTAAGACAGCCTTTTTGAATGGTTGTTTTAATGAAGAGGCTTTTGTTGAATAGCCTGAAGGATTTGAAGATCTAAAACATCATAATCTTGCGTAGAAGTGACATAAAGCTTTGTATGGTTTGAAACAAGCTCCTAGAGTGAAAGATTGACAAATTTTCTAATTAAGAGAGGCTATAGTAGGGTAGCAATGATAAGACTTTATTTATCAAACATGCACCTAGTTATTTTATTGTTGCTTAAATGTATGCGGATGATAGTGTTTAGCTCAACTAACAAAAACAAAACTGATAAGTTTGTTGAGTTGATGTAGGAAGAGTTCGAGATAGGCATGGTAGGAGAATTAAATTCTTGGATTGTAGATTAAGCAAATAGATGATCGGATATTCATATCCCAATCAAAATATACTAAGAATCTTGTAAAGAAATTTAAAGTTGAAAAGGCAAAGCCTATAAGAACTCCTATTTGTACTAACTTGAAATTTCCAAAGATAATGCAGGAAAGGAGATTGATACAAGTCTTTGTGGAAATATCATTGGCAGTCTATTGTACCTTACCGCAAGCAGACTAGATTTATGCTTTAGTGTAGGACTTTGTGCAAGTTTTCTTACTTGGCAGCAGCCAAAAGAATTATCAGGTATGTTCATTGAACTTATGATTATGGGATGTAGTTTTCTAAAGATACAAATGCTTGTCTTGCAGGGTTTAGTGATGTTGTCTGGGCAGGGAATGTAGATGACAGAAAAAGCACATCAGGAGGATGTTTTTACCTTGGTACTAATTTGGTTTCTGGCAAAGCAAAAATCAAAATTCGATCTCTTTGTCTACTACAGAAGCAAAATACATTGCAGCAGGGAGTTGTTGTACATAACTACATTGGATGAAGCAAATGCTAAGTGATTATGGTATTGAACAAAAACCTATAACTATGTTTTGTGATAATAGTAGTGCTATAAATATTTGCAAAAACCCAATTCAGCATTCTAGAACAAAATATATTGACTTAAGATACCATTTTATAAGGGAGCTTGTAGAGTCAAAGATGATTCACATTGAACACATCTTCACTGAAAAATAACTGGCTGACCTATTCCCTAAGGCTTTAGATGCAATGAGATTTGAGAATCTAAGAAAGGCCTTAGACATCTGTCAGTTTTTTAAATAAGCATTGCTTTCTGTTATGTTAATTATATCTGCAACATCATACGTTTTCTTCTAATTAGACATGTGTGAGCTATAATCTATGCTATTTTTTTAAGGTACTGGTTAAAAATGAAAAATACAGATAGGGCTACCGATGTATGATGTGTGAAAGCTGTCATTGAGAGTAACCTCAGGGTATTTAAGAAATATGTTGAGGTCACCCACTCAAATGAAAAAGGGCTACCTCTATATTGTGTGAAAGCTACTGTGTTTAATTCATAATCCAATGTGATTAATTTTTGTGAATATGTCAAAATGTTATTTTCGACTTCTCAATTGAATGAAAAATAAAGGTAAACAACTTTCTTATGTTGATTATAAACAATTTTGAAATATGCTTCCTTGGAATGATCCATATGATATCCAGATATTATTCTTATGTTAATTGTAACTATTTTTTGTTATAAACAATGTCGTTTGAGCCTAACTGAAATTTGAATTTCTTTTTGCGTCCATGTGTCAAAAGTGCCATGTTAGCATTATTGGTTCGAGGAGGAGAGTTTGTAGTGGCGGGAATCCTTTCTCTTATAGAATTCATTGTTTTAATCAAAATCAAAATTTGAATTTATGTCATTAATTGTATTATTGAGTTTGTTTTTGGAAAAACAAATTAAAATTTGAATTGTTTTGGAAATTGAATTGGAATAAGACTCTTTTTCTTTCCAAGTATATCACAAACTCAGTTAGGGTTATTTAGTTCTCTTTCATAATCATATATTACACTTTGCCTCTCTATTTCTCTCTCTCGTGTATCTCTATTCTAGAACCCTTGCGCAGCACAAAAATCAAGTCCCAACCATGGCATCTTTGATTGAGTCTGAGAGAACCACTAGCAGCTCATCTTCATCAAGTGATTATAGAGAGCAAACTAGTCATGACAGTTCGTAGTCATAACAATCACAACCGCAACAAGTAGAGATCCTAATTGATCCTGCAATGAGTGATGATGAAATAGTCCCTATTGGTGAATGAATGATGAACACTTAAATATGTATGTGTAATAAGAGCTTAATTTATCAGATTACACAAATAGTATAATTAAATTCGTCAACTTAAGCATATTTGTAGTCTTTGCATCGTTTGAATAAGCTTCATCTTAATTTCAATTTTGATGCAGGTTTAGTAAAATGGGCATAACTTTCTATTTATAAATCAGAATGATACAAGTATTGATTTGTGGAAAGCTGATTAAATTATCTACAAAATTGTGTCTCACGAGGATTATGAAATTCGAGCATCTAATGGACCAAAAATGTGCTTCAAGCAAACCTATCTGCAGTCTCGGCCCAGTATGACCATGTCCCCATATTTTGACCGTATCTCTTGAAATAGAATCCAAATTGTATGATTCAAGATGTTCTATAAATTTGAGAGAAATATCTGCAACTTTTATGAAAATATGTGATTAAAATTCTAAATATTTCGATGTCAAAATTGGTGGTCAAAATCGATACACATGATGATCCAAATTATCAACAAGATATTTTACAATTGTCTCTTTGTGATTTGACAAGTTTGACCTTATAAATGAAGGTGTATTGTGACGTATTAGGGCATCTTGGATCTTGGCTGGGATCTCTTAACAATGTGTTTTCTCTATTGTGTGTTGTTCTTTTGATGTTATTAATAAATCATTTTCTTCTTGCAATTTTTTTCTTTCTTGCATTATGTCTTGCTAAATTCTCTCTTGCTAAAGTGAAAGGTGAAACCCTTGATATAAGAATAAGGATTTTCTAACCCTTTGCCATGTGATTAATAATCATAATCTTGTGTTGTTTATTTTATATGTTTTATATTTATTTTCTTAATCAATCTTGACACCACTCGTAAAGTGGAGGTCTTGATCCATTGTAGACATTCCTTGGCATATCAAATACTTGGATCCATTCTAGACATCGTATGGTTCTCGCTCGTCGACACAAGTGTAGTTAGATTAGTTGTCAACATATGGTGATTGACACACTGGATGCTTGAACCCATTTACAATAAGTGGTATAAAAATTGGTAAAGAAACAAATATAATTCATATAACTAGAATGTGCTTAAATGACATATCCTTCAATTGGAACCTCCTTGATTTGTAGATTCTAATTGTGTTATAATCGGGTTGTTCATCCTTATTTAATATATATCAAGGGCGGATCCCCTAACCTTAGTCTTATTGTTATTGTCTTAAATTCTCTTACTTGTATATTTCATTCATTCTTATTTATTACTTATGAAGTTGTTCTTTCATTTACTATGGTAGGTTTGACTAACCATTTTCCATGGTTGGTTGTACTGGCTTTTATTTTCACTTTACAACTGAATGCTCGGTTGTACAACCTACCATCCTTAATTTTATTTGTTAATATTATCTTGTTATTTATTTACATTATTCATATCTTATTCTCTCTTTCTTTAGTTTGCACTGCTAAATGCCCTTCCTATGGATTAACCCGAGTCTTCACGGGTTTATTACTCTGATACTACTATGCTTGGGAGATAATCCTTTTTTGGATGTGTCAAGTTTTTGTCGCCATTGCCTGGGAAGGTAAAATTTGGCATGCAAAATTGTAAGTATTTTTTTTCTCATTTTAGATCCTTTTTTTATGTTGTGTGTTTATCTTTTCTTTCTATTTTTCTTTTAAAATTGTATGAAAATTTGGTCACGCACATCTAGTGGTAGACTTGTTAGCAAAACATCATCTTCGCTAGAAAAGATGGATGGTAATCTAGTTGAGAGACTCACAAATGAAGGGCACAATCGTTCCCAACAAAATGACCAAAATCAACGAAGAACCTTTAGAGATTACATGAATCCGGTAAGGAGTACTAGTGCACCATCTTGTTTAGTTTCTCCTCTCGATACAATCCATTTCAACTTTAAACTGAGTTTTGTTTAATGTTTTCTTTCATGGAGTAGTTGAAATTGAAAACCCAAAGAATGGTAAAGTTTTTAAAGTTAATAGACCTTTCTTTGAAAATTTTGATCAAAATGAAGAATCTATTGCTTTAATCGATCCTTTTTAAGGATTGATTTTTCTCGGTCAAGTGGCAAATACGGTACTCTGTGACTTTTAAAGTTCCCTGAAAGCTGTTGCTCACCTTACATTCATTTTCTTTTCTTTTCTCTCATTTTCTTCACATGGATAGCATTCTCTCGAATCTGCACACACATTTTTCCTCTCCTCCTCAAAATGATTTGCTTAAAATTTATAAAGCTCGAGGAAAAAGAGTAAGGATGTTGATGCGCAAGGGTATTCCTACTGATTTAAGATGGTTAATTGAAGCGAACGTTTGATTATCTTTTGAATTTCGAGATGGTTTTGTTTCTCACATGTCAGGTTAGGAAAAAGCTTTTACGTCAAAAAGCAAAGAGCGAAAAGGTTACAAGTTTGTTACAAATGTGAAAGATAGACTTGTAACTAGCATTGTCGCTCCTTGGGATTTTTGTCTAACAATTGAGAGGATAAGCTACAATTCATCAAGAATGGATTGAGTAGGGAGTCTTTGGATAATATTCAATTGACTCTTGAAATGCATTCTTGTGGAATTGTGCGGCGTAAAATTTTGGAGTTATGGACACAATTTTGAGAAGAGCATGCACATTATAGTCTTGAAAATCTGACTCAACACGACCCTGGTTGCTAGTTTATAAGAAAATAGGATTGGAAGCATATCCCCAACTCATAAAAGGTGTTTGAGCCATTTTTGGACGTAAAACCAAAGGAAGATGTGAGCTACAATCACCACTAGATGTATATATGCATGTGCGCTGCCATTTTTGAATTTTTGTTATCATTTTTTAATTCATGTCTTTATCTTTTAGTTGAATTATGCATGCATGTTATAATTTCTATTTCTGTCATTTTTGAATTTCTATGTCTTATTGTCAAACTTTTTTTCAGCAAACAGCCGAGCTACCCATATAGGCATTTTTCTAAGCATTCGCGAAGAAAGTAAACTCCTAAGCATGATTCTAATAAAGGAGGGATTGCAGAATTATCTCGATATGCTTATCCATCTTACAAAATAACTAGGGTTAGAACAATTCATAATAACCCTAGCATGCTCATAAGCATAAAATTAAATATTAAACATGCTTCTTCTAAGCAAGAAAAAGAAAAAAAGAAAATGGGAGGGAGAAGATAATTCTACTCTCAAGACATACCCTTTCAGGGATTAGAGCAATAAAACACTTCAAAATCTTTATACTGGAAAAGACTTCTTGAATTCTCGAGCATGTCTTTAAGATGGAGAAAAGATGATTGTATTCGAAAATCCGTGTGTCTTGCAAAATGAGAAGAGGGGGTTTATATAGAAGAGGGGTGAAGATGAAAAAGGAAGAAACAAAACAAAAGAGAAAGGTTCATATTGAAAATTTCTAAAAATAATTCATAAAGGGTCATGAGGCTGTCATTAAACTGTTAGGTAACTGTCTGATAGCCGGATGGCCATCACCCAACAATTGGGTGGTTGTCATGGACAAACGGGCGGCTGTTTTATAGTGGACCGGCTATTATCCCTTCGTTCCCTTTCTATTTTGCCATCCTTCGGTGTAGTCCCTTCAAACATTCACTCCTTTGATTGCACATAACTTTTTGGATTCAACTTCGATTTACGATCCATAAATTTCTATGAAAACTAGACATTTGTAGCTTCACAACGGTATATTATCATCATCAGATTCCTCCTAGATTAGTTTTAGTGATTTTTTGAAGTTATATGTTAGTTTTCAAAACCTTTCACCAACTCCCTCTCACCTTTCCTTTCTTGGCCTCCAAGGGCATTTTATTCATTTTCTTTGCTTGACATTCATCTTCATTCCTCTATCGAGCCTAAAAATTTTAGTGTCTGTATCGACATCTCTTGTTCTTCATTTTCACATACATAATTAGAGAGTTTTTTAGATATGAAGGGAACCCCAGCTCGTCGAATCCAAAAGATATGTGTATTCTATGGATTTTGACCTAGAAAAAGTGGAGAGTTTGTAGAAGCAGCAAACTATCTTGGTAGATTATTAGCTGAGAAAAAGATTCATTTGGTTTTTAGGAGAGGTAATATCGGGTTAATGGGGCATATGCCAACATATGCGCTCTTAGGAGACAATCAAGTTTTTAGGTGTTATTCCTAGAGCTTTAGCTGTAAAAAGCATCACTGAGAAAATAGTTGGGCAGGAGTTAAGGGTCTCATCTATGCATGAATGCATGACATACATGTTTATCAATTCGGATGCCTTTATTGCTTTACCAAGTGGCTTCGGTGCTTTCAAATAAAATTTTCAAATTGCTTATTGGGCCCAACTCAGTCTCCATCAGAAACCCATAGGTTTGTTGAATATTAATAATTTCTTTGATCCTTTATTACGTTTTGTTGATGAAGTTGTAGAACAGAATTTTATCCCACACCCGGCGCGACGGATCCTTGTTTCTGTACAACTACTGAGGAATTGCTTGAAAAATTACAAGGAGTTGATTATGAACCTGACCCAAGAACAACTCAGATTAATTGGTCAATGAGACACGACAATAAATGTAAATTGGATCTAACACTCTGTCTGTATTTTTTTTTTTACCTTTTGTTTTATTTGTAGCATTTTATTTTACATTCACTTAAGTGTTTTTCAGGTTGTTTCTTTTGAATAACTGAAGCTTCAGGTAACGTCTTCTATTCTTTATCTCTCTATATTTAAACATTGAGGATAATATTTCATTTGGTTGGGGGAAAGGACATAGACATAAGTGTGCCTTACATTTTTTTTTGCGAAAAAAAGCGATTAAGTAATTAGATTTAGAGTGGCGATGTAAGGAATCCAATTCCTTTTGAGATACATTCTGGGTTATGAATGACAGAGTAAAGAGGGCAATTTTGAACTCTTGAAACCCATTATAATAGGCTTGTCATTTTGTTTTAATTCTGCACTTTTGAAGACTCATTTTAACTACGTTATTGTTATTTAGTTTTGATTTTTAAATTTATAACGAGGTTGTCTTGTTTGCTTTTCTTTGAATTATTCAAATCTATGGACTCTCACAACTTTATTATTTAATAAATTGTTTGCTCATTTACTCATTATGCAAGTATTTATGAACTTTCTTCAAACACACACACACACATACCTTGATGCATGATTATGGGTTGCAAAATGAAATATTGTCATGTTTGAGTTCTTTTTTTTTTTTTTTTTAATGATAAAAACAAAAGGAAGGGGAAAGTAAAAAAAAAAAAGGAAAAAGGAGCACAAAAAAAAGGAAAAAAAGAAATAAAAAATAAGCAATTATGGATAAGTTTAGTCTCATAGCCTTCTTAGTTCGAGCAATTAAGCCTGAGGGTGCCTCAACAGCGAATACCCTAAGACCAACTAGTTTGAAAGCTATTGGCTCAAAGCTCATTACATGGATTAAGGGGATTGAACATTGCATTATTCGCAATTTATGTAAGGAAAAAAAAGCATCAACAACCCGAGTTGTTAAGCTCGTAGGGTTGTCTTAACACCTAATACTCTAAGGCCAACTGGTTTGAGAGTCATTAGCCTAAGGCTCGTTACATCGGTTAACAATGCATTGTCACAAAAAAAAAAGAAAAAAAAAACAAAAAATGATGATGAATGAATGCCCCTTGCCCAAGGATGTTAGTTGTAACAAGTATTAGAATCGATATGGCTTCTTTCTAAAAGGCCCCATAGTCATGTGTCGACTGAGTACAAAAGGAAGGTTAATTAATATCTTGATTGAAGGGTACATGAGTCTTTTTAATAAAATAAGAAAAAAAATCGGATGAGAGTTTGTTTATTTAGATAGGATCAAGGAGAGTGCAATAATGACCACTTTGGATGTAAAATTCTATAAATCACTGTTGAATAATAACGCTTTAAATGATAAGGAATAGAAATAAGCTGGTTTGGGGGTGTGATGAATACTTAAATGTCTATGTTTAATAAGAGGTTAATTCATCATATTACACTAATTGTGTTATTAAATTCCTCAACTTAAGTATATTTGTACTCTTTGCATCTTTTGAATGAGTTTTATCTTAATTTCAATTTCGATGTAGGTTTAGTAAAATAGGTATAACATTCTATTTATAGGTCAAAATGGTACAAATATTGATTTATTGGAAAGGTGATCAAAATGTCTACAAAATTGTGCTTCATAAGGATAATGAAATTCGGACGTCTAGTAGACCAAAAATGGGCTTGAAGCAAACCCATCTGTAGTCTCAGTCTAGCCTAACCATGTCCCCATATTTTAACCATATCTCTTAAAATACAAATCCAAATCATATGATTCAATATGTTCTAGAAAGTTGAGAGAAATATCTATAACTTTCATGGAAACATATGATCAAAATTATAAATATTTTCATGCTAAAATCGGTGATCAAAGTTGATACACATGATGATCCAAATCGTTAACAAGGTATTTTACAACCCTTGGTAATTTGACAACTTTACCCTCAAATGTATCTATAAATAGAGGCGTATTTTGACCCATTAGGGCATCTTGGTGCTTGGCTAGTATCTTTTAACATTGTGTTTCCTCTCTTGTATTTTGTTGTTTTGATGTTATTAATAAATCATTTTCTCCTTGCAATTTATTTTCTTTCTTGCATAATGTCTTACTAAATTCTCTCTTGATAAGGTGAAAGGGTGAAACCCTTGATATGAGAATAAGAATTTTCTAACCCTTTGACATGTGCTTAATAATCATAATCTTGTATTGTTTATTTTATATGTTTTATATTTATTTTCTTACTCAATCTTGACACCACTTGTAAAGTGGAGGTCTTGATCTATTGTAGACAATCCTTAGCACATCAAATGCTTGGATCCTTTCTAAACATTGTATGGTTCTCCTTTATTGACACAAATCTAATAAGAAACCTTGATTTATTGTTGACATATGGTGATTGGCACACTAGATGCTTGGACCCATTTACAAGAAGTCGTATAAATATTGATAAAGAAACAATTAATTTATATAATTAAAATGGGCTTAAATGACATATCTTCTAATTGGAAACGTCTTGATGTTTGGATTCCAATTGTGTTATAATCGGGTTGCTCATCCTTATTTAGTATATCAAGGACGGAACCCCTAACCTTAGCCTTTATTGTTATTGTCTTAAATTTTGTTACTTGTATATTTCATTCATTCTTATTTATTACTTTCAAAATTGTTCTTTCATTTGCTATGTTAGGTTTTACCACCTTTTTCCATGGTTGGTTGTACTATCTTTTATTTTCGCTTTACAATTGAATGGTCAGTTGTACCGCCTACAATCCTTAATTTTATCTGTTAATATTATCTTGTTATTTATTTACATTATTCATATCTTATTCTCTCATTCTTTAGTTTGCATTGCTCGACCCCCATCTTGCCAGGTTTATTACTTCGACACTTTTATACTTGGAAGATAATCCTTTTTTGGATGTGTCAATGAAGGACAAGATTAAGCCCAAGTTCAACAAGTTTGTTGGTTCTAGACGTGCATGTGCATTGCACATGAGTATTTTGTCCTCGTTTGATAAAAACCTTAAATATGGATATTTTCGTAATCTCATTTATTTTATATACATGTTTTGTATTATGAAAATTTTCATTAAAATAGGATAAGTCTTGATATGGTATCATAGTTAAATAAGAATAAGTTCTATGGTATCCTAGTTGAATAAGAATAAGTTTGGATTTGGAATCCTAGTTGAATAAGAAGTTTTATTAATGATCTCTTATTAGATTATGATATTATTTAAGTATTCTAGTTTACTTAGGAGAAGTATATTATCACTTCCTATAATGTTTGATTGTTATCCAAACTTTCCTTATGAGTTTTATTGAGGTTCTATAGGATTTTGACAAGGATTATAATTCATATCAAATACCATATAAAGCTATCTTTATAGCTTCTGGTGGAATTATTTTAAGAAATTCAAGGCATTCAACGCAAATTGAGAGAGACCAATCAAGAGCAAGTTTGAGTGCATTTTTATTTGCTTCTTATGTCTTGTATAAAGCTTTAGGCTTAGGTTAATTGTTATAGATCGTGTGAGCTTAAGGGAGTTGAGTAATCACATGTGTCTATACTAGTTACAAGTCTGTAGTAGTTACGGGTGTTATGTTATTTTTAACAGCGTGTTGTTAAGATAATCGTGACAGAAAAAGAGTAGCATCAGAAGAGTGTGTGAAGGACTATGGTTGTGATCGGGGTTGATCAAGTTTACATAGATTAGGTTAGTAAGTGAGCAGGTGTCTACCACTGTAAAGAGTCCTAAGTCGAGTGTAAACACATACAACATAGTGGATTGCAACTCCTGTTGCCTGTGGATGTAGGTTGGTTATAACCGAACCATGTAAAAATCCTGTTCTGATTTATATTACGATTTTCTGTTATATTATTTGTAACTTCCATACGCTGCAAAACCCAAAAATTGGTATCAAAGCAGGTACACTGACATACTAGTGTAGATCGAACTTTTTTTGGTAGGTGTGGAAGGATTTCGGGCAGGAGGATCGGTCATTCAACCACTATTACTTAAAGATGCAAACTATGCTTATTGGAAAGTCAAGATGAGGGTTTTCATCAAATAAATTGATGAAAGAATATGGACAAGCAATGTTCACGGCTGGACACCCCCAACAAAAGCCAATGACGTTGGGCAGCAAGTTGAGAAACCACAGAATGAGTGGAGTGAAGCTAAATATCGATTAGCTGGATGGAATTCTAAAGGCATCAATGCAATTTTTAATGTTGTCAACCTTCAACAGTTTAGATTAATTTCAAAGTGCACAATTGCAAAAGAAGCTTGGGATATCCTTGAGGTAAAGAATGAAGGTACTCAAAGGGTTAAAGAATCTAAGTTGCTTACTTTGACTTCTAAATTTGAAAACTTAGTTATGCATGAAGAAGAGACCATTAGTGAATTTCATACTAGACTTTGTGAAATTACTAACTCTACTTATATGCTTGGTGAGGAATATACTGAGGCTAAAATTGTTGACAAGATACTTAAATCTTTACCAGAAAATTTTCAGCCCAAGGTCATAGCTATAGAAGAAAGCAATAATGTGAAATTGTTGCGACTTGATGAATTGATTGGGTCTCTTCAAGCATATGAGATGGGTTTAAAGACAAGAAGGAGGGAAAAGAGTGTTGCCTTTGTTTTAGAAAAAGGAGAAAAAGAAGATAGAAATCTTGATGATTCTGATGATGAACTTGCTCATTTGACAAAGAATTTTGTCAAATATATGAAGAAAAATCTCAAGAAGAAAAATTCAGAGAACTTTGATGCTAAAAAATTTCGTAAAGAACCTGTAAAGAAAAAATAAGAGAAGCTTGAGAGAAAAGGTATTAAATGGTATGAATGCAAGGGATTTAGGTGCATTCAAACTGAATGTCCTAATTATAAGAAGAAAAGGAGTTTGTGTGCAACATGCTGTGATGATGACTCAAAAACAGATGAAGACAACTCCAACAATTTTTTTAGCATTCAATGGGACTATTTCAAATAAAAAGCAAACAATTATGTCTAACATAATTGAAGCTGTTGTGTCTGACGTAACAGAATAGAACAGATTCGACATTAAGGAGTCAGATGCTGAGAAAGATGCTGAATACTATAGAGAACTTCAGGAGGCGTATAATGCACTATATGAGATGTGGGAGATTCAAAAAGTACAGATCAAAACTCTTCAGAATGAACAAGAAGTGCTCAAGAGTGAAATAACATCTACAGATGAAAAAATCATAAAATTAGAAGCTGTTGTGATAGATAAGACAGAATGTATCTAGAAAATTACTGTAGAATTGGATGAGGCAAACAAGTGCATTAATCGACTGAAGATAGGCTCAACAAAGCTTGATCAAATTCTAAGTTAGGCCGTGATAACTCTATCAAACATGGGCTGGGGTATGATGAAAAGAATGACGCTTCAACATCAAAGATAGTGTTTTTTAAAGCTTCAAATTCCGGTAACACTTCTAACTCAAGCTTTAAAGATATGATTGATTTTGCTTCCCCAATGAGTTCTTTCATTTCAAATCCAAAAAAGGTAAGAAAATTTGTTCCTACTTGCTATTTTTGTGTTGTTAAATGTCACATTAGACCTAGGTGCTATAAAGTGCAAAATTTTTTAAAGAAAAAGGCAGGTCAGTTTAGATAGTTACATAAGAAACTACAGGTTTGGGTTAAAAAACATGAAACTCACTGCAAAGTTGCTGCACTTAATGTTTCTTCAAATTATGATTGTGCTTGTTCTAAACATGTGATAGGAAATGAAAAGTGTTTGAAAATTTTCAGTCAGACAGTGTTTGAAAATTTTCAGTCAGACAAGTGATGACAAAACGTGTTGTTTAGAAACTTAGTGAACCAAAGATTATCTGCACTGAGTATATTTCATCTGAGAATCAACTAGTTGACCCTTTCATATAAAGCACTAAGATGCACTGAGATTTGAAAACTGAGAAAAGACATTGGCACTTGGCAGTTATCAGTTATATTATTTATATCTGTAGCATCATTAGTTTATTTATAATTAATACATGCTTGAGCTGTTTTATTGGTATAAATTTGTTGGTAATTTCATGTCAAATATAGAGAGTGCTACCAGTATATGATGTGTGAAAGCCATCCATTAAGAGTAACTTCAATGTATCTTGGAAATATGTTGAGTTTACCCACTCAAATGGAAGAGGGCTACCTCTATACATGTGTGAAAGCTACTGTATTCCTTCGCAAAATTCACATTGAGATTAACTTTTGTGTGTGTAAGAAGCATGTTCAAGTTGATCACTCAATTGGATTAAGCGATAAAATAATATTTATGTTTGAGGTTTATCCACAGCTCGGATACATGCTTGGTTATAAAAGATTATATGATGTCCAGATATTTCTGTTATGTGTATTACGACTGTTTTCAGTTATGGTTTTTACAACTTACGATCAGTGCTTTATGTTTGACTCAGTTTGATTCTTTTAAGTGTATTTTGACGTGTCAAAAGTTCTAGGTCAGCGAAATTGATTTGAGGGGGAGTTGGTTCAATTACAGGAGTATTTGATTTAATTAGTTTCTTGTTTTTTTTTTTCAAATTTATGCACAATTTAAAGACTTGAACATTCAGTCAGGGGGAGTTTTGTTTGTCATTTTGATTTTCTTTTATACTTAGGCACTTGTTCAGAAAACAAGGGGGAGAAGTATGAATGTTTCTAGTGTTATTTGGTTGTTTCTTTATTTTTCTTTAGGTTGTCATAATAGTCTTTGTTTAAGTGTTTCATTTTAGTTGCATTACATGTACTCATGCATTTTTTTTAACATTTAGATGTTTTCATCACAAGATGCGAAAGGGTGAGATTGTTGGTTCTAGACGTGCATGTGCATTGCACATGAGTATTTTGTCATCATGTGATAAAAACATTAAATATGGATATGTTCCTAATCTCATTTATTTTATATAGATGTTTTATATTAGAAGAATTTTAATTAAAATAAGATAAGTCTTGATATGGTATCCCAGTTAAATAAGAATAAGTTTTATAATATCCTAGTTGAATAGGAGTAAGTTTGGATTTGGAATCCTAGTTGATAGGAAGTTTTATTAATTATCTCTTATTAGATTAGGATATTATTTAAGTATTCTAGTTTACTTAGGAGAAGTGTATTATCACTTCCTATAATGTTTGATTGTTATCCAAACTTTCCTTATGAATTTTATTGAGATTCTATAGGATTTTGACAAGGATTACAATTCATATCAAATACTATACAAACCTATCTTCATAGCTTTTGGTGGAATTAATTCAAGAAATTCAAGGCATTCAGCGCAAATTGAGAGAGAGCAATCATGAGCAAGTTTGAGTGCGTTTTTATTTGTTTCTTATGTCTTGTATAAAGCTTTAGGCTTAGATTAATTATTATAGATCGTGTGAGCTTAAGGGAGTTGAGTAATCACATGTGTCTATACTAGTTACAGGTCTATAGCAGTTACAGGTGTTATGTTATTCTTAACAGCGTGTTGTTAAGATAATTGTGACAAAAAAAGAGCAGCATCAGAAGAGTGTGTGAAGGACTCTAGAGATGGAATTGATCAATAATATCTCATTAAGAAGTATAGAGTCTTGTATAAGATACCTCAATTTGATTGGTTCCCTTCAACCGATCAAAATCAAGTTAGAGATTATAGGGTAAAATTTTTGTTTTGTCTGGGAACAATAGACCAATAAATTTGGGTTTGTGGATATAGAGGATAGTAGTTTAGATTACACCTTATAAATTTGATTATCGCTTACTTGTATTTCCTTATTTGATTCAAGAAATTTTAGCTCAAAATGGTGTTCCTATGAGTTCAAAATTGACAGCTGAGATTCTGCCTGAGCTTATTATAAAAGGCTTCTTGTCCAGATTACATGACAAATATGACTTGCCTACTCCTCAACCGAAACCAAGAAGAGTTAGGAAAAATCCAATAAGTAATATGGAAGAACAACTTGCTCTAATTAATGTTACTCAAGTTGATGTTATGCACGATATTAAGGATATCAAGGCAAAGCAATTTGAGTTAGAAAGGGAAATTAATGCAAAGAAACTGCAGATGAACAACCTCATATGGAAACTGATGAGATCATGGAGGAGGATCCAGAGGAGACTACGCTAGAAGCTGAACAAGCTGAACGGATTACTGTTATGTTAGACAAGACAATAGAGAAGAAGAAAAAGAAGGATGCAAAGAAGAAAGCAAAAGGCATTAAGTTGAAGAGACAAAAAAAGGTCAAAATTGGCAAGCCGAAATTTGCCAAGAAGCAAGTTGTTGCAAAGAAAACTTCTGATCAACTTACAGAAGAACCAGCTCATGTTTCGCACTCTGATGAACCATTACAAGAAGAACCATCTCCAGAAGAGCTAACACCATCTATTTCTCCACCACAGTAGTTTCCACCAAATCATGCCAAGCATACCCATGAACCAGCTCCTGCACCAGAGATAGCAGTAGAAAAGATTCCATTAGCCCTTCCAACCGAATCACTTATGGAGTTGTCTCACATATTGAGTAAAATGTTGAAAAACTTTACAAGGCTATTTGCAAGATTATGGCAAAAGTTACTACCTCCTCATCTGATACAATAGGACAGCAAGACACTTCAGCAGTTTCTGAGCACCTGACTCATTCACCACAGGCAAAAAGTTCAAAACCGAAGTTGACCAATCAAAGAAAAGGCCTGGTATTTAATCTCAACTGCATATTCGCAAATCCACCATATTTCATTGATTTCATATAACTTTATGCATTGTTTTTTTTCGGCTTTTAATCTTTTTTTTTTTTAACTTGTTCTAAAACCAAAGGGTAGAAGAGTGGTTTCTGATTGTTATGTGTTATGAGTTTGTGTTTCTTTTACTTTGCTTTGCATTTATATTTACTTGTTAGCCAAGGTTACTTTGCTCTGCATTGATATTTACTTGTTAGTCAGGGGGAGCAAGTAAGGGGGAGTAATTAATTTTGCTTTACTTTGATTACTTGTAGGAACTAATATGTTTTGTGTTTTGCATGCATATTTGATTGACTTGTCTAATTTGTGTTTAATTATGCAGCAATTTATTTTTTATTAGCTCTGATTATGTTGATGCATCACTAGTTCAGATAACTTTACTTGCAAAATTATTTGCTAGGTTATTCACATTAGCTCTACTCATTTTACTTGTAGGTTATTTGATTTCAGTCATTCTCGATTATGGCTGATTCTATTATGTTTTATAACTGATAAGTCGTTATTCCTATTGATATGGTACATTCAATTATGTTTGGTATGTTTGTTTTCAGTTGCCTTAGACTTGTTTCTACATGCATGCTGGTCATTGTTCAAAAAAAGTCTGATATTTTGATCACAAGTTGTCAAAAAAGGAGAGATTGTTAGTGTCAAATGTGACACATTGACATGTGTCATACACATGATTATTTTAGACAAACTTGTAATTAGAATATTGGGTTATATTCTTTCCTAGTTTACTGTTTCTAGAAGTCTATATTAGGAAGAATTATATTCATACTGCATATCTCTTAGATTAGGATATTATTCTAGTATCCTAGTTCACTTGGGAGAATATTTTATTTATGTCCTAATTTACTTAGGAGTTTATTTATATCACTTCCTATATTATTTGATCATTATCCTAATCTTACAATATTGAGTTTGATTGAGATTCTACAAGATATTGATGAGAAGGGCAACTAAATTCACATTGTATATATACATTTCATATAACTTATCTGTAAATGTGTTATTGCATTTCAAGAAATAGAGGAGAGCTTCAACACAAAATTGGAATGCTTCTTTGATTAATTTTGTGAGAGTTTTACTCATGTATGAGAGGTTGTGATCATGCATGAATTTTCGTTAAATCTATTTGAGTTAGTATTCACTTGAGAGAATTTGTGAGTTGAGTGTTTATGTAATCAGTGTCAGACATCGTTGTTATATGTTACTTAATAATGAGTTGTTAAGTTGTCAGCAACAGAGAGTGAGCAGTGTCTAGAGTTCAAGATCTTATTAGGATTTTGTTTTGCAAAGATTAAGTCAGTGTGTGCGAGTAAGTCAGCACTACAAACGCACCTAAAGATTTTACAAACAAGAACTTAGTGAATTGTAGCTTTAAGCTGTCCGTGGACATAGATTTTTATAACTATACCACGTAAATCTTCCTGTACCATTTTATATTACAGTTTATTGTTATATTATGTATAACTAATCCATACTTTAAGATCTGAGTCTATCATTTACAATGTAATAAGATTTGGGCATAGCAATAAAATAAGATTTGGTCGTTCAAATAGTGATGTTGGTTCATTGGGGTCGAATCTATATTTTAGGAAACAAAATCATTAACTTTCACCAGTTGAACGACATTGTAGCTTTTATTAATTGAAGAAACATGCATGCTTTTAATTTTTCCCCTTTGTTTTATTGTTTTATCTTATTTTTTGCAAATTTTTCTTAATATGACATAAGTTGATTAAATAAACTGTTGTCTGCTAAAAATAAAAAAACAGTTGATATTAACCTTTCGTTTCTTTTCTTTTTCATTTTTTGTAGTTGTTATTCTTTATCTTTTTAACAATCAATATATATATATATATATAGACACACAAAAAAAAAATGATTGAACTGTAATTAAAAAAAATGATTGTTGTCAAGTTTTTTTTATTTCTCTTTTTGTTTTCATTTTTAGCAATTATGTTTCTTTATTGTTAACCGAAAAAATGAAGAAAAAATATAAAAAGAAACGCAAATTTCATTAAGATTTTTTTTAAAAGAAAACACGGTATTTTGAATTTTTTTTTTTGTAAATTTATAATATAATGTTAGGAGTTTGAAAATACTCATATATATATATATATATATATATATATATATAAAGAAAATTAGGTGGATTTGGTATTATCAGCCTTTTCATCTTCTAAATGCCACCTCAGTTTTTCTTTTTCTTTTTTTTTTACACCCAATCCTATTTGATTTTCAAATTGTTTAAGTAATATTTAAGATGTTATATCGACATTTATTTAGACACTGGGATTAAAAGAAAATAGATGGCTTGAACTTGTGTCCCAAATTATGATAAACCCCAACACCTCTTAAGCACCCCCACACCACCACCACCCCACCAACCCTAACCCCACCCCTACAACGCCCACCCCCCACCCCACCCCACCCCACCCCGTGCAATGTGTGTGTGTGTGTGTGCACATGTGCATGTGTGTGTACACACATAGACACAAATATATCTAGTGTTTTTTTTCCTAAAAATATGGAAGGAAAATCATGATGTCAATAAAATGAGAAGAAACATATATGCAAACAATTCGCACATATCTACCACTGAAAGGAATCAATAGAAGAATATAAGCAAGCTAATTATGAGCTAGTTTGGGGTTACTATTGCTGTAAGAAGAAGCGCTTTTTTTCTGCGGAAATAACAACCCAAGGTGTTTTAGGTTGAGTGAAAAAAAAAGTTGCTAAAAAAAGGTTTTAATGAAGGAGTTTAAAAGCATGGAACGACTTGCTTTTGGAGATCAGTTTCTGCTTCTAAAAATTAAAATATCAAAATTACCCTGAATAAAAAAATATAAAATTACCCTTATTTACTAAAGTTTTTTTATTAAATTTATAATTATGATTAAAATAAATAATTAAGACAGAATTAGGGTTGGCAATGGGGCGGGCGAGTCCGGGGCAGCTAGTACCCAGGCTCGCCCCGCTCATTTATTTTCTGCCCTGCCCCGCCCCATTGCCCCTTCATAACCACCCCCATTCTATGTGAAGTACATTATTATGCCCATTTTTTAACAAGTTTGAAGACAATATATCTTCAAACTAAAATCATACATACACACAAGAATCAACAACTAAAAAAACCATCATTCCATTCAAAATCTAAAATTTTCAAGTAAACAATAATTCAACAAACAATACCAAGTCAACAACAAACAAAATCAACAAGTAAACGGTGACAACAATAAACACATCAAAGTAAATAACTCACAATAATAAAAACATACCAATACCAACATAGTAACAAGTAAATAAAAATAATGTCAACACTTTAGCGAAACCAAACCAACAAGTTGCTAGCACACAAGATCAACTGCCTATAATTAACACTCCAATGAAACAACCTCACAAAGATGTCATTGAACTTCCTACTTCATCATCCAATGTTTCCTCTCCAAGTATCTCTTCTTAAGGAATTACACCTAGAAACATATAATAACCAAATTAATAACTAAATAAGGAAATTCAATAAAAGTAATAATAATCAATAAAATAAACATAGTATTAGTATATCGAAACTTATACCTCGCGTTTTTAGCCAAAACCAATTTTGGGTACACATTAATGCCTCCAATGTGTCAAGAAGAAGTCTACTACGATGTGAACTCAAAACTCTACCACTTGTGCTAAAAGCGGATTCAGATGGAACTGTGGATACTGGGATAGCCAAAACATCTCTAGCAATAGTGGACAATACAAGAAACTTACTTTTATTCATCTTCGACCAAAGCAAAACATCAAAGTCAGGACCACTAACTACATGATCCTCCAAATAAATATCAAGCTCAGACTTCTTTTGCAATCCCATATTAGTGCTTTCTTTAAATTTTTCATATTCAATATCAAACTCACTTGATACACCATCTCATGTAACACTAAAACCTCCTGGATCTAGTAAATTTGCAACAAATTTGCTTGACTCATTACTTAAACCAAGTCTACATTGATAATCTATCACCAAATCTTCACAAAGAGTACGTACTTCCTCAGTATGCTCAAAAGCATCATCTCCATAAATCTTCTTGTATAAAAACTCTACCATCACCATTTTACATCTAGGATCTAAAGCCACAGCCACAGTTAATATTCCGTGGATAACATTCCAATACTTTTCAAACTTTTCAATCATTGTAATAGCCATTTCCTGAATCTTTTTATAAGGAGACGCAAGCCAAGAGCTCAAAGATAATCTTAACTCAACAATTTTTGGAAAAGACTTGTTTGCTTTGGGATAATTTGTTCCAGAAAATATTTCAGTCAACCTATAGAACTTTTCCAAATGATCACACACAAGTTTTGCTGTTGCCACTCCTCTTCCTTAGGCAAATCTATTTATTGACTATCACGCTCTTTCAAATTAACAAAACATCTTTATAGGCTAAAGCTGTGCTTAACATCTTGTAAGTAGAGTTCCACCTAGTTTTACAATCAAGAGACAATGTCTTATTAAACATCACTTTCAAGTGACGTGCATTCTCCTCAAACTTTTTCATTCTCTTAGGTGCAGATGTCCAAAAAGCAACACTATCCCTAACCTTCTCAATGCCATTTTCAATCACTTCTAACCCATCTTTAACTATTAGGTTCAATATATGAGCACAACACCGCATGTGAAAAAGTTTCCCACGTAACATCAAATGCCTATCACCCAATTTATCAAGTACTTGCTTTATCATAGCATCATTGGTGGAACAATTATCTACAGTTAAAGTAGATAATTTCCTTTCCAAATTCCAATCATACAAGCAATCAACCAACACTATTCTAAGACATTTAGCTGTATGTGGGGCTGGCACATATACAAACCTAACAATTATAAACATAAAATTATTAGAAACTATGTTTAATATAAACAAATTTATAAAGTAAGATAAAATTGCAACTTTGAACATACCTTAAAATCTGATTACGGAGTTTCCATGAATTGTCAATGAAATGGGCTGTTATAACCATATATCCTTTCTTTTGGTTGCTAGAAGTCCACATGTCGGTTATTATAGCTATCCTTCCCTGTATGTTTTCCAATAATTCCATTGTCTTCCCTTCCTCACTTTCAAACAACTTGAATATTTCATTCTTCAATGTGTTTCCACTCACGGTATCAAACAAAGGTTGGGCATAATTCATCATTTCCCTAAAGCCCTCATACTCAACAAACCGCAATGGAAGTTCATGCAAAACAATCATTTTTGCAACTAGAGTCTTACAAACATCTTTATCATGACATACCATGTTTGTAAGAGTTCCATCACTTTGTTTTTTGGAATTTCAAAATGCTTTATTCCATGGTTAGTTGATTAGCTCGATAACATCTCTTCAAATGCTTACTTAAATGGGAGGTGCCATCCGACACCCTAGCAACTAATTTTGTGGCAAAATGGTTACAATGTGCTTTTGGTACTCCATCAATAACTAACTTTGTAAAATGTTGCCAAACTTGTGATGTTGTCCTAGACTTTTTACTATGTTGAGACAATTCATCATCATCTTCTTCTAGCCGTCTCTTACTAGTAGATATATCAACATCTTCAGAATCTTTATCCATGTTTAAATCACCACTACGATTTAGGGTATTTGACATCCCCACTTCTTGTTGTGATTGTGAAGACATTGTTTACCTACAAAAACCACATCTATAATTACATGCACATGGATTATCCTAACAACTAGATGGGATCATGTTTACATATCATATCATATCCCATCTAGGTTAATTCTACATATCATATCATATATACAAAAAGACATTGTCCTAGACCTGGACTTGGTGAAATGTTCATTGCAGCAATCAAATGCTTATCCCATAATAAACATAATAAATACGGTGATGAAATTAACTATCTTGCAATAAACAGATAGAAATTTCAAACACTTGCGAGGAGAACACAGTAAATTAATTATCCCATAAATTTATTTAACACCCAAATTTAAACAAGAAAACTAACACAGAGATAAAACCCTAATCGAACGAAAAGTGAACAGAAAAGGAAAAGTGAAAGATGTAAATTACCTGGAAATAGCTCAAAAATCTGCAGAAGAGAGAGCAGAGAGTAGAGGATCTGCAACAAATGCAAGAGTTCCAACTAATTGTCCTAAGAGAGCAGAGAAAGAGCAGAGAACAGAGGAGAATGAAATGCAGAGGAAAGAGCAGAGCTGCAGCAAGTGCAAATGCAAAAGTTGATTCAAACAGCGAGAAATTAAATACTGAAATGCAGAAAAATTAATCAAAAAATTTGCTGAAACTACCGAGAAACATAATTTTCCTAGTGTCAGATTTCTCGACACTCGATACTTAATACTTACATGTCGAGTCGTGTCAGATTCACAACCGACACTCGATAACAGTCTATTTTTGAAGACATCGCTCGACACAAGCTTTCATCCGACATGTCGAGTGTCAGATACGTGAAAACTGACATATAGATGTCTCGAACCATGTATCCGACACTCAATATGTCGGATGAAAGTTTGTGTCGAGCTCTATCGAGTTTTGTCGAGTTTGTCTAGTTTTGTCGAGCGTTTTATCAGGTTGCTTGTTTTAGCTTTGTTTTTTGCCTTTTTGCATCATATTTAACTAAGGGCCCCTAATTGTGTCCATTTTTTCAATTTTTCCAAAAAATAAACAAACATGCAAGAAGAAAACATACCTGTTATCATAAATATCTAATAAAACATAGGAATTGAAGAAAAATTTGATGACTGATGCTATAGTCTAGTAAAATTACATGGTATTCTAAAATATTATAAGTTATCACAATCACCCTAAAAATTATATGTAAGTTCAAAAACTTTATTTTTTTCATATACATCCTAATATTGTGCGGGGCGAGGCGGGTCAAACGGGGCTGGAAGGTGGACCCGGGCCCGAACCCGCCCCGAACGGGTCAATAATTTTGGGGACCCAAACCCGCCCCTAAATAAAAAAAAAAAAACGCGTCAAGACCCGCCCCTAAAACACGGGTCACACTGGGGCCCCGGACCCGGTGGGTCATTTTGCTATGCCTAGACAGGACTCAACGATCCAAGTCTTCCACATTTCGTCGTCATTTCTTTTGGCTTTATATTATTTTCTATAGAGGTTGCTTTCACCATCCTATCAATTCTTCTCATTCATTGACTCAGATCACTAAATTTTATTTGGTATTGTTTTTAAAACATAAAAATCTTTAAAAAAAATCCAAATACCCTCTTCAGTTTGGCTTATATATATATATTTGTGTAGTTTTTTATGTGAAAATATGGAGGGAGAATCATGATATCAATAAATGAGAAGAAGTATATGCGTAAATGATTAGCATGTAGCTGCCACCGAAAGGAATAAGTAGAAGAACATAAGCAAGCTAATAAAGCTACTAAGCAACCACATTATTGAAGTCATATATACTAGTATCACTCCATCCATTTTCTCAAGATACAAGTATAAGCTAGCTAGATGAAATTGAGAAAAAAAGTGGAGTTAGAGGATTTGGAATTTCAACTTTTCCTTCAAACATAGACAAAACATTATTCATTGAAGGGCGGAGTGATGGTTCACCAAAAGAGCACCAAAGTACCACTTTAATTATCCTTTCCAATTGCAATATCTCAACTGCTTCATCACCTACTAGTCAACCTACCTTACTAGCCTCAAAATATTGATAAGCCCATTCTGGTGCAACATATCCTCTTGTTCCTCTAATCCTAGTGAAGGTTCTTGTCTGGTCTGGCTTCATCAACTTTGCTAATCTGAAGTCCAAATTTTTTGCACATTTGTCCTCATCGATGAGTACATTTTGAGGTTTTATGTCATAATAAATGATTTGAGACTCGCACTCATCACGTAAATAGAGAATGCCTCTAGCTATACTATAGGAAATTCCCATTCTTTAAACCCAATCAGGTTGTTTTTCAGGTGCGAAGAATGTACCAGCGAGAGACCCGTTCGACATGTAATCGTATAGCAAAACTTTGTTGGGTGCATCACATGAATAACCAAGCAAACGGACTAGGTTCTTATGGTGGGTTCTCACTTTAAGTTTAATCTCTGTTTGAAGCTCAACTTCCCCTCTAGACACTTCCTTCCATAGTTTCTTTATTAGAAATAAACTTTATTTGTTTAGGAGTTAAGTTTTGTTTAGGAATTAAAATTGAGTGAAAGTTGAATTAGGATTAATATTCGTAGAAAGATTAGGATTATCATGAGTATTAAATAAGCAGAGTGTTTTTTGTATTTGTTTATATGTGTCAAATTTAAAGTTCAAGAAATAAAAGAGTGTTTTTCAAGATTTTTATGTAGTAGTCTATAACAAAGTGGTATTAGAGCCACAAGAGGGTGGAGGAAGAAGGAAGTCCATACCATCAACAGCTAAGGTTCACCGTCAACAGCCAAGCATCACCAGAAAGCTACCAGAAAGTTGCCAAAAAATTATCAATTGACGAGTGAGATCGCACCTCCACGGTCATCGGACAGATCAAACAGCGATCTACAAGTTTTCCTTCTTGACCGACGTCGAATTCAGGCCGAAACACGTTGAAAACACGTAAAAAAGTTGTGAAAAATAGTTTTCACCGTGAAAGTCATCGATATACAGTAAGTGAGTAGACACCACCCATCCAGATGAACTCAACGTCAACCGATCTACAAACCCTAATAAGAGACTCTAGAATTAACAACCGAAAAATGTTTCGTTCATGATTTGGATGAAAACTATCGATCAGCCCCCTGAGGTGCAAAATATCAATCGACCCTATGATACATAAAATATCAGTCATGCCCCTGGTTCAAAAAAAAAATCAACTGGCCCATTAATACATAAAATATTATTCTACCCCCTAGACGTTAAAAATTCGTAAGCCCTTAAAGGTTAGCCCATTATGTACAGTATTCCAGTTTGGTCCAAAAGATTTTGTTTGCGATAGACTCCTACATTAGCATTAGCAATATCACTTCGATTCCAATTCCAAAATTAAAAGAGAATAGATATGAAATATGGTGCATAAGAATGAAATCAATCCTTGGAGCAAATGGTGTTTGAGAAATTGTTGAAAAAGGCTTCGATATTCCATAAGATATCGAAGCATTGTTTCAACAACAAAAGAGTGATTTTGAAAAAACTAAACAACAAAATGCAAAAGCTCACTCATTCATTCAAGATGCATTGGATAATGATGAACTTGAAAAATATGGTTATGGATATTCTGCTAAAATACTAGGGGAGAAGATTGAAAAATCACATGGAGGACAAGAAAAGGTAAAAAGTGTACGTCTTCAAACTTTAAGAGGTAAATTTGAATTGTTACATGTGAAGGAAGGCGAGTCCATCTCTAATTATTTTTCAAGAGCTTTGATTGTTTTAAATCAATTGAGAAGAAATGGTGAGCAATTAGAAGATGCAAGAATTGTAGAGAAGATACTTCGCTCTTTGGATTCATCATTTAACACCGTAGTCCAAATTCTTGAACAAGGCAATAAATTGGAAAGGATGACAATTTACAAACATAAAGGTACATCACAAGTATATGAAGAGAAAACAAAAAACAAAGTGTCTTGGAACAACTCCTTAAAACAAAAATTAAGGAGAAGGAAGAAAGTGATGAAAGAAGTTAATGTGCACTACAAGAAAAACAGGCTATGGCAACGCGCATTTTGCATTGCTAAAAAGCTTTCGCAACGTACAAGCGCGCGTTGCTGTTCTTGGTGCTGTGAAAAGTCCCTTACTTTTTGCAACACGCACGTGCACGTTGCAAAATGGTATTCTGCACGTTGCGAAATGGCTTTTGGCAATGCGTAGAATGTCCCTTACTTTTCGCAACACGCACGTGCACGTTGCAAAATGGGATTTTACACGTTACGAAATGGCTTTTGGCAACGCACATTGCGCGTTGTTGAAAGACAAAGAGTGATAGAGTTTCAGCAACACAAGATGCGCGTTGCTGTAGACATCAATGGCAACGCGCAATGCATGTTGCAAAAAGATTAGAAGTAATTAGTTTCAGCAATATGCAATGAGCATTGCTATAGACCTCAATGGCAACATACATTGCATGTTGCGAAAAGATCAAAACTAATCTGGTTTCAGCAAGACGCAATGAGCGTTG
>SNVD02007369.1:0-27636 GCA_013180625.2 Boswellia sacra | reverse complement strand
TGGTATGTTTACCTCGATCTTGCGAAAAGTTTCCAGGATTTCTGGTTCTTGTTCCTCCTTCCTTGATTTTGCAAATCTGCTGGGAAATGGTGGAGGGGTAACATATGAATGAATGGAAATTTTAGGATTTACCTTATAAGTGGATGTTTGGTTCATGGTAGAAGTGGTATCATCCCCTTCATCAATTTGTGATTTCTTTGGTGGAATCTCTAATTGCTTTCCACTTCTCAAAGTTACAGCACTAGCATTCTCTCTTGGATTGATCACTTGCTGAGATGGTAATTTTCCTGAGCTTTGACTCTCAAATTTGCTCATGTTAGTGGCCAATTGTCCCATTTGATTTTCCAGGTTTTGGATACTTGCCCTAGTTTCCTGCTGAAATTGCATTGTGGTAGTGGCAAGTGCTTTAACAATATCCTGGAGAGACATACCTGAATTTTGTGGAGCTGGTTGTGGAGCTGGTTGTGGTGCTGGTTGTGGTGCTGGTTGAAATGGTTACTGCACCCTTGGTTGATTGAAACCTGGTGGTCGATTTGGTATGGCATTTGGGGCGATTGGTTGATGATTTCCATATCTTAAATTAGGGTGATCTCTTCATCCAGCATTGTAAGTATTGGAGAAAGGGTCATACCTTTGCCTTGGTTGTCCTGGAAATCCACCCATGGCATTGGCTTGTTCTGTATCTCCTTCTTGCAAATTTGGACACATGTCGGTTGGATGGTCCATGGTAGAACATACTCCACATGCATAAGATTGCTGCATATGTCCTACAGCCATTTTTTTTACAAGAGAGGTAAGTTCACAAAGTTGTTGTTCAATGTTTGAAGTACTTACCTCATTTACTCTTTTTGGTATTTGTGGCTCAAATTGACTGCTGAATTGTTGGGAGTTCGCTGCCACTGTCACTAATCTAAAAACGTTTTGCAACATTTGGTGTTTTTTTAATAGTGCTCCACCACTAGCAGCATCAAGGATACTCCTTTCTTGGTAATAGACCCTCATAGAATATTGAATTAGAGTCCATCACTATTTGGTGGTTTGGACAGCTAGTCCACATACCTTTTACATCTCTCCCATATTCATGAAGTATTCTCCATTGTGTTGTCGAATGCCACTAATATCTTTTGCTAATATTTGTAACTTTCGGAGGCTGGAAGTATTTCCTCAAAAGAGTTTTACTCCTCTCATTCCAAGTGGTAATGGTACCTGTGTAGTAGTATAGCCAAATCTTTGCCGAATCTGCTAATGAGAATGGGAAAGCTCTCAATTTAATTTGCTCTTCAGAAACGCCGGTTGGCTTCATATTTGAGCATACCACATGAAATTCTTTGAGGTGTTTGTTCGGATCCTCTCCTGCAAAACCATGAAATGTAGGCAAGAGATGAATCAGTCAAGATTTAAGTTCAAAATCTATCTCAGAATTGGTACTTATTGCATAGCGGTGTTGTTGATCAATAATTGGAGCCGCTAACTCCTTAAGAGTCTGTTCGTTTTCCATCGCCATCGCTTCTGATTTAGATTTGATTGAACTACAAGAAGATGGAAGGGAAGTATGTCATGCAAGGTCAAATTCTGGAGGTGGAGTTGAAATTGACCGATTTAGCCTTAAATTCGAGGATTGGAGAAACTCCGTAATTCTCTTAAGTCGTTGATCTGCTTCTCCCTCGGACATAAAGGCCTAAACACAAACAATCAGGAAATAACAATCAAGAATCAGTAGTAAAAACAGAATAACAAAATGATTAGAAAATCAATCCCCGGCACCGGCGCCAAAAACTTGATGCGTTCGGAACTAGCAAGTATACTAGTCGCACAAGTAGTAAAGTGATGAGTGAGATATCGTTTCCACGAGGATTGATTCTAATTAAATTTGTTATTTTTCAGCAACAATAAACTAAATATGGGGGGTTTTGTTGAATGATTAATTAAACTGAATACGAAGGCAAATAAAAAATAACACAACACAATATTAAATGAATTGAAAATTCATGAGAGACACTTGGTTAAGGGTTCTTTCTCTACCACAAGATATGAATTTGTGAATTAACATAGAGTTGTAATCCAATTACAGCATTGAAGTTATCAACCGTAGATAACAACAAGCTCTGTTATCCCAATCTTTCCTTAATTTGTTGTTTAATAAAACAAGCTCTTTATTTAATCTCTATCCATTAAACAACCTAGAACAAGCTCTCTGAGTTTAATTCAATTGAAGCATTACGATGAGAAAGATAGGTTGATCTAAGCAATAATCACACAAGTTCAGATTATTTAACCTAGGTTGTATTTTCCAATTGCAATCTCTGATCACAATTTTGCTACTAATGATTGGAAATTCATGACAATTACGGATCAAGATTTCTAATCTAGCAATAGACAACAACAGATTATATTCAGTTGGCCCTTCCAAATACAATCAGTAAGCAATCATAAGCATTAGATATGGGAAAATACAAGCAACTTCAATTAGAGAATTTGATAACAATTTCTTACACAATCAACTCACAAAATCCATATCAAGGGCTTTGAAATCACCCTCAACCAATTCAGATTTAGTTACACATATTCAATCAGAATAACAAATACAATCCAGAGAAATTCCAGAATTGAAAAGGAAAGAAAGAACTTAGCAAATTCTTTGAAAATCTTCTTTGTAGATGAATCTTCTTCGAATTGTAGTTCCTCCTCTTTCAAAATCTTCTTTCTCCTTCAAGAACTCCAAGGGATGAGAGAAATCCATAAATGCAGCCTCCTCCCACGTTTTTCCCTCTTCAAGTTATGAAAATAAAACCCTAAAATGTGTTTAAATACTCTGCTACAGTGACTTGCTACAGTGCCCCGTTTTATACATGCTACAGTGACTTGTGGAATTATATTTCTATACATCTCACACTGTTTTGATTACAACTTTTGGTACACTGAATGGATTTATAAACCGTAAATTTCTCCAGAAAATAGACTTCTAGAGCTTTCCAACGGTATATAACATGTCATCGGGTTCATTGTATATCAATACAATTAAATCCGAGAAGATCACTGACTAGCAGAGGTGAAAATGAAGGGTTTTACTCCATTTTTGTGCAAGTTGCTCCCAAACTCCTACAAACATCAAATCCACACAAAAACATAAAAATACCAAGGAATATAGCAAAGAAACATGGACGAATTGATATGAAAATGATATATAAATAGACACTTATCAAAGCCCAATTTGCTTTTTTATTAGCTATTGGCTATTTCTTATTTTGTCTAATAAAGCTTGATTTTGCTGTTCTTGGAGGTTTTTGCCTTAGTGGGTTGCCATGCTCTAGTATTTTTACATTGTTTCTTGGTCTTATCATCTCATCTGAGAACTTATTGCATATAATTATGTATCTTGGTCAAGGTACTGTTACTGTTTTTTATTTGTGATTTTCATATATGGGATGAGCGAGTAACTGGCTGATATTTGCTCTACTAATAGAGTTAAACAGTAATTAATTAACAAACAGTCTAGCTAATTAGGTATTATATTAGCAATTTCTTGATCTAAACAGTGACTATTCACGTACTGATGATCATCTGGAATTGGTAGCTACTCATATCTTAGAACCTGAAATAAAAAATGCCACTCCCTGTTATAACCCTAGGTACATTGCATGCATGGTAGCTCAAGGACTTTACTGATCATAAGAATCTGATTCATTTATTGGTGAATGCAACAAGTCAAACACAATCTGACATACCCAAAAGGACATTTCAATTCAGAAAACCTTAGCCCAAAACACTTGAAAACATTGACCGATTATTATAGGTAATGCACTATGTGGACTATGTAGGTTTCATCTTTGTTTTTTGTTTTGGCTGATGTTAGCTTTTATTAAAGTGAAGCCATGTGATTGACGAGATTTTTGCAAATGAAATTATCAGTTGCATGCTTGGTTGCTAGCAATCTATTGTTATGAGTTTTTATTGGTAACCATGTCTGTATTTGACCATTTGATTCACTTTTTAAGGTTGGGTTTAGCTCTGTTGCTACAATCAAGGCAATTGATTCTCTCCTCAAACAGAATTCAAATTACTTTTGTGGGAAAGGTAAGTGAAAGTTCTTTGCTATAATAATGACCTTGTGTTTTGTGGCTTCAAATGTTAGTTTATTTATTAGTTTGTTCATAAGTCTCGTATGATTTTAGAAGCTTATATATTCCAGAAGTTTGTGAAGTAAATGACTGACTTGTTATGACTTGTGGTTGTGATATTCCTGTAATGACCGTTTGTGAATTCCATGTCAAGAATTTTGGAAACCCTAATTCCTTCGTACATAAGCAGACATATGCACCAAGAAATGAAATGCTTACTCCATAAATGGAAATGTAAATCTGGTATAATGACCATTTGCCTGCTTAAATGATAGAAATTAGTAATACATCACTGGAGAACGAATGGTTTCTCTACTATATGAACTTCTTAATCAATTTTTCTGATTGAATCTAGCTATAACACATCTATATTATTCCATCAATATTGATATCACTTTTTACATATTTAATTAATCTAAAAACTATAAATCTAGCTTGCTAGCTGCAGTGCTCATAGCGTTGGTCTCTTATGGCGATTAGAATAGAGATTAAGGTAGTGAAAGTAGATTATGTAGTAGTAGTCAGTGAACAAAAGAGAGGCAAAAGAAGACCATTTAAACCCTCCCACACTTACGGTTCAACAATGACATAACAGCCCATTTAAACTGTCCCACACCTAGCCCAAACAAGAAGGTGCCACAAGTTATTTCACATAAAGTATGGGTCCCGATTCTATATTTTGTTATAAATATTACGTTTTCTTATGTTCGTTGAAAAGTTTATTAACATGGTTATATTCAATTGTCATTCATGTATATAAGCTTAGATCCCGTTCAAGAATTATTATTTGACATATATTTTTCTTCATTTTCATCCAAAGATGACAACGAAGAGTGTATGTCTAGTAATGATTCTTGAATTGTCCAGATTCGGACAGTTCGAGCATGCATAAGTTTGTATTGTAAATTAGTTGGTCATGATTTTGTTCCATCTTATCAGAAAATTTGGTTACATTTCCTCATGTTCTCTCAGTACATAATAGATGATTGTCTATTTTTTGTGAATTTTCAAACATCGAAATGACACATGAATTCAATCATCAATATCTATGTGTACTTGGAGAACTATAGGGAAATGCTGCCGAATTTTCTTTAGAGATGGAGCAACTTGTGACTACTACTTTATAGTACAAACTTATGCATTCTTGAATGGGATAGGACCACCAACCTTTTAGATAAATGTTTGCAACTAGGTTTCATATTATATTTATTCACTTGTTCATGAATAAATTTGTATTGATGTAAATAATGTTGTTATTACTTTTAAAGAAAATTCTCATGGATAAGAGTTGGATTGATTTACCAAATCGTTGTTGTCGAGCATATTTCACTGGGTGGAGGGATTTCTAAATTTTGCCTTTGGCAATTTGGTGAATGACAATAGAATATTATGTCCATGTAAGAAATGTCAGAATCGATATCTTATGGATAGATACATAGCTAGGGAGCATTTAATATGTAATGAGTTTTTAAGAACATACAAGAGGTGGACCTTACATGGTGAACAATATACAACTATAGAGTCTGACCAACCTAACCAACATTTTGAGGTTGGTTGTGATTCTACAAGGGGTGATGATATGGTTGGAAAGATACATGAGGCCATGGGGATTCCGAATAATGATTTAGGTGAAGGTAGTAGTTGCCCGGTAGATAGTGAAACTGAAACATATCTTAAGCTATTTGAACAAGCAGAGTATCCCTTGTATCCGGGTTGTGAAAATTTTACCTCCCTATCATTTACTGTTCAACTTTTGCAACTGAAGATGTTGCACGAATGGACCGACAAATCAGTGACAAAGTTACTAGAACTTTTGAAGAAGGCCTTTCCTGATCAAGTCAAAATTCCTTCTTCATATTATGAAGCACAAAAGATAACTACTAACTTGGGTTTTACGTACAAAACTTGGGAAGCTTGTCCTAACAATTGCATGTTGTTCAGAGGCGAGTTGATACATTTGGATAGATGTTGCATATGCCAAATGTCTCGTTATAAAAACTTTGATGAGATGAATGATGCATCAAATTCCCATGGGAAGATAGTTGCAAAGCAAGTTATGTATTTTCCATTAAGTTCTAGGTTAAAAAGATTATTCATGTCCTCAAAAACTGCTTCTCTTATGCGCTGGCATGCAGAACATCGTATTAAAGACGGCGTTCTTAGGCATCCGACTGATAGTATTTGTTGGAGAACTTTCAATGAAAGAAATCCAGAGTTTGCTGTTGATTGTCGTAACGTGAGACTTGGCTTGGTAGCTGATGGATTTAATCCTTTTAAGACTATGTCTATAGCCCATAGTACATGGCCTATTGTGTTAATGCCGTACAACTTGCCTCCTTGGCTATGTATGAAAGAAAGTTTTTTCATATTGTCAGTACTCATTTATGGTCCCAAAGGTCCTGGGAATAAAATATATGTCTATATGCAACCACTGATTGAGGAATTGAAAGAATTATGGAGTGAAGGTGTTCTAACCTATGATGCATCGTGTCAACAAATGTTCAAGCTACATGCAGCATTGTTGTGGACTATCAATGATTTCCCGGCATATACGAATCTATCGGGCTGGAGTACGAAAGGGGAGAAAGCATGTCCTTGTTGTTTAGGAAATACGGTCTCCAAATGGTTATCTCATAGTAGGAAATTTTGTTATATGGGTCATCAGCGATATTTACCTACTACTCATAGATTTCGAAAGGATAGGATTTCCTTCAATGGTAGAGTCGATATGGGACCTGCTCCATCTCGGTTATCTGGTTTTGATATAAAACAACAAGTACAAGATACACTAACTGAATATAAGATAGAAGATCTTCAAGGAAGAATGAATAATCCCCAAAATCATGCAAACATTTGGAAGAAGAAAAGTATTTGCTTTGAACTACCATATTGGGAGCATAACTTGATTAGACATAACCTTGATGTCATGCATATTGAGAAGAATGTCTGTGATAATATACTATGGACATTGTTGGGGGATCATAGGAGATCAAAATATAATTTGAAAGCTCGCTATGATTTAAGGGATATGAAAATTAGAAAAGCATTGCATCCTCAAGAACGGGGGCCTAACAAATTATATCTACCTCCTACATGTTTCTCAATGACCAAAGAAAATAAAGACGTCTTTCTTAGGTGTTGAAAAAGGTGAAGTTACCAGATGGTTATGTATCAAATATCTCTCGTCATGTTCACATGAAAGAGCAAAGCATTTTAGGTTTGAATAGTCATGACAATCATATACTGCTACAGCAACTGCTTCCTCTTGCTCCTCGAAGGGCATTACCGAAAAATGTTATTGCCACTTTGATTGAGTTGGCTAACTTTTTTAAGCAATTATGCTCAAAAGTGAACACTGAAGAAGATTTAAATAATATTCAAGATAGAATGGTGCTTACATTATGTCATCTTGAGAAAATATTCCCACCTTCATTTTTTGATATTATGGAGCATTTGCCTGTTCATCTTGCTGAGGAGGCATCATTAGCGGGACCAGTTCAATTTAGATGGATGTATCCGATTGAGAGGTACTATGAACTACCATGTTAATGTCTTTTAATTTTCATAAATTCTAAATGAATTGATTGATAGTACTTATAAATTTCATGGGTTATCTAGGTATTTACTAACTCTGAAGAGATATGTGCGTAATCGTGCACATCCTGAGGCTTCTATTGCTAAAGGATACCTAATGGATGAGTGCACAAACTTTTGTTCAAGATATCTTGATGCAGTAGAAACCAAACTCAATCGAGGACCTCGGAACAAAGATGGTAACTCTGATGAAGGAGAGAAATTCGAACTTGATCATAGATATGTGCTAGTCAATACAACTTCTATTGATCCATTTCGAGAGTAAGATACGCATAATTTTCCTTCGTTGCCTCAGTTCTTTTTGCTATACAACTAAGTTAAGGTACTTTTTATCTCTTTTTGATATCTTCCAATGTCTTCTCGCACAGAAAGCATCTTAATGAAATTCATAATGAAATGCCACGTTCTTCCATTCATGAAATTCAAAAAGAGCATAACAGAAAATTCCACGAATGGTTTCGAAATCATGTAAGTGTCAGAAATTTAGTTAACATTTTGTTGTTATAGAGATTTTTGTTGCTAACTATATGTGTTTCCATAGGTTCACTCATTGCAAGAGACCTCAAATGTATCATTGTCTGAGGAAATCATTCATTTAGCTAATGGCCCTAAATGGGGTGCACGTAGCTATAAATCTTATGTTGTTAACGGCTTCAAATTTCGTAACAAGGATGCAGATAAACACAAAAGCATGCAATAATCTGTTGTTATTTTGAAGGCTGATACCATGAGTTATGCTAATGCACGAGATCAAAACCCTCTTTCCGGCAGTGTAACATTTCTTGGAGTGTTAACCGATATAATTCAAATTCGATATATCAATGACATGACTTTTATCTTGTTCAAGTGTAATTAGGTTGATAATCGGACTGGAAAGAAGTGTGATGAGTTCGACTTCACAATGGTTAATTTTAATCATCTGTTGTACAAAGATAATAGTATTGATGATAAACCTTTCATTTTGGTGGAGCAAGCTGATGAACACTAAAATATGCATGTTTAATAAGAGTTTAGTTCATCATATTGCATTAATAGTGTCATTAAATTCCTCAACTTAAGCATATTTGTAGCATTTGCATCTTTGGAATTAATTCCTCTTAATTTTGGTTTCGTTACAGGTTCGGTAAAATGGGCATAACTCTCTATTTATAGATCAGAATGGTGCAATTCTTAATGTTTTGGAAAGCTGATTCAATTGTCTACAAGATTGCATTTCACAAGCATCATCAAATTCGGGCTCTTAGTGGACCAAAATTGGGCTTGAAGTGAACCATCTACAGTCTCGGCCCAGTCTGACCAGGCCTCAGTATTTGGACCGTATCTCTCAAAATACGTATCCAAATTGTGCAAATCAATATGTTCTAGAAAGCTGAGAGAAATATCTACAACTTTCATGAAGACATGTGATTAAAATTCACAACATTTCGATGTCAAAATTGATGGTCAAAGTCGGTGCCTAATGATCCCAATTGTCAAAGATATTTACAACTAATATTTGACAATTATGCCCTTGTAATTTGACAAGTTTGCCCCTGGATGTATCTATAAATAGAGGTGCCTTGTGACCCATTAGGGCATCTTGGCCTTGGCTGGAACATTTTGGCTTTGGCTAGGATCTTGTATTGTGTTTTGTGTGTTTATGTTATTAATGAATTTCCTTTTTCTTGCATTTTATTTTCTTTCTATTATAATGTTCTTCTAATTTCTCTTTTACTAAGGTGAAAGGGTGAAACCCTTGATATGAGAATAAGGATTCTCTAACCCTTAATATGTGCTTAATAATCTTAATCTTATAATGTTTATTCAATATGATTTATATTTAATTTCTTAATCAATCTTGACACCACTCGTAAAGTGGAGGTCTTGATCCATTGTCGACAATCCTTGGCACATCAAATGCTTGGATCCTTTCTAGATGATGTATGGTTCTTCCTTACCGACACGAATCTAGTTAGGAACCTTGATTTGTTGTAGACATATGATGATTGGCACATTGGATGCTTGAACCCATTTACAAGAAGTGGTATAAATATTGGTAATGAAACAAATATAATTCATATAACTAAAATGGGTTAATTATCCTTATTTGAAATATCAAGGGCGGATCCCCTAACCTTAGCCTTCATTGTTATTGTGTTAATTCCTCTTGTATTTTAATTATTCTATTGTTTATGAACTTTTTATTTACTATGGTAGGTTCTACCACCTTATGAAATTGTTCTTTAATTTACTATGGTTGGTTATACCACCTATTTCCATGGATGGTTTTACCTCCTCTTGCTTTTTGTTTTATATTTGAATGGTCGGTAATACCGCCTACCATCTTGCATATTTATTGATATTATCTTGTCATTTCTTTGAATTATTCATATCATATTTGCTTATCTTATAATTTGTAACGCTAAAATCCCCTTCCTCGTGGATCGACCTCGGTCTCACCGGGATTATTACTTCGACACTCCTATACTTGGGAGACAATCCTTTTTCGGATGTGTCAAGTTTTTGACGCCGTTGCCGGGGAAGGTAAAAATTGGCGTGCAAAATTGTAAGTATTCTCTTTTCTCATCTTAGATCTAAATTTTTTTATTTTTCTTTGTGTGTTCATCTTTTGCTTTCTTTTCTTCTCTCTTTCTTGCATGAAAATTTGGTCACGAACATCTAGTGGTAGACTTGTTAGAAAAACATCATCTTCCTTAGACAACATGGCCAACAATCATGAGAAAATATTCACGGATGAAGGGGACAGCCGTTCGCAACAAAATGATCAAAACCAACGAAGAAACCTCGGAAACTACATGAATCCGGTAAGGACTAGTGCACCATCTTGTGTAATTTCTCCTCCAGATTCAATCCATTTCAATTTCAAACCAAGTTTTGTTCGACTTCTACCCACTTTTCATGGCCTTGACATGGAGAACCCATATTCGCACTTAAAACTCTTTGAAGAGGTATGTAGCTCCTACACTGACCAAATTGTAGCATAAACACCATTAGATTAAAGCTTTTTCCTTTTTCTTTAAAAGATAAAGCTAGAACATGGCTACAAAATTTGAGGTTGAATTCCATTAGTTCATGGGATGAGATAAACAACAATTTTTGAAAAAAATTTTTCCTACCCATAGAACAAATTCTCTTAAAAAACAAATTTCTGATTTCTCTCAGAAACAAGGGGAAACCCTTTACCAATGTTGGGATAGATATAAGGAACTACTTAATACCGGTCCTCACCATGGTTTCGAAACTTGGAGAATAGTTGCACACTTCTATGAAGGGTTAACACCTCAAGATAGGCAACTAGTAGAATTAATGTGTAGAGGAGAATTTAAGGAAAAGGACCCTGAGGAAGCACTTGACTTCCTAGATTCCTTAGCAGAAAAGGCACAAAATTGGGACACTGCTGGCACCTATGAGGTAACAAGCAAGGCCCAAACCTCGACATCCAATAGAGGTATTTACAACCTTAGGGAAGAACATGACCTTCAAGCCAAATTCGCATCCCTAGCTAGAAAAGTCGAGGCTTTAGAGATGAAAAAGAGTGGTCAATTGAAATCTATCCAAGAAAATGTCTGTAACATCTGTGATGACAATGACCATTCTACTGATAATTGTCCAACTTTGCCTGCCTTTAGGGAATGTCTCCATGAAGAAGCCAATGCCTTGAACACTTTCAAAAGGCCAAATCACAATCCATATTCACAAACCTAAATCCTGGTTGGAGAAATCATCCAAATTTTAGCTGGAAAAATGACAATCATGCACAATCTTCACAAGTCCCTTTTCAAACACGACAAAATTTCCAAAATTCTCATGATCATGCATATGCTCCTCCTCCTAGGAATGACTTTGAAGAGACATTGCATTCATTCATTACAAAGCAAGAGACTTTCAATAGTCAAACTACTCAAACACTAGCAAATTTGTCAGAAACTCTTGCAAAATTTGCATCTACATGTAGTATCCAAGAGAAAGGAAAATTTCCTTCTCAAACATTGCAAAACCCCAAAGATCAATCTAACTCAAATGCAGGGAATTCAAATAATCTTTATTTTGACCAAGCCAAGTCAGTCATGACCCTTCGCAATGGTAAGGTTGTTGAAAAACACATTCCTAATCCTTGTGAGAAAGAAGAAGAATCGATCTCTAAAGGACAGGAAGAGGTTGCCAACCCAACACCTAGCGAAGAAGAAACCAAATCCTCATCTGTGCCTCCATTTCCTCAAGCATTCGCTACACCAAAGAAGCCAACTCACAATTCTGAAATCTTTGAAATTTTCAAACAGGTAAAAGTCAACATTCCCTTGCTTGATGTGATCAAACAGGTACCTTCTTATGCAAAATTTTTGAAAGACTTATGCACTGTGAAAAGGAAATTGAATGTGAAAAAGAAGGCCCTTCTAGCCGAGCAAGTAAGTGCTATTCTTCAAAACAATAATACAGTGAAATATAAGGATCCAGGTTGTCCTACAATTTCATGTGTTATTGGAGACCATAAATTTGAACAAGCTTTACTTGATCTTGGTGCTAGTGTGAATTTGCTTCCATACTCGGTTTTTCAAAAACTCAATCTAGGTGAGTTAAAACAACTTCTGTGACTCTTTTGCTTGCTGATAGATCAATTAAAGTACCAAGAGGAATAGTAGAAGATGTGTTAGTTCAAGTCGATAAAGATATTTACCCAGTGGATTTGATCGTCTTGGACACACAAACCAGTGGAAGTAAGCAAATCAATTTCCGGTTATTTAGGGCGTCCCATTTTCTAGTACTTCTAAGCTTGATTAACTGCCAGGAATGGAGTCAGAAGCTATATTTGGAAAACATGACATAGAACTTAATGTTTTTAATATATGCAAACAACCAAATGAAGAAGAAGATGAAGTGATTTGAAAGCCAATGTAATGAAATCTATTGTGGAAGATCACATCCAAAAAGGGAGTTCTTCTGACCCTTTGGAAACTTGTCTAGTGAATTCATTAGAACCAAGCATGGAACTAGAGTCTGATCTTTCTGATATATGTTCTTTATGGGATTGTGCACAGGTGATGGAAAAAGACTCAAAATCAAGATTTGAAGAATTGGGGCAAATGAATGAAAGCAAGGAAGATGAAGCTCCCAAGCTAGAATTGAAGCCCTTACCTGAAGGACTGAAATATGCATATCTTGGAGAGAATCAGACATATCCGATGGTAATTTCTTCATCCCTCACATGCGAGCAACAAGGTAAGTTGATAGAAGTGCTTAAAAGGCATAAAAATGCAATTAGGTGGACTTTAAAAGATATAAAAGGCATTAACCCTTTAATTTGCACACATAGAATACATTTAGAGGAAAATGCCAAAACATCTCAACAACCTCAAAGGAGATTAAATCCACACATGAAAGAGGTCATTAGGGCTGAAGTTCTCAAACTACGTGATGTGGGAATTATCTATCCTATTTCTGATAGTAAGTGGGTAAGCCCTACACAAGTAGTACCTAAAAAATCTGGCATCACAGTGGTTAAAAATGAAAAGGGTGAATTATTGCCAACTCGTGTCTCATCTAGTTGGAGGATGTGCATTGATTATAGAAAATTAAATGTTGTCACTAGAAAAGACCATTTTTCCTTACCCTTCCTTGACCAAATTCTTGAAAGAGTAGCAGGAAACCCCTACTACTGCTTTCTTGATGGATACTCAGGCTACTATCAAATTCCCATTGCACTTGAAGACCAAGAAAAGACCATATTCACGTGCCCCTTTGGCACTTTTGCATTTAGGAGAATGCCTTTTGGACTTTGTAACCTCATAATAAAAGATACTTCCTTTGAATGGACTCAAGAATGTCAAAATGTCTTTGATTCATTAATTGGACTTTTAACAACTGCTCCAATTATGCAATCTCCTGATTGGTCCTTGCCTTTTGAAGTGATGTGTGATGCAAGTGACTATGCCGTTGGTGCTGTCTTAGGACAAAGAAAAGAAGGTAAGCCTTATGTTATATACTATGCAAGTAGGACTTTAAATGATGCGCAAATGAATTACACAACAACTGAAAAAGAACTACTTGCAGTAGTATTTGCATTGGACAAATTTCATTCTTATTTAATTGATTCTCCCACAATTGTTTACACTAACCATGCAGCTGTGAGATATTTAATGTCTAAACAGGATGCAAAACCTAGATTGATATGGTGGATCTTATTGCTCCAAGAATTCAACATCACAATAAAGGATAAGAAAGGAGCCAAAAATGTCGTTGCTGATCATCTTTCAAGACTAACGACAGAGACATTAATTGAAACTTTACCTATCAATGATTCGTTTCCTGATGAATTTTTATTTTCCGTTGCTACTGTACCTTGGTTTGCTAACATTGTAAATTTTCTTGCGACAGGGAAAATGCCACCTCATTGGAATGCTCAAGACAAAAGAAAAATTTTAACCGAGGTGAAAAATTTTTACTGGGATGATCCGTACCTTTTCAAATATTGTCCGGATCAAATAATAAGAAGATGCATACCCGACAATGAGGTAAGTAGTGTCATTAACTTTTGTCATTCCGAAGCATGTGGAGGACATTTTTCATCTAGAAAAACATCTGCTAAAATCTTGCAATGTGGATTTTATTGGCCCACCTTATTTAAAGATGCACATGCATTTTGCAAAACGTGTGAAAATTGTCAAAAATTGGGATCCATTTCAAAAAAAAACATGATGCCTTTGAATCCCGTTCTTGTTGTTGAAATCTTTGATTGTTGGGGTATTGATTTTATGGGACCCTTTCCACCGTCATTTGGTTTTGTGTATATACTTGTTGCAGTAGACTATGTTTCAAAATGGGTCGAGGCAACTCCATGTCGAAACAATGACCACAAAACAGTTGTCAAATTCTTGAAAGAGAATATCTTGAGTATATTTGGAATTCCTCGAGCCATTATTAGTGATGGGGGTACGCATTTTTGTAATAAACCATTTGAAAACTTAATGAAGAAATATGGAATAACCCATAAAATTTCTACACCTTATCACCCACAAACAAGTGGACAAGTTGAATTAGCTAATAGGGAGATAAAACAGATCGTAGAAAAAACGGTTAACCCAAATCGTAAAGATTGGACTTTAAGACTTAGTGATGCACTTGTGGGGCTTACCGAACTGCTTTTAAAACATCATTAGGAATGTCTCCTTATAGACTAGTTTATGGAAAACCTTGTCACTTGCCTGTGGAAATTGAGCATAAAGCTTATTGGGCCATTAAAACATTCAACACAAATTTGAATGATGCTTGCAAGTTACGTAAACTCCAACTGAGTGAACTTGAAGAAATCAGGAATGAGGCTTATGAAAATTCTAAAATCTACAAAGAAAAAATGAAGGTTTTTCATGACAAATCCATTGTTAGAAAATCTTTTGAACCTTCACAAAAAGTTCTTTTGTATGATTCAAGATTGCATTTGTTTCCTGGTAAACTTCGGTCTCGTTGGGCTGGGCCTTTTATTGTTAAAAATGTTTTCCCTCATGGAGCAGTTGAAATTGAGAACCCAAAGAATGGTAATGTGTTTAAAGTTAATGGACAACGGTTAAAACCATTCTTTGAAAATTTTGTCCAAAATGAAGAGTCCATTGCTTTAATCGATCCTTTTTAAGGATTGATTTTTCCCGGTCAAGTGGCGGATACGGTACTCCGTGACATTTAAAGTCGGTTTTTCAGTTCCCTAAAAACTGTTGCTCACCTTGCATCCATTTTCTTTTCTTCTCTCTCATTTTCTTCACATGGATACCATTCTCTCAAAATTGCACAAACATTTTCCCTCTCTTCCTCAAAATGATTTGCTTAAAATTTATAAAGCTCGTGCAGAAAGACTAAGGTTGTTGATGCGTAAGGGTATTCCTGCTGATTTAAGATGGTTAATTGAAGCCAAGGTTCAATTCTCTTGTGAGTTTTCAGATAATCTTGTTTCCCATATGCCAGGTTTGGGAAAAAGCTCTTATGCCAAAAAGCGAAGAGCAAAAAGATTACAAGTTTGTCACAAATGTGCAAGATGGACTTGTAACCAGCGTTGCTGCTCCTTGGAATATTTGTCTAACAATCGAGAGGATAAGCTACAGTTCATCAAGGATGGACTGAGTAAGGAGTCCTTGGATGATATCCGAGTGACTCTTGAGATGCATTCTTGTGGACTTGTGCAGCGTGAAATTTTTAATTTGTGGATACAATTCCGAGATGAGCAGGAACGCTATAGTCTTGGGAATCTGACTCAAAACGACCCTGTTTGCCAGTTTATAAGAAAACTGGATGGGAAGCATATCCCAACTCATAGAAGGTGTTTAAGCCGTTTCTGGACGTAAAACCAGAGGAAGATGTGAGCCACAGTCACAACTACCTGTACATATGCATGCGTGCCATCATTTTTGAATTTTAAACCTCATTAGCTGTCATTTTTGAATTTGTATCTTTTGTTTGACTTATGGTGTCTTATTTCATCATCTTTTGACCTTTTTTGTGCATTATTGTCAACTTTTTCAACAAACAATCGAGCTACCTAGATAGATATCATCATTAACATACCTTTTTGCACTCCATAAATACCACATGTCTTGTTCTCTTCTTCACACATAGTTAGAGAGTCACATAGACATGGAGGGAACTTCAAAACGTTGAATCCAAAGGATATGTGTATTCTGTGGATCTCGACCAGGTAAAAGTGAAGAGTTCGTAGAAGTAGCGAATTATCTTGGTAGGATACTGGCTGAAAGAAAGATTCATGTGGTTTATGGGGGAGGTAGCCTCGGGTTAATGTGTTGTGTGTCAACAGCTGCACATGTAGGAGGTACTCAAGTTTTAGGAGTTATTCCTAAAGCTTTGGCTTTAGAAAGTATTGTTGGAAAAACGGTTGGGAAGGAGTTACAGGTCTCCTCTATGCATGAACGCATGGCACATATGCTCATCAATTCAGATGCCTTTATTGCTTTACCAGGTGGCTTCGCACTCTTGAAGAAATTTTTCAAATTGCCTCTTGGGCCCAACTGAATCTCCATCAAAAACCCATAGGTTTGTTGAATGTTAAAAAATTTCTTTGATCCTTTGATAAGTTTTTTGTTGATGCAGCTGTAGAACAAAATTTTATCCCACATTGGGCGAGAAAGATCCTTGTTTCTGCCACTTCTGCTGGTGAGTTACTTGACAAATTACAAGAAGTTGAGTATGAACCTGACCCAGCTAGTACTCAAATTAATTGGGCAGGAGGGCAAAACAAAAAGTGCAAATTGGATCTGAATCTCCGTTTATAATTTTTTCTTCTTGTCTTTTATTTTATTTTATTTTTAGCATGTTATTTTATGAGTCTTTCAGGTCATCTCTCTTGAATAACAGAAGCTTCAGGTAATGTCTCCTATACTTTATCTCTCTACATTTAAACATTGAGGACAATGTTTCATTTGGTTCGGGGGGAAGGATAATAGACATAAGTGTGTCTTGAATTTTCTTTTTTCTTGAAAAAAAAAGCGAGTTAGTAATTAGATTCAGAGTGCGGTGTAAGGAGTTCAAATCCTCTTGAGACGCATTCTGGGTCAGGAATGGCAGAGTAGGGAGGACCAGTTTGAACTCTTGAAACCCATTCTAACCAATTTGTCATTTTATTCTTGTGAACTCATTTTAGACTAACTTGATATTATTTAGTCTTGATTTTTGAATTTTATAACAAGGAGGTCTTATTCATTCCACTTTGAATTATTCAAATCTATGAACTCTCACAACCTTATCATTTAAAAATTGTGTGCTTATGTACTCATTAAGCAAGTATTCATGAACCTTTCTTCGCACACACACACATACCTTGATGCATGATTGTGGGTGGCAAAATGAAATGTTGTAATATTGAGTTCTTTTGTTTTGTTTAGGATAACAACACAAAGGAAGGGGAAAGTTAAAAAAAAAGTGAAAAAAAGTGAAAAAAAGAAAAAAAAAGAAGAAGAGAGCAATTGTGGATAAGTTTGGTCTCGTAGCCTTCTTAATTCAAGCAATTAAGCCCGATGGATGCCTCAACACTTAATACCCTAAGACCAACTGGTTTGGGAGCCATTGGTCTAAAGCTCGCTACATGGATTAAGGAGAAAGCTTAATGGGATTGAACATTGTACTATCCACAAGTTTCTAAGCAAAAATAAAGCATCGGCAACCCGAGTCGTTAAGCTCGAATGGGTGTCTTAACACCTAATGCCCTAAGGCCAACTGGTCTGGGAGTCATTAGCCTAAGGCTCGCTACATGGGTTAAAGATGCATTCCTTTAAAAAAAAAAAGAGAAAAAATATATATATATATATATATATATATATATATATATATATATATATATAATGAATAAATGCCCCTTACCTAAGGTTATTTGCCTTAACAAATATTAGAACCGATATAGCTTCTTTCTAATAAGCCCCATAGTCATGTGTTGACTAAGTACAAAAAGAAGGTTTATAGATATCTTGACCGAAGGGTACATGAGTCATAAAAAAAAATAATAATAATAATTGGTTGAGAGTTTGTTTATTTGAATAAAATCAAGGAGAGTGCAATAATGACCACCTTGGATGTAAAATTCTATAAATCACTTCTAAATAATAACGCTTTAATTGCTAGGGACTAGCAATAAGCTAGTTGGGGGGTGTGATGAACACTTAAATATGCATGTTTAATAAGAGTTTAGTTCATCATATTGCATTAATAGTGTCATTAAATTCCTCAACTTAAGCATATTTGTAGCATTTGCATCTTTGGAATTAATTTCTCTTAATTTTGGTTTTGTTACAGGTTCGGTAAAATGGGCATAACTCTCTATTTATAGATCAGAATGGTGCAATTCTTAATGTTTTGGAAAGCTGATTTAATTGTCTACAAGATTGCATTTCACAAGAATCATCAAATTCGGGCTCTTAGTGGACCAAAATTGGGCTTGAAGTGAACCCATCTACAGTCTCGGCCCAGTCTGACCAGGCCTCAGTATTTGGACCGTATCTCTCAAAATACATATCCAAATTGTGCAAATCAATATGTTCTAGAAAGCTGAGAGAAATGTCTACAACTTTCGTGAAGACATGTGATTAAATTAAAATTCTTAATATTTCAATGTCAAAATTGATGGTCAAAGTCGGTGCCTAATGATCCCAATTGTCAAAGATATTTACAACTAATATTTGACAATTATGCCCTTCTAATTTGACAAGTTTGCCCCTGGATGTATCTATAAATAGAGGTGTCTTGTGACCCATTGGGGGCATCTTGGCCTTGGCTGGAACATTTTGGCTTTGGCTAGGATCTTGTATTGTGTTTTGTGTGTTTATGTTATTAATGAATTTCCTTTTTCTTGCATTTTATTTTCTTTCTATTATAATGTTCTTCTAATTTCTCTTTTGCTAAGGTGAAAGGGTGAAACCCTTGATATGAGAATAAGGATTCTCTAACCCTTAATATGTGCTTAATAATCTTAATCTTATAATGTTTATTCAATATGATTTATATTTAATTTCTTAATCAATCTTGACACCACTCGTAAAGTGGAGGTCTTGATCCATTGTCGACAATCCTTGGCACATCAAATGCTTGGATCCTTTCTAAATGATGTATGGTTCTTCTTTACCGACACGAATCTAGTTAGGAACCTTGATTTGTTGTAGACATATAGTGATTGGCACATTGGATGCTTGAACCCATTTACAAGAAGTGTTATAAATATTGGTAATGAAACAAATATAATTCATATAACTAAAATGGGTTAATTATCCTTATTCGAAATATCAAGGGCGGATCCCCTAACCTTAGCCTTCATTGTTATTGTGTTAATTCCTCTTGTATTTTAATTATTCTATTGTTTATGAACTTTTTATTTTATTTACTATGGTAGGTTCTACCACCTTATGAAATTGTTCTTTAATTTACTATGGTTGGTTATACCACCTATTTCCATGGATGGTTTTACCTCCTCTTGCTTTTTGTTTTATATTTGAATGGTCGGTAATACCGCCACCATCTTACATATTTATTGATATTATCTTGTCATTTCTTTGAATTATTCATATCATATTTGCTTATCTTATAATTTGTAACGCTAAAATCCCCTTCCTCGTGGATCGACCTCGGTCTCAACGGGATTATTACTTCGACACTCCTATACTTGGGAGACAATCCTTTTTCGGATGTGTCAATAACTCAATGAATTTTGTAACCCATGAATAATTATAATTCATAACTCATAAAATTTAAAACCTTTTATTCCAACATTATACCCTTGAAATTTTTATATATATGTCAAGGTTTTTCTTGTTTTATCATATTATTCAATACGAAAAGAGATATACTGAAGCTTTAAAACTTCTTAACATCCTCTTTGGAGTGAGTATTAAGCAATGGAAAGCTCAATGATGATAAACTTTCTCTTGAAGCTTCTACTAATGGTGCTCATAGTTTGTGCAGCTCTCATCGACATGATGATAAACTTTTTCTTTAGCCCTTTTGTTTATCTCCTTGTTTCACAGATATTTTTATGTACATCCATATTGATTAATATATCTTACTTTGTATATGTATGGCATGTGGGTGTGCTTGTAAACTAATTTTTATACTTAAAATATTGATTTAAACTTGCGACATAGAATTTTAACTGTTATATAATTTGATCCAATGATTAAAAACGAAAGTTAATTATTCACATATTTAATGATCCTAAATAAATAAGCATATATATATATATACATATATACATATATATATATATATATATATATATATATATCAACTTTACACAATTGTACAAATGAGATGGATGAATAACTAATTTATATTTACAAAAGAATTTCTAATGACAACTGAAAAGGGAAGAAGTTTGTAGACACGAGTATATGAAAATAGTTTTACATGCACGCATTATTTTAGTTTCTTATATATTCTTGACGAAGAGACGCGGACACAACTATGGAGAAATCATAGATTTCAAAATTTGTGAAGAAAAGAAGCAAATGACCAAGAGAATGAATAATAAAATAATGATTAGGGAGTTACCAACATTACTCACTGGAGAGGTAACCAAATATGACATTGCAATGAAGATTACAAAATAAATTACTTAAAATTTTAACCAAAGGACTGATCATGAGAGAAGTAGCGAAGAGTTAATTTTCTCTGCAAGAGTTCCATCCTTACATCGTCGTAATTGTTAAATGATGTTATGACACATCAACCTGATTCATTTCACTTCAAAAGAACTCGGTAAAAGTAAAGTTCAATCCCTTGTCAGAAGAAATCCTAAAATTCAAGTTAAATGGGTTAAATTCAAGTTTGACTCTTAGAATTTCCTACATAAGCTATGTGCAAAGGTGTCTTACTGTTTTTGTTGTAAAATTAAGTAAATAATCAAGTTAACTGGACCCAAATCGTCGACTAATTTCTTGAGACATTATCCTACTTGTTTATTAATCACAGCATGATGTGAAATGCCACTACCATCATAATCCTGCAGTTCACAAACTCATGATCATTGATTACCTCCAACAAGAACTTCAATGCCTCCTACTAGTCATATTTCCGACACACATGGTAAAGTTTCTCGGTTCTCACCTTAATACGTTAATCTTTTATCCAATCTGTTTTCATACTTTAACAAATGATCTCATATAACAAACATAATTCAATATATTGATGCAAATTTAATAAAAAAACAGGGGAACACATTCTAATAATAAAATCTTTGTTCAACAATTTACAGAGAATATAATGCGATTCCAAGAATTTGTGAGAATCTCAGTATATTTATTTCTGCCTTCAAGTAATTATACATTTGAATGATAATTTTTCATATTAAGTGAGGATAATTTACATAACATATTTGGAAAGATAAGTTCCTCGTATAAACTCAGTAGTTAAACTATACACAAGCACAAGTGTATTGAGTACAAACACAGTGAAAACGATAATGGAATTCCGATAATATCCAAGGTAGCCATTGAATGTACAACGGGACAATTCTCTATTTGGTTTTCAACCAACCTACAGTGAAGCAATGCTTCAATGTTTCCAATCATCAAAAATCCTAAGTTTAACTCAGATCCAGAATAAGATGTTGACAAAAGTTATTTAAACAATGCATATATATTTTTGCATATTTGTAAAGGTAATGAATTTTAATGGTGAACAAAAACAAAGATAGTGGTATTACTTCTAGGACTGATATATTAGACAGCCTTAACACTATCAAAATTGTTAGTGGATCAGCAACAGAAAGAAACCTTCTTAGGGGGCCATTAAAGCATTGAATTGTGTAAGAGTGTATGAAAGAGACTTTGCCCTATCAGCTTTGAGCAGCATGTTTTGTAATATATCCATCATGTTATATCCAGAATCAAGCTTCTGTAGCCAACCCTGCAAATTGGAAACACCAAAAGCAATGCAAAATGAATTGAGCCATCGTTGATCAAAATATGATTATATGCCATGGATCATAAATATGACTACGACTGAAAAGATTTCACAATTAATTTTATAAATATAAAAAATGTAAAAATGATTAATTTGATATTTTTAATATTATTTTTTCAACTAAATATTAAAAAGACTATTCTTTCTATTTACAAACCCCCAAACCTTGTTCTCTCTTATTAAACATAAAAATAATTAATTTTCTTTCAAATTTTTTAAATTGATATCACAAATATAATTGAAACGATTCTTAAGAAAACAAGAACTACAACGTTAATAATAATAATAATAAATTAAGTTTAAGAGTTTAGATTTTCTTTTGAGAAAATCAATAATTGTATTTTATTTCGTTATTTTTTTTTACTTCTTAAGATCTATTTTCATTTGGGATTTTTGATAAATTACTATTAGTCACTATATTTGTCTCCTTATGAAATAAAAATGAAAAAGAGTAACCATTAGTTTCTTCTTTTAAATTAATTTGTTTGTTGTTCTTGGTTAAATTCCAAACATATAGTAATTGTGTTTTTTAAAATATAAAAAATGGTGACATTATTTTGACTAATACTTTAGCATAATATAAACTAAATTTTGATTATTTTGAATGATAGTTTGCTTTAAATATAATCAATTCTCTCTTTTTAAAGTCAGTTCGTTTTTCGGCCCTCTTTATATGACATCTTGGCTCCACCCCTGCTCTTCCAGTTATGCTTTCATCTACTATCACGGCAACAAGGCAAAGGCAGTCTCTCACTGGGCACCATGAGGCAATATTTTTTTAAGCTAAATTTAACCCTAATCTGCTTCCAACTGCCTTTGACTGCATTTAAAACCTAAAACAGAAAATGATCATATCCAAATTTAAAGAACTCTGAAAGTTTGAATTGAAGAACTCCTATATATCGATTAGCCACAAACAATACTCTTTGCGTAAGGAAGTTCTTTTTGAATGCATTCAAAAACTTTAAAAAAAAAAAAAAAAGAACATATTTAAATTTAAAGAAATTCCGAAGTCCGAATTTGAGAACCTCTGTATGTCAATTAATCACTAACAAAACTCCTTGCATAATGGAGTTCTATAATGTAGTTTCAAATTATTCCTTGAAGACGCAATTTAATTTAGTCGCTTACTGACATTCAATTTCACAATTGATTTTTTCAAATTGAATGCTAGAACATTTGGACAAATCTTATGAGAGATTATTCGCAATAATATCGTTATTTAATTAGGGCGATCCTTTATTTTTATTGTTTTGCACCCAAAAAGTAAGGTGCGGAATTGTAAAGGACTTGGATGAGTTAGGAGAAAGATATTAAAGGCCAGTGAAACAAATTAGTATTTTTTGAATTTATTTAGCATGCTTGAAGGCAATAATTTATTTTTATATCCAATATGAATTTATAACGGATAACATATAATTAATTTTAATGGAAGCTAAATAGGACCTCTCGTATAAATGTATAACAGATTATGAGCAGAGATCGGTAACATGTGCATCATGGTAAAATAAGTTTCATTTTTTTAAACCTTCATAAAAAACATTAAGTTACTTACCATTACTTTTAGGGATATAATAAAAGAGGTATTAATTGATATTGATTGTTTGTTTTCGGTTTTTTAAATTACTTTAGAATGACATATTGTCACAAACTTTTCTTATCTAATATCAATTAATATCTCTTTTATTATACCCTTGAAATTTTTATATATATGTCAAGGTTTTTCTTGTTTTATCATATTATTCAATACGAAAAGAGATATAGTGAATCTTTAAAACTTCTTAACATCCTCTTTGGAGTGAGTATTGATCAATGGAAAGCTCAATGATGATAAAGTTTCTCTTGAAGCTTCTACTAATGGTGCTCATAGTTTTTACAGCTCTCACCGACAAGACTCAAGGAGTTCCTCCTTGTTGTTTATCTAATCCATTTTGCTGTTTTGCTCCTCCTTGCTGTGAGAATTCTAATGATTTGAAAGTCGTGAATCCATGAGTTATGTCTAGCTAAGTTGATATTTTCGTTATTGCTTTTCTTTCCTCCACATAATACATATCTGTAACATGGATTTGTATTGCTACTAAATAATGGGGGTCATATGTATCAACTTTTGCTTTAGTTAATATACTTTGAGAAGAAGTGGAGCCTTGAATTTTTCTGTAGCCCTTTTTTTTTAACTCCCACTTTCACACATATATTTATATGCATCCATATTGAGTAATATATCTTATTTTGTATATGTATGACATGTGGGAGTGCTTGTAAACTAATTTTTAAACTTAAAATATTGATTTCAACTTGTGACATAAAATTTTAACTGTTATACAATTTGATCCAAGGATTAAAAACAAAAGTTAATTATTCACATATTTAATGATCCTAAATATATATATATATATATATATATATATATATATATATCAACTTTACACAATTTTGCAGATGAGATGAATGAATAACTAATTTATATTTGCAAAAGAATTTCTAATGACAACTGAAAAGAGAAGAAGTTTGCAGGCACGAGTACATGAAAATAGTTCCACATGCGCGCATTATTTTAGTTTCTTTTATATTCTTGATGAAGAGATGCAGACACAACTACGGAGAAATCATAGATTTCAAATCATTTCCAAAATTTGTGAAGAAAAGAAGCAAATGACCAAGGGAGTGAAAAATTAAATAATGATTGGGGAGTTACCAACATTACTCACTGGAGAGGTAACCAAATATGACATTGCAATGAAGATTATAAAATGAATTACTTGAAATTTGAACCAAAGGACTGATCATGGGAGAAGTAGCGAAGAGTTAATTTTCTCTGCAAGAGTTCCATCCTTACGTCGTAGTAATTGTTAAATTATGTTATGACACATCAACCTAATTCATTTCTCTTCAAATGTATTCGGTAAAAGTAAAGTTCAATCCCTTGTCAGAAGAAATCCTAAAATTCAAGTTAAATGGATTAAATTCAACTTTCACTCTTAGAATTTCCTGCATAAATTCTGTATAAGCTATGTGCAAAGGTGACTTACTGTTTTTGTAGCAATATTAAGTAAATAATCAAGTTAACTGGGCCCAAATCGTTGGTCAATTTCTTGAGACATTATCCTACTTGTTTATTAATCACAGCATGATGTGAAATGCTACTACCATCATAATCCTGGAGTTCAGAAACTCATGATCATTGATTGCCTCCAACAAGAACTTCAATGCCTCCAACTAGTCATATTTCCGATAGACATGTTAAAGTTTCTCGGTTCTCACCTTAATACGTTAATCTTTTATCCAATCTGTTTTCATACTTTAAAAAATGATCTCATATACGAAACTTAATTCAATATACTGATGCAAATTTAATAAAAAAATAGGGAACACATTCTAATAATAAAATCTTTGTTCAACAATTTATAGAGAATATAACGTGATTCCAAGAATTTGTAAGAATCCATATTATTTATTTCTTGCTTCAAGTAATTATATATTTAAATGACAATTTTTTGATATTAAGTCAGGATAATTTACAGAACATATTTAAAAAGATAAGTTCCTCGTATAAACTCAGTAGTTAAACTATACACAAACACAAGTATATTGAGTACAAACACAGTGAAAACAATATTGGAATTCAGATAATATCCAAGGCAGCCATTGAATGTACAAGGGGACAATTCTCCATTTGGTTTTCAATCAACCTGCAGCGAAGCAATGCTTCAATGTTTCCAATCTTCAGAAATCCTAAGTTTAACTCAGATCCAGAATAAGATGATCACAAAAGTTATTTAAACAATGCATATATATTTTTGCATATTTGTAAAAATCTCAAATTTTAATGGCGAACAAAAACAAAGCTAGTAGTATTACTTCTAGGACTGATATATTAGACAGCCTTAACACTATCAAAATTGTTAGTGGATCAGCAACGGAAAGAAACCTTCTTAGGGGGCCATTAAAGCATTGAATTGTGTAAGAGTGTATGAAAGAGACTTTGCCCTGTCAGCTTTGAGTAGCATGTTTTGTAATGTGTCCATCACGTTATATCCAGAATCAAGCTTCTGTAGCCAACCTACAAAACGGAAGCACCAAAAGCATAGCTTTTGGAGCCATCATTGATCATAATGTGATTATATGCCATGGATCTTAAATACGACTAATACCTAAAGATTTCACACTTAATTGTATAAATATAAAAAATATAAAAATGATTAATTTGATATTTTTAATATAATTTTTTCAACTAAATATTAAAAAAGACTATTCTTTATATTTACAAAATGCCAAACCTTATTCTCTCTTACTAAATATAAAAATGATTAATTTTCTTTCAAATTTTTTAAATTGATGTTACAAATATAATTGAAACGATTCTTAAGAAAACAAGAACTACAATGTTAATAACAATAATAATAATAATTTAGGTTTGCGAGTTTCGATTTTCTTTTGAGAAAATCAATAATTGTATTTTATTTCGCTATTTATTTTAAATCTTAAGATCTATTTTCATTTGGGTTTTTCGATAAATTACTATTAGTAACTATATTTGTCTCCTTATGAAATAAAAAATGAAAAAGAGTAACCATTAGTTTCTTCCTTTAAATAAATTTGTTTGTTGTTCTTGGTTAAATTCCAAATATATAGCAATCGTGTTTTCTAAAATATAAAAAATGATGACATTATTTTGAATAACACTATAGCTTAACATAAACTAAATTTTGATATATTATTTTCAACGATAGTTTACTTTGAATATAATCAATTCTCTCTTTTTGAAGTTAACTAGTTCATTTTTCGGCCCTCTTTATATGACATCTTGGCTCCACTCCTGCTCTTCCAGTTTTGCTTTTATCTACTATCAGGGCAGCAAGGCAAAGGCAGTCTCTCACTGGGCTCCATGAGGCAATTCTTTTTAAGCTAAATTTAACCCTAATCTGCTTCCAGCTGCCTTTGAGTGCATTCAAAACCTAAAAACGAAAATGATCATATCCAAATTTAAAGAACTCTGAAAGTTGGAATTTAAGAACTCCTATTTATCGATTAGCGACTAACAGTACCCTTTGCATAACGAAGTTCTTTTTCAATGCATTCAAAATCTAAAAAAAAAAAACATATTTAATTTTAAAGAAATTCGGATGTCCGAATTTGAGAACCTCTGTATGTCAATTAATCACGAACAAAACTCTTTGCATCACTGAGTTCTATAATGTAGTTTCACATTATTCATTGCATACACAATTCGATTTAGTGGCTTACCGACATTCAATTTCACAATTGATTTTTTCAAATTGAATGCTAGAACATTTGGACAAATCTTATGAGAGATTATTCGCAATAATGTCGTTCTTTAATTATGGAGATCCTTTAATTTTATGGTTTTGCACCCAAAAAGTAAGGTGCGGAATTGTAAAAGACTTGGATGAGTTGGGAGATAGATATTAAAGGCCAGTGAATTAAATTAGTATTTTTTGAATTTATTTAGCGTGCTTGAAGGCAA
>SNVD02007367.1:0-27708 GCA_013180625.2 Boswellia sacra | reverse complement strand
TAATCCATGTAGCAAGCTTTGGGCCAATAGCTCCAAACCAGTTGGTCTTAGGGTATTAGGTGTTGAGGCACCCCTCGGGCTTAATTGCTCGAATTAAGGAGGCTACAAGACCAAACTTATTCACCATTACTTTCTCTCTTTTTTCTTTTTCTTTTTTTCTTTCATTTTTCATTTTTTTCATTTTTTTTTTAAACTTTACCCTTCCTTTTGTTGTTTTCCTAAACAAAACAAAAGAACTCAAATATTGCAATATTTCATTTCGCCACCCACAATCATACATCAAGGTATGCTCTGTGTGTGTGTGAAGAAAGATTCATAGATACTGCTTAATGAGAACATAAGCCACAAAATTTATTAAATGATAAGGTTGTGAGAGTTCATAGATTTGAATGATTCAAAGTGAAATGAATAAGACCTCCTTGTTATAAAATTCAAAAATCAAGACTAAATAATATCAAATAAGTCTTCAAAAAATGCAAGAATAAAATGACAAATTGGTTAGAATGGGTTTCAAGAGTTCAAACTGGTCCTCCCTACTCTGCCATTCCTGACCCAGAATGCGTCTCAAGAGGATTTTGAACTCCTTACACCGCACTCTGAATCTAATTACTAACTCGCTTTCTTTTTTTTTTTTTTTGCAAGAAAAAGTAAAAATTCAAGACACACTTATGTCTACTATCCTTCCCCCCCAACCAAATGAAACATTGTCCTCAATGTTTAAATGTAGAGAGATAAAGCATAGGAGACATTACCTGAAGCTTCTGTTATTCAAGAGAGATGACCTGAAAGACTCATAAAATAACACGCTAAAAATAAAATAAAATAAAATAAAGGACAAGAAAAAAATTACAAACGGAGATTCAAATCCAATTTGCATTTTTTGTTTTGCCCTCCTGCCCAATTAATTTGAGTACTAGCTGGGTCAGGTTCATACTCAACTTCTTGTAATTTGTCAAGTAGCTCACCAGCAGAAGTGGCAGAAATAAGGATCTTTCTCGCTGAATGAGAGATAAAATTCTGTTCCACAGCTGCATCAACAAAACTTATCAAAGGATCAAAGAAATTTTTGACATTCAACAAACCTATGGGTTTTTGATGGAGATTCAGTTGGGCCCAAGAGGCAATTTGAAAAATTTCTTCAAGAGTGCCAAAGCCACCTGGTAAAGCAATAAAGGCATCTAAATTGATGAGTATATGTGCCATGCGTTCATGCATAGAGGAGACCTGTAACTCCTTCCCAACCGTTTTTCCAACAATACTTTCTACAGCCAAAGCTTTAGGAATAACTCCTAAAACTTGAGCACCCCTTACATGTGCAGCTGTTGACACACAACCCATTAACCCGAGGCTACCTCCCCCATAAACCACATGAATCTTTCTTTCAGCCAGTAGCCTACCAAGATAATTCGCTACTTCTACGAACTCTTCACTTTTACCCGGTCGAGATCCACAGAATCCACATATTCTGTGGATTCGACGTTGGGAAGTTTCATCCATGTCTATGTGACGCTCTAACTATGTGTGAAGAAGAAACCAAGACATGTGGTATTTATGGAGTGCAAAAGGTATGTTAATGATGATATCTATCTAGGTAGCTCGATTGTTTGTTGAAAAAGTTGACAATAATGCAAAAAAAGGTCAAAAGATGATGAAATAAGACACCATAAGTCAAACAAAAGATACAAATTCAAAAATGATAGCAATGAGGTATTAAAATTCAAAAATGATGGCACGCATGCATATGTACAGGTAGTTGTGACTGTGGCTCACATCTTCATCTGGTTTTACGTCCAGAAACGGCTTAAACACCTTCTATGAGTTGGGGATATGCTTCCCATCCAGTTTTCTTATAAACTGGCAAACAGGGTCGTTTTGAGTCAGATTCCAAAGACTATAGCGTTCCTGCTCATCTCGGAATTGTGTCCACAAATTAAAATTTCACGCTGCACAAGTCCACAAGAATGCGTCTCAAGAGTCGTTCGGATATCATCCAAAGACTCCTTACTCAGTCCATTCTTGATGAACTGTAGTTTATCCTCTCGATTGTTAGACAAATATCCTAAGGAGCGGCAACGCTGGTTACAAGTCCATCTTGCAAATCTGGGACAAACTTGTAACCTTTTCGCTCTTCGCTTTTTGGCATAAGAGCTTTTTCCTAAACCTGGCATATGGGAAACAAGATTATCTGAAAACTCACAAGAGAATCGAACCTTGGCTTCAATTAACCATCTTAAATCAGCAGGAATTCCCTTACGCATCAACACCTTAGTCTTTCCGCACGAGCTTTATAAATTTTAAGCAAATCATTTTGAGGAAGAGAGGGAAAATGTTTGTGCAATTTTGAGAGAATGGTATCCATGTGAAGAAAATGAGAGAGAAGAAAGAAAATGGATGCAAGCAACAGTTTTTAGGGAACTGAAAAACCGACTTTAATAGTCACGGAGTACCGTATCCGCCACTTGACCGAGAAACACAATCCTTAAAGGATCGATAAAGAAGGATCTTCATTTTGGTCAAACTTTTCAAAGAATGGTTTTAACCGTTGTCCATTAACTTTAAACACATGACCATTCTTTGGGTTCTCAATTTCAACTGCTCCATGAGGGAAAACATTTTTAACAATGAAAGGCCCAGTCCAACGTGAACGAAGTTTACCAGGAAATAAATGCAACCTTGAATCATACAAAAGAACTTTTTGTGAAGGTTCAAAAGATTTTCTAATAATAAATTTGTCATGAAAAACCTTCATTTTTTCTTTGTAGATTTTAGAATTTTCATAAGCCTCATTCCTGATTTCTTCAAGTTCACTCAGTTGGAGTTTTCGTAACTTGCAAGCATCATTCAAGTTTGTGTTAAATGTTTTAATGGCCCAATCAGCTTTATGTTCAATTTCCACTGGCAAGTGACAAGGTTTTCCATAAACTAATCTATAAGGAGACATTCCCAATGATGTTTTGAAAGCAGTTCGGTAAGCCCAGAGTGCATCAGTAAGTCTTAAGGGACCAATCTTGACGATTTGGGTTAACCGTTTTTTCTAAGATCTGTTTTATCTCCTTATTAGCTAATTCAACTTGTCCACTTGTTTGTGGGTGATAAGGTGTAGAAATTTTATGGGTATTCCATATTTCTTCATTAAAGTTTCAAATGGTTTGTTACAAAAATGTGTACCCCCATCACTAATAATGGCTCGAGGAATTCCAAATCTACTCCAGATATTCTCCTTCAAGAATTTGACAACTGTTTTGTGATCATTGTTTCGACATGGAATTGCCTCGACCCATTTTGAAACATAGTCCACTGCAACAAGGATGTACAAAAAACCAAATGACGGTGGAAAGAGTCCAATCAAAATCAAACCCCAACATGTCAAAGGATTTCAACGAAAAGAATGGAATTAACGGCATCATGTTTCTTTTCTGAAATAGATCCAAATTTGAACAATTTCACACCTTTTGCAAAATGCATGTCCTGGGGGCGCCATCTTTTTAAATAAGGTGGCCAATAAAATCCCATGTAGATCTTAGCAGCTGTTTGTCTAGATGAAAATGTCTCACAGCTTCAGAATCAAAAAAAGTTAAGACCTACTTACCTCATTGTCGGGTAGCATCTTATCATTATTTGGTCGGACAATATTGAACAGATATGGGTCATCCCAGTAAAAATTTTTCACCTCAGTTAAAAATTTTCTTTTGTCTTGAGCATTCCAATGAGGTGGCATTTTCCCTATCGCAAGAAAATTTACAATGTTAGCAAACCAAGGTACAGTAGCAACAGAAAATAAAAATTCATCAGGAAAAGAATCATTGATAGATGAAGTTTCAATTAATGTCTCTGTCGTTAGTCTTGAAAGATGATCAGCAACGACATTTTCGGCTCCTTTCTTATCCTTATTGTGATGTTGAATTCTTGGAGCAATAAGATCCACCGTATCAATCTAGGTTTTGCATCCTGTTTAGTCATTAAATATCTCACAGCTGCCTGGTCAGTGTAAACAATTGTTGGAGAGCCAATTAAATAAGATCGAAATTTGTCCAATGCAAATACTACTGCAAGTAGTTCTTTCTCAGTTGTTGTGTAATTCATTTGTGCATCATTTAAAGTCCTACTTGTATAGTATATTACATAAGGCTTACCTTCTTTTCTTTGTCCTAAGACAGCACCAACGGCATAGTCACTTGCATCACACAACAATTCAAAAGGCAAGGACCAATCAGGAGATTGCATAATTGGAGCAGTTGTTAAAAGTCCAATTAGTGTATCAAAGGCATTTTGACATTCTTGAGTCAATTCAAAGGAAGTATCTTTTATTAAGAGGTTACAAAGAGGTTTAGATATAGCACTGAAATTTCTTATGAACCTCCTATAAAATCAGCATGCCCTAAGAATGAACGAACCTCTTTAACTGTTTTTGGTGGAGGCAAATGGGAAATTAATTCCACTTTTGCTTTATCCACTTCAATTCTTTTAGAAGACACCACATGACCTAAAACAATTCCTGAAGTGACCATATAATGACATTTTTCCCAATTCAAAATAAGACCTTTTTCTACACACCTTTTTAGGAATTTTTCTAAATTTTCAAGACAATTATCAAAAGAGTTTCCAAAGACAGTTAAATCATCCATGAAAACTTCTAAACAATGCTCAACCATGTCATTGAAAATGCTTAACATGCATCTTTGAAAAGTGGCTGGGGCATTACAAAGTCCAAAAGGCATTCTCCTAAATGCAAAAGTGCCAAAGGGGCACGTGAATGTGGTCTTTTCTTGGTCTTCAAGTGCAATAGGGATTTGATAGTAGCCTGAGTATCCATCAAGAAAGCAGTAGTAGGGGTTTCCTGCTACTCTTTCAAGAATTTGGTCAAGAAAGGGTAAGGGAAAATGGTCTTTCTAGTGACAGCATTTAATTTTCTATAATCAATGCACATCCTCCAACTAGATAAGACACGAGTTGGCAATAATTCACCCTTTTCATTTTTAACTACTGTAATGCCAGATTTCTTAGGTACTACTTGTGTAGGGCTTACCCACTTACTATCAGAAATAGGATAGATAATTCCACATCAAGTAGTTTGAGAACTTCAGCCCTAATGACCTCTTTCATGTGTGGATTTAATCTCCTTTGAGGTTGTTGAGATGTTTTGGCATTTTCCTCTAAATGTATTCTATGTGTGCAAATTAAAGGGTTAATGCCTTTTATATCTTTTAAAGTCCACCCAATTGCATTTTTATGCCTTTTAAGCACTTCTATCAACTTACCTTGTTGCTCGCATGTGAGGGATGAAGAAATTACCACCGGATATGTCTGATTCTCCCCAAGATATGCATATTTCAGTCCTTCAGGTAAGGGCTTCAATTCTAACTTGGGAGCTTCATCTTCCTTGCTTTCATTCATTTGCCCCAATTCTTCAAATCTTGATTTTGAGCCTTTTTCCATAACCTGTGCACAATCCAATAAAGAGCATATATCAGAAAGATCAGACTCTAGTTCCATGCTTGATTCTAATGAATTCACTAGAGAAGTTTTCAAAGGGTCAGAAGAACTCCCTTTTTGGATGTGATCTTCCACAATAGATTCAATTACATTGGCTTCATCAACTTCATCTTCTTCTTCATTTGGTTGTTTGCACATATTAAGAAACATTAATGTTCTAATGTCATGTTCCCAAATGTAGCTTCATGACTCCATTCCTGCAATTAATCAAAGCATTAAGAAGTAGCTAGATAAATGGACGCCCTACAAATAACAAGAATTGAATTGCTTACTTCTACTGGTTGTGTGTCTAAGATAATAAAATCCGCTGGGTAAATGAATTTATCGACTTGAACTAACACATCTTTTACTACTCCTCTTAGTACTTTAATTGATCTATCAGCAAGTAAAAGAGTCACAGAAGTCGGTTTTAACTCACCTAGATTGAGTTTCTGAAAAACCGAATATGGAAGCAAATTCACACTAGCACCAAGATCAAGTAAAGCTTGTTTAATTTTATGGTCTCCAATAACACATGAAATTGTAGGACAACCTGGATCCTTATATTTCACTGTATTATTATTTTGAAGAATAGCACTTACTTGCTCGGCTAGAAAGGCCTTCTTTTTCACATTTAGTTTTCTTTTTACAGTGCACAAGTCTTTCAAAAATTTTGCATAAGAAGGTACCTGTTTGATCACATCAAGCAAGGGAATGTTGACCTTTACCTGTTTGAAAATTTCAAAGATTTCAGAATTGTGAGTTGGCTTCTTTTGTGTAGCTAATGCTTGAGGAAATGGAGGCACAGATGAGGATTTGGTTTCTTCTTCGCTAGGTGTTGGGTTGGCAACCTCTTCCTGTCCTTTAGAGATCGATTCTTCTTCTTTCTCACAAGGATTAGGAATGTGTTTTTCAACAACCTTACCATTGCGAAGGGTCATGACTGACTTGGCTTGATCAAAATAATGGTTATTTGAATTCCCTGCATTTGAGTTAGATTGATCTTTGGGGTTTTGCAATGTTTGAGAAGGAAATTTTCCTTTCTCTTGGATGCTACATGTAGATGCAAATTTTGCAAGAGTTTCTGACAAATTTGCTAGTGTTTGAGTAGTTTGACTATTGAAAGTCTCTTGCTTTGTAATGAATGAATGCAATGTTTCTTCAAAGTCATTCCTAGGAGGAGGAGCATATGCATGATCATGAGAATTTTGAAAATTTTGTCGTGTTTGAAAAGGGACTTGTGAAGATTGTGCATGATTGTCATTTTTCCAGCTAAAATTTGGATGATTTCTCCAACCAGGATTGTAGGTTTGTGAATATGGATTGTGATTTGGCCTTTTGAAAGTGTTTAAGGCATTGGCTTCTTCATGGAGACATTCCCTAAAGGCAGGCAAAGTTGGGCAATCATCAGTAGAATGGTCATTGTCATCACAAATGTTACAGACATTTTCTTGAATAGATTTCAATTGACCACTCTTTTTCATCTCTAAAGCCTCGACTTTTCTAACTAGGGATGCAAATTTGGCTTGAAGGTCATGGTCTTCCCTAAGGTTGTAAATGCCTCTATTGGATGTCGAGGTTGGGGCCTTGCTTGGTACCTCATAGGTGCCAGCAGTGTCCCAATTTTGTGCCTTTTCTGCCAAGGAATCTAGGAAGTCAAGTGCTTCCTCAGGGTCTTTTTCTTTAAATTCTCCTCTACACATTAATTCTACTAGTTGCCTATCTTGAGGTGTTAACCCTTCATAGAAGTGTGCAACTATTCTCCAAGTTTCGAAACCATGGTGAGGACAGGTATTAAGTAGTTCCTTATACCTATCCCAACATTGGTAAAGGGTTTCCCCTTGTTTTTGAGAGAAATCAGAAATTTGTCTTTTAAGAGAATTTGTTCTATGGGTAGGAAAAATTTTTTTCAAAAATTGTTGTTTCATCTCATCCCATGAACTGATGGAATTCGACCTCAAATTTTGTAGCCATGTTCTAGCTTTATCTTTTAAAGAAAAAGAAAAAAGCTTTAATCTAATGGTGTTTATGCTACAATTTGGGTCAGTGTAGGAGCTACATACCTCTTCAAAGAGTTTCAAGTGGGAATATGGGTTCTCCATGTAGTTTCCCGAGGGTTCTTCGTTGGTTTTGATCATTTTGTTGCGAACGGTTGTCCCCTTCATCCGTGAATATTTCCTCATGATTGTTGGCCATGTTTTCTAAGGAAGATGATGTTTTTCTAACAAGTCTACCACTAGATGTTCGTGACCAAATTTTCATGCAAGAAAGAGAGAAGAAAAGAGAGCAAAAGATGAACACACAAAAATAAAAAATTTAGATCTAAGATGAGAAAAGAGAACACTTACAATTTTGTACGCCAATTTTTACCTTCCCCGGCAACGGCGCCAAAAACTTGACACATCCGAAAAAGGATTGTCTCCCAAGTATAGGAGTGTCGAAGTAATAAAACCCGGTGAGACCGGGGTCGATCCACGAGGAAGGGGATTTTAGCGTTACAAATTATAAGTTAAGCAAATATGATATGAATAATTGAAAGAAATGATAAGATAATCTCAACAAATATGTAAAGATGGTAGGTGGTATTACCGACCATTCAAATATAAAACAAAAGGCAAAAGGAGGTAAAACCATCCATGGAAATAGGTGGTATAACCAACCATAGTAAATTAAAGAACAATTTCATAAGGTGGTAGAACCTACCATAGTAAATAAAATAAAAAGTTCATAAACAATAGAATAATTAAAATACAAGAGGAATTAACACAATAACAATGAAGGCTAAGGTTAGGGGATCCGCCCTTGATATTTCAAATAAGGATAATTAACCCATTTTAGTTATATGAATTATATTTGTTTCATTACCAATATTTATACCACTTCTTGTAAATGGGTTCAAGCATCCAATGTGCCAATCACCATATGTCTACAACAAATCAAGGTTCCTAACTAGATTCGTGTCGGTAAGGAAGAACCATACATCATCTAGAAAGGATCCAAGCATTTGATGTGCCAAGGATTGTCGACAATGGATCAAGACCTCCACTTTACGAGTGGTGTCAAGATTGATTAAGAAATTAAATATAAATCATATTGAATAAACATTATAAGATTAAGATTATTAAGCACATATTAAGGGTTAGAGAATCCTTATTCTCATATCTAGGGTTTCACCCTTTCACCTTAGCAAAAGAGAAATTAGAAGAACATTATAATAGAAAGAAAATAAAATGCAAGAAAAAGGAAATTCATTAATAACATAAACACACAAAACACAATACAAGATCCTAGCCAAAGCCAAAATGTTCCAGCCAAGGCCAAGATGCCCTAATAGGTCACAAGGCACCTCTATTTATAGATACATCCAGGGGCAAACTTGTCAAATTACAAGGGCATAATTGTCAAATATTAGTTGTAAATATCTTTGACAATTGGGATCATTAGGCACCGACTTTGACCATCAATTTTGACATCGAAATGTTGTGAATTTTAATCACATGTCTTCATGAAAGTTGTAGATATTTCTCTCAGCTTTCTAGAACATATTGATTTGCACAATTTGGATACGTATTTTGAGAGATACGGTCCAAATACTGAGGCCTGGTCAGACTAGGCCGAGACTGTAGATGGGTTCACTTCAAGCCCAATTTTGGTCCACTAAGAGCCCGAATTTGATGATGCTTGTGAAATGAAATCTTGTAGACAATTAAATCAGCATTCCAAAACATTAAGAATTTTATCATTCTGATCTATAAATAGAGAGTTATGCCCATTTTACCGAACCTGTAACAAAACCAAAATTAAGAGAAATTAATTCCAAAGATGTAAATGCTACAAATATGCTTAAGTTGAGGAATTTAATGACATTATTAATGCAATATGATGAACTAAACTCTTATTAAACATGCATATTTAAGTGTTCATCAATATATATTTATAAATATTTTTGAAAAAAATTATTTATATTATATAGTCTTTCTTGAAAACATAATACAAATAGAATTGGTTGAATGGTTAAAACACTATTATTGAACTCAATTCTATTAAAGAGTAAAAGGGTCTGAATCCCACTTGATGCATTTTAGTTAATAACTAAACTAACCTTCACCATCTGCCATGTACAATTAAGCATATATCATAACTTGTTGATAATTTAGTGGGAGTGAAGCTAAGTAAACAAATGAAAATAAGCAAGTGATTAAGGCACACATACAATTGGGCACACGTCATAACCAGTTGACAACAATTTAGTATGAGTGAAGCTAAGTAAACAAATGGAAATAAAAAAGTGATTAAGGAATTCAAAACAGTATAAAAGCTGGGACTTCATATGATACAATATTAAGACTGTGCAGGTAACGGCATAATAAATTGAAATGTGGATGCTCATGGAAACAAAAAACACAACCCATGAGGAAGCCCAACAACTTACTTCCACAAAAATTCAAAGTCCTTTCTATTCTTAGTGGAGCTCACTATGATGGTTGGAATTTCACTTTTGGGAACATCAATAATCAATTCATGCTCCCTTAATCTCGGCTTCGACTGCAAGTCACCCAAAAATGTAAGAAAAAACAGAAAATAAAGAGGATGACTGTCATAACCTCTATTATTGCATGATCCCGCTCTCTGTGACTTCAGCACCAACAGTTATATATGTGATTTTAGTGGCTGGATAGTAAGGAAGGATGCTGTTCTTTAGCCAGGTATCTGCATTGGATTGGAACTAGGAAAATGGTAATAAATTTGAGTTTGGAACTCCAATCATGAGTTCAACTCTAGTGTTTGCAAATGCCTTGAGGACCTGGATATTAGAATCATAAATCCTCACATATTTGATGTTATGTTGTTGAACCAGCTGTGCTACTTTGTCCGGTGTTGGGAGGTCATCGACATTTCTTCCACAGCAAACCCCAATTGTACTCCCTCTGCAGGAACCTACCACAAATACGACAAGATTTATAATCCCGACTAAATTGCTGATGCTATTTAAACAACATAATAATACAAACACATACATAGAGTAGAGAGGAAGAAGTTCCCACAGGTGCATCTAAAAGCATGGGGTTGCATTTCCAATGATATGTAAACATTCGTTGGTCTTCTATTTCAACAAAATATCAAACAGTTTATAAGTCGATTTAACTCCATATTGCATTATAAAAACAAAACTCGATGATATGTAGAATAATTACAGCCATTCAGCAAGATTGATTCAACCAACATAATCTTTCTGTGAATACTCTTTTGCTATGTTGCTACATAATTTCCCCATAATGTTCCATTCATAGGCATATGAGAAAACTGTAAGGTTAGAACTCCAACAGATTAAATCAAGCTCTCCGAGTTGATTACCCAGAAACTCAAAGGGTCAGTGAGCTATCACATTTAACCAATTCCTCTCCAATTTGTATTGACCTATTAAAGCTAGAATCTGAGGAAGTTGAAAATTTCACAAGTGAAGATTTTTCTTGGTTGACAATACAACCATCTAATAAAATAAAGAGAAAGTATGATACGACATTCTACAAACTCAATCTTTTCAATAAAGAAATCTGATAAAAGACCAATAATGACCACACAATAACTGAGAATCAGAAACGTGAACCAAAAGAGCATATCACATTGTTGTTAGTGAAACACATATACGAAACACAATCAAAAGGGGTCCAGGAGCTTCAATATTGCAATCTAGCTGTCCACCGAGCTGAAAGCCCACCTATGCGATGTTGAATTATAAGTTGATGCAAGCATACTACTAGATTGAGGACTATTAAAAAAATCTTGTATCATTTAAAGACATGTTAAAGACTGAAGCAATGTTATAGGTAGCTACTATATATAATTAAAAAATAAAAAGTGAAAACATTTGACTGCTTAGCCGAGTCTTCAGTTAATGACAGTACATACCAACCACTATCAATTCTAAATGTCTTCTAGAAATTGAGTTTTGCTAGAGAAGAACAAAAGGGGAAAAAAGATATAGGGGAAAGAGGGTAGAAAATGCAAATGGAAACCACCAAGAACATCGAAGAGAATGTTAAACTTCAGAATCAATATGCCCCAGAAAAAAAAGATCTAGCTTAATGGGAAAAAAAAACACCTTTAAAGAGTTGGATAAATGTGAAAACGTAAAAACAGTGTGGACAAAAGCAAAAGAAAAACGACAAAGGAAAGGGAAAAAAATGCTTACCCACAAGTAGAAACAGCAAGTAAATGGCAAATGTAAGCTCAAATCTTCTCGCCATTGCTCAACAATAATAAAAAACAGAAAATAAAGAGCATGTAGATCTGCCAACTATGTAATTGAATATAAAAAATATCCACATTGCTGAACATCTCAGATCCTTGACCTAAACATTGTGAGGGAGAGATGGTATATGAAAAACAAAAAAAAAAAAAAGATATAAGAAAAGTCTAAATCAGGTCATGATGAGAAAAGTTAATATCAGTTTTGATAACATCAACATTGGTTTGCAAAGTTTCTCCCAAACTGAAAAAATACATATGAAGATAACAGTAAGCAAGCAAATAGACCTGTATAGGAGATGCAGCAGTTAGCAGGCCCGCTACACCACCACCTAAAAACGCGACCATCTGGGCCAGATAATGACACATTTAGTCCACCAGTTCTGCTCCGCTGATCACCATTTTCAGATAACAAAAATGAACTAGAAAGTGAAAGAATCTCAAACCGCCCCTGCATTAATAAAAGTAAACCAATAAGAAAAGGGGAACTAAAGCTAAAACAGAGATGAATATATATCATGTATAGACACACATAGAATGGGGAAACCCAACTTCGTAACCATCATTTGGTATATAAGTGCGTCATGTGTCAGGGCAGGGATTTTGAAAGAACTAATTATATCGAGTCAAGCAGCCGATCTTGAATAGTAGATAACAAAGATGGAATACTGAAACAACAACAAATTAAATGAAAGCTCTAAATCTGTTAACCCAAAAAAAAAATCACCAAGTACATCTAAAAGAAGAGTAGAAGAATGCCCCAGAGCACCTAATAGTAATTTGTTCAAGTGCATCTACAAGTGTAGTGGAAAGACCAGCAGAAAACATAACATCCAAGAGACCACGAACATGAGGTTCCATGACAGGACCCATGGCTTTTGCCATGTTTCCAACACAAGCCAAAGCCTCAAGTGAGGGTCTTCCTCTGTGTGGAGCAATCTACATATCACAATATCTTGCAACAATCAGAAATCTTGTTTCCTATCAATAATCAAATGAAAAAAGCATACTGAAATAAACAGTAGCTAAAGAGAAAATTCAACAAAAGCAAACCAAAATCAAGGCACAAAAAACATTTCAACCAACATCCTTTAAGCCTTACTACTTCACGCAAGTGGGAAGTAATTGTTGGCAAATAGTTAAAAAGTTCCCCATCCAAAGCACCAGCCATCTCCCCAAGGGCGATGAACCCACTATCACGTTCAGCTGGTATTCGCATAGCTGTAAGAATGTGATTCATGCATATCTGAGAAACATCCCAATTTCACGCACACATTATGCAGGTAAATAACTGTTACATATTTAAGGATGATTTAATCCAAAATGCAACAACCATATGATAAAGAAATCCACAAAACTTCAAGTAGTTTGTAACAAATCGGTCACGCAAGAAATGAGCAATGCGAGGTATCAATGAATTTATTTATTTTTTTTCTTTCTTTTACTTGCTTTCTTTTGTGAAAGAAAACCTTGTCTCATCTTAAATTCAAAGCTGAATTTATTGTTATTTATACTATTTTATATTTTCTTCTGTAATAAGTACCTGCATCTCCATAAAAAGAGTCAATGAGAAATCACAGGCGGTTACAAGAGAGAGAGTGTGTGTGTGGAGTAGGAGTCAGTGATTCAAGATACTTTTCTCTATACCTTGATAGATTAAGCCTTTCTCGTGAAGCCTGATAAATGCCTCAACAACAGCTCCTGCAAAAATGAAAGAATGCTATATCAGAACTTATAACACACAGGATTCAAACAACTACACATATTCGAGCAATAATGGTTGAACACACATCAACACAAATTGTGAGATTTCATACATCATTTACTATCCCCAATAATTACACACTTTCTGATGTGACTAAAGTCCTGCTAGATAGAAAAACTATCTTATGACTTAGCTGCTCATGAAGGGTGAAGTGTTCTCTAGTCCAATCTCAAGAAGCACCAAGCCTCTTAATCTGATTGGTAATGGTTCCACCATACCTGACATATATAAGAGGCAGGAAGAAACAAATAAACAAACCACAATAGTAAATTAATCTAGAATTACAACAAACTTAATGGTTAAAGTTTAGTACTTAGGAAAGTAGAGCAAACAATATACGTCTATCGGTTCATAGTAGAGAAAATAAAGGGATCATTATAAGAATAAGAGTGAGGGAGGGATGGAGAGCAAATATGATAGATTTAACATAATCATTTGAAGTGTATTGACTCAATGGCTCAAAAATGGTGTGACAATTTATTATTTATGCACCTTGTAATAATATGATAGGTGGAATCCCAATCATTCACACAACACACACACACACACAATCTTTGATTGAGACCAATGCTTTTTAATGATTGAGATTACATTTAACATGCAAACCGTTAGGCATATTGGGAATGACTTGTACCAGGTTTTTAATCTAAATCATTCAAAAAATTTTGATCTCCTTTTTTTCATTTTTTTTTCTTTCTTCTGATAAGAAACTAAAAATATATAAATTAATAAAGAAAAAGAGTGAACCAAGTTTACAATAAAACTTTGAGAGGGACAAATTCTATACAAAAGAGTGATTCGATCTTTTAATTCACAACTTGTGTATAGTTTGTGGAAAAGGAGCTAGTGTTCCTAACTTACACCAAAACTAATAATAATATTATTATTATTAATAATATTATTATTAATAATTAAAAAAAGTGAGTGTAAAGGCCATTGTCACTAAAAAAAAATTCTTATCACAAAAAGTATAGAGGACAGAAGTGTATATATATAGAGGACAGAAGTGTATATACTTTTCTTTCCATTCCCAAACTCGTTTTGTGAACTGAGTTGCAATGCCAGCATGATCAGTGTTGCAATGCCAGCATGATCAGTCCCAAGAATCCAAAGTGTTGGTCTTCCTTTCATTCGATGGTACCTAACCATAGTATCCTAGAAAGATCAAAAGGTCTTCAGCGAGATGATTACAAGAACAAGAAAGAACTAAAATTGGTCACAGAAGCATTCATGATGTCCAACTAAAATAAGTCTTAAGCGAGATGATTACAAGAACAAGAAAGAACCCACTCGAACCCTATACTAAAATCTTCTAAACAATACAATACTAGTTCTTCACAGAGAAGTAGTGAGAAGAAAGCAAGAGATGGAGACATCCATGAAAGATCAAAAGTTGCCAGCAGAGAGGAGAGATGGCCAAGATTAATATCAGCCTTTGTTATGTTATAGTTAACATAAAATTTACAAGATTAATATTGTTAATGTATATATAAATTAAATATATAGTTGATGATCAATTTCACAAAAGTAATCATACCTTTAAGGTACATAAATCATTGCAAAGGCGAAAAATCATGGATGGCCAACGCATGCAAAGGAAAAAAATAGTAGAACTTGTTAAAGGAACAACTAATTTCCCACAAATGGTATCATGAATACCCATGACTCAGAGACCACTTCATTTAAACCACTCATGTGAACTATTAAATCAATCACTAGGTCAGAAAAAAAATATCATTAGAACAACTAAATCATTACTGTGAATTTAAGTAAATCATTACCCATTTACACAAAGTCACAAATTAAGTGCAATATATGAAATATACGGAGAGAAAGAAAATTACAACCAAAATACAAACAATTTCTCCTATCAAAAAAGAAGTTTAAAGAAGTAGAATCACACTTACAGTAGACAAACGAGGCTAACCAATAGCCTACAAATGAAACCCATAAATTAAATTAGAACATCATGCTGAAAAAACACAACATTGACCACTTTAATAAATAAAAAACATTACAAAAACCCAATAGTTAAAAAGCAAAAAAAGCTTTTAGGTGAAAATATTCAACTTTCTAGCTCACCTGACTTCAATGGCTTGACACTAACGCTAAAAAATCTTTTTTTATTATGCTTACTGACTCATCCCTCCTCCCTGCCAATAGAAGCTTCAGATTCATTCCACTTCATCTGGGAGCAAAGTTCATTCCTTCCCCTAGCTCTCTAGTCAAGAAGTCCAAGAAGTACTTCCACAAGACCAACCCTATTTACACAATTGTTAAAATATTAGAAGGTAGAGGACAAAAATTATCAGAAGGCATAGGATGTAAGAAGATAAGAGTTGGGCCGCAATATCAGGTAAGAAATATTCAAAGATATATGGCCGGTGTTTATTTGTAAGGTGCATTGATTATATATCTCATTAAATGTACATTGGGCTAAGGGTTAATATATTATCACAATTTAACACAAAAGAGGTCTCATTGGTCCTATCCATATATGCGTAGCAATCCAGTTGCACAAGATGTAATGTTTTATTAGTTTACAACATTAACTAAATTGCATATCTAAAATTTACAAAAAAACAACAATTCAATTTCACGGTCTTGGCATACTCATGCATCGGGAAACTTGGGAATGCATGTATTATATTGCTCTTATTCAAACTTGTGAAGTTCACGATGACAGGGATCAGGAAGTTAAAAGTTCAGAGTATCTGAACAATGTGATATCTAAAACACATTACAAGTACTAAAAATGCATTCATTCAACCATTAGCTAAAGGAAATAAATTTTCCAAAAAACTATTGAGCAGCTTGAACTACGAAACATCATAATACTTTAAATCTCTCATAAACATAGTTGATCACACATCCTAGTGCCATAATCAAAACGAAGTCACCACAGTTATCACTTCATAAAAGTGGCTGATTAACTGATCTAGCCAATATAAAGTTACTCACCTAAGGCCTTGTGCTACAAGGGCATCCCTAGCTCGATTTCCAGTAACAACAACACGCTTTAGAGTCTCAATAGCTAATATGCTTCTACCTTGCCATCCTATAGCTTTCAAGAGAAGTGGAACAACCTAAAACCATGATTTCCAAGAATACACAATAAACAAAGGTTATGTAAGTACAAAAGGATAAACAAGACCAACAATGTTATGAATCAACTATGTCTACAGCTAGAAGCTTAGACATAAGATAACTAAAAGAATAGACAACCCATAATTAACAAATATTTGAAGTAAATCACAAAGCAACTACCAACTATGATTAGTAAATTCTTGAAGCCTGACATTTTCTCCAATGAATTAAATCTATATCATACACATTGAGTCATCCCTAAACCAAAAAAAGGATAAAAATACAACACATACCTGAGGTGTCCCAACACTAGTGGCTGCCATAGCTTCAGCACATGTAGTACTAGCTGCAAGTTGATGGAGGACACGCAAGCAACTAAGTTGAACACGTTCTTAAGGAGTTTGTGCAGGCTGTGTTGATCTATCGTCAGGTTCATCTGTTCTATCTCCTGCATAGTTAACATTTTTCACCTCTCCTGAAGGCATTGTCTCTCGCCTTCCCTCGTATGCCACAACAGCCACAAGTTTGAGCACATAACCAAGATATCCAACATGGTCTACAAGAGCAGGGTGAACTCGTAATAACGAAACCAAAGCAGTAGATAGAAGCAAAGGCAGCTCAGGGTCAATGGCAATCCTCCACCTCCTCCCTCAACCTTTCCTCCCTCCGCCTTCTCCTGTCTCCCTTCCACCTTCTTACGTTTTCAATCATCCAAACAACTAAATCGAAAATAAAAAAAAAACCCAGAACATATTTGAAACAACTAAATCAGGCACACTAGGAGAAATTAATTGATCAACTTGAAATGAACAAAACCCAGAAACGAAGAAAAATAAATGATGTAGTGTAACTTACATGCTACCTCAATGACAAGTGTTTCATCATTGGTCACACCATCGATTACAAAAATTTCGATCTGCACATCCCTCTAAAGCACAACACCATTTAAACAAGTAAAAACACAAATCCCTAATCAATTGCCACTGCAAACCCTGATCAATTCCCGCTGTCAATCCCTAATCAATCCTCTAGAATTCCAACTCTGAAATCAATCAATAAATGCAATAACAAGCCTCCACCTCTTCAAACCATCACCAACAACATTAAAAAACTAGTCGGACTATCAAGTCCTCAAGCCGATACCCATGGGTGAGAAAAAATAAGCATTTTAATTTTTCAATAAGCGAAATGAATTATAAGAGAAGGCACAGCGAGAAAGCAAGAAGAGAAACGGCAAGGGAGGAGAGAAGGGATCGGTCAAGTAGAAAGTAGAGAGAGAGAGAGACAAAAAACAGTAATAATTAATGATTTTTAATTAAATCTTTTGCAAAGATTTTTTTCAATATTTTAGTATTTAAAAAATGCATATAAGTTTATCAGTATACCTCTTTATTCATTAACATAAGCCGACGAGAGGTAACAGTAGGGTTACTTTCACCATTTTTCAAACGTGAGGAACATTTTGTATTCAGGTTCCATCTCGGACAGGGACCGACTGAGAGAGAGATTGAGGGTGATGGAGGAAACAAATTGGTGAAAGATTCAATAAGTGATGGAGGCAACAAGAGCGGGGATGAGTGATTTCAATTAGTGAATAAGAGAGCGGGCTAGGGCAAAATGGAAGAGGGAACGGCGAAAAAGAAAGAGGGAGAGAGGAAATGAGAGATTTTGGACTGCATTTAATATGGAATGGCAATTATATAATTTAGTTATATAAAAAAGGAGTCAAATAAGTGAAATAAGCGGATTGACTTTTTTGTGCTGCGTCTTATTTGACTAACTTTTAAAAAACCCTCAAATAAAGTAAAGCTTAATTGTCAAATATTTTAAAATTTCTTGTAGTGACCCTCTTTTTTTGTATGAATATACAATTGTCATTGATTGAATAATCACCTCATATGCTTAAAAAAGATAAAAATGGAATGTGTGCATAAAATCAACGACTTAAGCGGACTAAGTAACAATGCGAGTTATTCTAATTTGTTTTTTCCCAAGTGTAGGCCAGATTTACATCTGGGTGAGTTGAAAGACTCATACCTAACTTCCTGTCTGAAGGGATGAGGGTAGTTTAGGTCCCAAAGCGAGGGATCAAACTACCCCCATTCATTCCCAATTGAATAATTGGATGGCGACTCCTTTCTCCAGACGTGCCCATGGCTCGTTTGTGTTCTCTTAAGTCTCAAAATAAGCTTTGACATAGTATCGTGGTCATAAACACTCTGGCGGGATGAAAGCCCTGTTCACAGTGGCGACTTCACTGGGAATAAGAGAAGTTGATTCCGATAGGAATACCAAATTTTAATACCTCGTGTTGATATAATGAGTTATTGCATACTACACTTTTGCACATAATGAACACGAAATGCCTAAACTAACCGTGTGGCATTGGCATGAGAAGTCTTTGGCTCCATTCGACCCTTAGACAACTCATGTTGGTGTCACCACCTTTGATCACGTGCCATTGAATTGGTTTAAAAAAAAACTGGCCTAAGGTGGCATCTCTCGCTCGAAGGAGCCCAACCATTGGACCCTTGAGACTCAAGCCCATATAGATGAATTTAAAAATTTTTAATAGGATGAATATCCAAAACCCATGTTGAAATGCATGTCTACGAATGTGAAATTCCCCATGATTAGAATAACGTCAACTTGAACCTCATGACAGCATGAACAAATGCCACATGTCAAGTCACCCATAAGAACAAAAATGGAAACATGTGCCATGAGTTAAGGTTATCATGACGTTTTGAAAACCATGTTATGATAATCATGAAGAATCCAACATCACCATGAATGTTAGAATTAGAAGAGAGAAACTTGCATTCCCACATCTGATGATGATGTCTTGGGAATGAAGCCTAAATCATAGGAGAAGAGACTCGACCTTACCTGTGTGGGAGGAATAAGGTTGGAAGGATGAAAGCATGTCTATGCCTTTGTATGAGCATACATCATATCATGCATACATGCATGCATGCACGGCATTACCTTTGTTTTGTAGCCATCACAGCTTGGGTTAGACGAGGTGGTCGTTTGGCAAGACAAGAAGAATCAATTGAAGAGATGGCCACACCAAATAACAACAATGCTTAAATGGCTCAAGTGAGGGTTGACATCACTGTGCTTCAATAGCAAGTGGCCCAACTAATTGAACCTTTATAGTGTGGGTCCAATCACATGAATCTGCTGCCACTCGAGGGTAATGGTGATGGTGATGGTGCAACCAGCCAAGGTAAAAATAGAGGGAAGAGCCCGATCAATGATGAAGGACCTAAATCGGTCAAGCAATTGGCCAAGGACATGGAAAAGGTTCAATCCCTTTTGACAAAAAAAAGGCTGAAAGGGGTCGAAGACCTGGACGACATCTTGCTTATGGAAGACCAAAAGTTGGCCCCAAAGTTTTGTCTACTAGACTTGCCTAAGTTCAATGGAGAGGAGAATCCCAAAACACATTTAAGGCAGTATGCAACCATCATGGCCACTACTCCTTTGACAAAGAAGCATATACTAAAATACTTCATGCTATCCTTAGAAGATGATGCAATAGCATAGTATCATGACCTCCCAAAGAGAGTTCGAGAAGATTGGGAAGAACTTTCTCAACAATTCGTGGAACAATACTGGCACAACACCCACTTGGGGGTAACACTGACGGATTTGGAGATGACAAGACAAAAGCCCAGAGAGACTTTTTTAGAGTACCTAGATCATTGGAGGGCTAAGGCAGCTAAAATGACCACCAAACCCGTAGGGAAGGACTAGGTCTGGATGGTGATCAATGGCGCCCATGCTTTTATTAGTGATAGACTGGCGGGTTTCCCTATCAAAACATTTGAAGATTTGTATTACTTAGGCATCCAAATAGAAGAATTGGAGTCTATACAGAAGAGAAACACTCATGGCTACCCTCGAAGAAATCACGGGCAGTACCACCAACCTAGTAGGCCTAGCACAAAGTATGTAGAAGTGAAAGCAGTTACTCCACAAAGGAGATTCAGTTCTTTGGGAAGGCCACTTTCCAAAATCTTTGTAAGATTGAGAGCTGAAGGGATCTTGTAACCATTGCCACCAAGGGAGCTTTCAAACCCATTACCAAGGAATTGGAGGCACCATGAGAAATGTGAATTTCACCAAGTGACTAGCCAGAAGACTGACAATTGCACTCGCCTCTGCCATGAGATCCAAGATTTGATTGACAAGGGCTAGATTCTTGACCCAGAAACATATGAGCCCAACACAAAAAGTAACCCATTGCCTAACTACAATAGGGCGCCTCCTCCATCAACCAACATGATTGGATCAGGCTTGACTTAGGAGCAAGTTAGGAATTCCTTTAAGGATTATAGATCAAGCAAGGGCCAAGAGAGCCAAGAGAAGGGAGAAATCCAAGCTAGAACAAACTGCTAGAAAGGCAGCCTCGACAAAGAAGCCCATGGCTAAAAAGCCCAAAAAAGAAAAGCCCAAGAAGATCATTAAGAGGGTGGAAGATAAGCCTATTCCTTTGGTGACCAAATTCACACCAAGAAAGACAGATGGACAAATAATGTAGTGAAAGGGGTCAAACGAAGCTTAGAACCTGAACTTATGAATCTTAGTGACCAAGAAGAGGAGGAGTCCCAGAAAGAAGAAGAAGAAAAAGTTAAAGTGATCCCATCAAGAAGAAGACTACACCATCAAGCTCATTTGCTAAGAAATGGATGGCTAGAAAAGGGGCTGAAAAAGGCCCACCATTTAGGGGAGTCAAGGTGAAGAAGGGTAGTGAAGCTAGGAAAGGGAAGCAAGTTGAAAGCTTGTGAGGAGAGAAAGCTTGCCTAGAAGATGTAAGGGAGTGAGAGTCATGAGAATTTAAGATGACATCCCTCAAGTCAAGACCCTTCCAAACTTTTGAGCTAACTTTAGTAGTGATGACAAAGAAGAAATTAGAATTGAGGAAGAAACACATGAGGGAGAAACACTCGAGGGTGAGAGAGAAAATGTCCAAGGAGTAACAAGGAGTGGTAGATTTTACCATGAGAAGGAAAAGGAGAAATCAACTGAGAAGATAGTTGAGAGGGCAAAGAATTTGCTAAAGAAGAAGAACCAAGGGAGAAGAAGATCAAGTGATCAAACAATTGAAGAAAACTCAAGCGAATGCTAGCATTTGGGATCTACTTATGTCATCCAAAAAGCATACAGAAGCCATGGCGAAGGCTTTGGCGAAGGTAGAGATATTGATGGCTGCCACTACTAATAAAATGTGACCACCTTGATTAGAGGAACACCCAAATGGGTAAGAGAAAGAGGGAAAATCACCTTCATAGATGAAGATCTACCATTCAAAGGGAGAAACCATAATAAGCCATTGTTCATCACCGCAAAGATTGGTGGGAAGACGTCTCCTTGCATCATGGTGGATGATAGGTCTGCTATTAATATTATGCCTATGAAGATATTGCACAAGTACGGGGTCAGTGAAGATGAGTATGAGCCTTGTGAGATGGTAATCAGGGCTTATGATGACTCGAAGAGGAGTGTTATTGAGATCTTCAAAGCTTTAGTGAAGATTGGGCACCAAAGCTTGGGCTAATGATGTGATGACAGAGTTCACAATCTTTGATATTTCGGTCACATTTGCTACCATATTGGGACGAGCATTGTTCCATCCATTAGGAGGAGTTCCTTTCACCTTGCATAAAAAAAAATCCTATTCAACATGGATGGAGAGATCGTAACCATTCATACAACCTCAACAATTGCACCAGCTGCTTTGAGTGTGAAGGTTGGAGAAATACCTTACATGGGTGGCTTTCAAGTAGCCATGATTGACGAAGTTAACCTGATCATTGCTGGAATAATGAAGAAACAGGGGTACATGCCAGGAACCGGACTTGGGAAAGATGGATGTGACCTACTATCTTTTTCAGACTTCAAAGGTCAGACATCTAGAAAAGGGTTGGGCTATGAATTTGAATGGGAAGAAGAAGATAATAAGCCCGAGAAAGGGAAATTCATCAAATTTGTTAAAGCCCAAGATATGAAGTATGTAAGAGCTACTGAACCATGGGTTTTCAAGGGAATGCTGAAGCCCGGATTTGAGATCTTTAGAGATATCCTTTAGGCAGGAGTCTCTAAAGGGAATGACTTGATGAGAGAGATGGAGAAGATAACCATAAAAGAGGACAAGCCTCAAGAACCAGCACTGCCAATGGACTCATCCCTCGACCTAGCTGCTTTCATCAAGGATGGAGAAGATAACATTATTTATGTTTCAAAATTTAATGCAATGAAGAATAATTTTGCTTACTTATTTGATGTCTTTCCTAATGGTGTTGTGCGTCATAATTTGCATTTCACTAACATATTTGAAATAAATACCATTCAAACTCATGACATTAATCTTGGTACAATAAAAAAACCTAAGAACATATGCATTACGCTTGATACAACTCTTCAAGAAAGAGAGATATTTGAAAAATTGTTAAAGAAACATGAAGAAGTCTTCGCCTGGTCCTATGACGACATGTCTAGAATCAATAGAAGCATCGCTGAGCATAAAATTCTGGCTTATCCACATGTGAAACAAGTTAAGTTGAAGTTTAGAAGAATGAGGCCAGAGCGGGCTTAGAAAATTAAAGAGAAGGTCTCTAAATAAATTAAAGCCAGGTTTCTAGAAGTGGTAAAGTATCCGGAATGGTTAGCCAACATTGTGCCAGTACCAAAGAAGGATGGAAGGATCCGAATGTGTGTATATTACTGAGACTTGAACAAGGCCTCAACAAAGGATGGTTTCCCTTTGCCTTATATCAATGTGTTAGTAGACAACGCTACCACTAGTGTGATATTCTCTTTTGTAGATGGGTTGTCTGGGTACAATCAGATAATGATGGCCAATGAAGACAAGACAAAGACAGCCTTTATTACAGAATGGGAAACTTATTGCTACAAGGTGATGCCCTTCGATTTGAAGATTGCAAGGGCCACTTACCAACGAATGGCAATAATGCTATTTGACGATATGATGAATAAGAGATAAAAGTTTATGCAGATGACATGATGGTGAAGTCGGAGACCCAAGAGGGTCACTTTAAAGCCTTAGATAGGCTTCTAGAAAGGGTGAAGAAATACAAGCTACGATTAAATTCAAAAAAGTGTGTCCTCGGAGTTTCCTTGGGGAACCTACTAGGGTTTGTAGTTGGCTAGAAAGGGATAGAAGTAGATCCAAAAAAGGTGAAGGCCATTATGGAGATGTTGTTAGCTAAGACTAAAAAAGAAGTTCGAGAATTTCTAGGGAAGATTCAGTATATCAATTCATTTATCGCTCAACTAGTAATTGTTTATGACACCGATATTTAGGCCTTTGAAGAAGAATTAGCCAGTAGAATGGAATGGTCAGTGCCAAGAAGCATTCAAAAGAATTAAGAAATACTTGCAAAACCCATCAGTTTTAAGGCCGCTAAATCCTAGGAAGAATTCAATTCCTTACTTAGCTCTTGAGGAGGAGGCTATCAATTCCATGTTGGCACAAGAAGATGAGAAGGGTGTAGAGCATGTCATCTATTATCTTAGTAAGAAGCTACGACTATATGAAACGAGGTATAGGTATGTGGAGAAAACCTGTTTAGCCATGGTCTAGCTCTCAAAGAAATTGAGGCACTATTTTCAATCTTACAAAATTAAGGTTGTCTTAAAGGAGGACTCGATGAAGTATCTTTATGAGGCACCAGCATTAGTGATGAAGCTAGCAAGATGGTTGGTATAGTTATTAGAACTTGACATTAAATATAGGGCTGACATCTATTGGCTACTTGCATTGAATTGCATTTTTATAACTAACATATATTTGAAGAATGATAGAAAACTTGAGGAGCATATAGCTAGAAGACTTACCAGAGTGGTATCACCAGGAACAAAAGGAGCAGGCATGGTCAGATCCTCAATGATCCCATGGCTGCTGATCTGGCCATTGGCATCGCACATGTAGACTACATTGCTAAAGTAGGCCTAGAGGTTGCCAATCATATGACTAGCTAGAATGGCTGAAGTAGCTGTAGGGGTCGGAGGTGGCTGCTTAGTAGTAGTAGCAAAAGAGGTAGATGTACCAGTACTAGAAGAATAAACCCTTAACCTCTTCCTATGATGAGCAAAAGAGCTAATAATACAACTAGAAGAGCTGCAAGCAGCACTAGAAGGAGGATGAGAAACCTTGTCAGTAGATCGGTCTGGCCAAGTATACAATAATGTGGCTCAAGTCGATTCAATATAAGAAACTATTGCAATAGGGAAATCAATCTCGCTCAAATGAATCCCAACAGTATAGATGATCACCTCTAGCTCCATAGCCAAGTCAGCTGAGTCTATCATCAAAATTGGTAGAGAAAAAGGAATTTATCAATACTCTGAACCTCAAAACCAATCCCAGAATCGTTAACTTATATACCACATCATGCTGTCAACCCATGGGAGAAGGATGTGATAGTTGATATATTGGGAAGTAATATAAATGGGGCTTTCATCTTGCCAAAGCGATTATGACCACAACAATGAGTCAAAGCCTCTTTCGAGACTTAAGGGAACACTCATGAGCTATGACCACACATGGGGAAATGGAGTTGCCACCCAATTATTCAATTAGGAATGAATGGGGGCAATCTGATTCCTCTCTTTAGGACCTAAACTACCTTCATCCCTTCAGAGATGGGTTCGAAAAGTTAGGAATGAGCGATTCGCTTCACCTCAAATCAAAATCTGGCCTCTACTAGGATGAACCAAATAAGAATAACTCATGCTATTATGTAGTCCAGTTAAGTGGTTTGTTTTATGCACATATTTTCATTTATACCTCCATTAAGACATGTGAGGTACATTCAACCAAAGCAGTTGTATATTTATACAAAAAAAGAGGAGGAGAATAGAGTTACAATTCCTTTCAAACATGGGGGAAAGAGATGAGGCTTACATTGCTTTTCAACAAATGAAGTAAATTCTACTTTAAACATTTCAAATATCCATTCATTCATTCATATAAACTGTACATTCAAATAGCAAATATAAATAGTCAATTTTAGACTCGATAAATAAAGAATTCCTCACCACCATATGTGAGTCTATTCAATGATTATCAAGCCTCTTCATGAATATTCACACACTCAATAAGATATGGACAAAAAATCATTCGGTGCTCATATGAGTTGATTTTTCTTCTCTATGTTAGTCCACCGAATTGCATGTCAATTATGTCAGCCTTCCATTTGAAATTTGAATTTCTTCAAAACACATGAAATGTGACTCATTATGTCCTCTTTCCAATGCCGTAAGAATCAAGTCATTTTGATTTTTCTAGCTCAAGATATGTCTAAAAGAGTATTCAGTGCTCATGTCAGCTGCTTCCATTTGTCTTTCAAATTGCATGATGATTTGGACAACTTACACTTGAAATTTAAATTTCTTTAAAACATATGAAATGTTATAAATTAAGTAAGATTTCCAAAGGCTCAACAATCATGTCATTTGAATATCTGTAGAGAAATATATGACCAATTGATTGAACATTGCTCATGTGTCATATTCTTTGAATCAAACCTTGTTCTTAAACTTTTGGTCCCTTTAACATGTAGTCTTCTCCTTAGCTTCAACACTTCATTTTAATAAGCCTTTTCTTGATTATACAATTATTTCAATGATATTACTCTTGCACATAAATAAACATGTTAGTAAATCACAATGAATCAATGTATATTGTTATCATCAAAATTATCATGTAGCCTTAAGGCTAACAATCTCCCCCTCTTTGATGATGACAAACCATTGATTGCTTTCAAATAATATCTAAAATAAAGAATGAAAATAAAATCAAGAATAAACGAAAAAATGGCACTTGTTATGAATATAAGCAATCCAACTATTTCTCCCCCTTTTGTTATCATCAAAAAATGTAATCAAATTAACTACTCCCCCTAAATATATTCCCCCATTAACATATGCTACCATTCACACAGATATCATAAAAACAAATAAGAACATATCCAAAGCCTAATTCTTTTATTCTAATTATAGCAAAAATATACTCTTGACAAGGTGGTTTAGTCATATTTGGTCTAGGGACTAATTCCCAAACTTGATTTCTCTCAAATTGATTCAATTCTTCTTGCATAGCCAAAATCCAACTTTCGTCATTTTCGGCTTCTTTGAAAGATTTTGGTTCAAATTGAGAGACAAATGCAAAATGATTACAAAAGTTCCTAAAAGAAGATCTATTTCTCATACCTTGTGATGGTTCACCAATAATGAGATCTTTTAGGGTGAGCTTTTACATACCTCCATTTCTTTGGTAATTCTTGGGAAGAATCATTTACTTCCACAAGCTTTTCTTGTTGAAGTTGTAATTCATCTTGGCTCGTTTCATCAAGCCTTGATTCCTTGATTTGCTTTTCTACCTCAACAATATCATCATCTAAATTCTTTGAAGAAATAACATTAGTTTCATCAAATTCAACATGCATAGATTCTTCAATAGTAAGAGTCTTTTTGTTAAAAACTCTATATGCTTTACTATGGTTGGAGTAGCCAACAAAAATTTCAACATCGGCTTTTGCATCAAATTTTTCAAGGTTATCCTTGGTCTTTAAAATAAAACATTTACATCAAAAAACTTTAAAAAATCCAATTTTGGGTTTTCTTCCTTTCCAAAGTTCATAAGGAGTTTTCTTTATTAAAGCTCTAATATGGACTCTATTGATTATAAAGCATACGGTATTAACGGCTTCGGCCCAAAAATATTTTGGCAAATTATTTTCAAGTAACATGGTCCTAGCCATTTCTTGGATAGTCCTATTTTTTCTCTCAACAACACCATTTTGTTGTGAAGTTCTAAGTGCGAAAAAATTATGTTCAAAACCATTTTCATCACAAAGATTTTCAAATGCAACATTGTCTAATTCACCACCATGATCACTCCTAATGGACACAATAGAATACCCTTTTTGATTTTGGACTCTTTTTGCAAATTTTGAAAAAGCTTGTATGGCCGCATTTTTAGTTTTCAAGAATAATACCCAAGTGAATCTTGAATAATCATCCACAATAACAAAAAAAATAATACTTTCCACCAAGGCTTTGAGTTCTTGATGGTCCAAATAAATCCAAATGAAGTAATTGTA
>SNVD02007366.1:0-27556 GCA_013180625.2 Boswellia sacra | reverse complement strand
TTTTTTTAAAATTAAAACTTAATAACTTTCCTCTTTTGCTTTCTTCTCTTTGTTCATGGTTCGTCTAATATATAAGTCTTTGTTTAAAAAATGACAAAAAAAAGAATAAAGAAAGTATTAAAAATCTAATTTGATTTTATATAAATTGACAATTTTTAAATATAGTAGGGTCATTTGGATATTCATACAAATTTTTATTAAAAAAAGACCCTTTGTGATTCCATTCATGCTTTTAAATGTGAAAAACTATTAAGATATTCTAAATTTAGTGTTTGTAAAAGAGATAAATAATTAAAATAAACTCTCTATATGTGTGTGTGTGTGTGTGTGTGTGTGTGCGTGTGTGCGTGGGTGTGTGTGTGATATGAATCGTTAATAATCTAATAATCAAGCATAAAATTTATTGCTAATTATTTATATCTAATCTAATTTATGTGTGATTTATATATGTCTAACTGCTAAATTACAATTATGATAAACTTATTACCATGACTAATTTTTAATTGATGAAAATGAGATTGGAAAAAAAATCCAACTTCTAAAAATCTAATTTATTTTTCAACGTTTAATTATATGTCAAATAAACATAAATAAATAAATAATTAATAATCATGTAATGTTGCCTATAATTATGTTTTTTATTTTTGTGTTATAAAGTGTATTAATTTAGACAATATATTTCTCTTAGACTTTTAATTTTTATCGTATAACTTTGAGTAAATTGTTGAGATATTTTAAACAATTGTTAGAGTTTATTTTAAGGGATATAAATAATTAAAATGAACTCTATAACAAAAAATAAATACATTTGTTACATATTGATTACTATATGAATAATTAATCATTTACTGGTAAATGGCAAAAACTAATTTTCAATTCGTAATACATATGATACTTGTAACATATGTATATGTATATATGTCTAATAATTAAATTACTTATATGAAAAAAAATATTTTTTATAATTGTAAAAAATATTTTTAATAATTGTTATTTTTTATAAAAAATGGATAATTAATTTAAAGGCATTCTATACTTAAAAATAAATGCAATTTTGTTACATTTTTATATGATTATAATATGAATAATTAATCATTTACTGATCAAATTAGAAAAGCTTATTTTCAATTTCTTATGATAACATCTATGACATATATAGATATCTATTTATTAAATTACAACTATTACAAACTTATGGTTTGCATTTGTCAAGATATTTTAAATATTAATTGTTAGCATTTGTGAAATGAATAAATAATAAAAAATATTCATTGAAAGTAAATGCATTTGTTACATAATAATTATAATATGAATATTTGATTATTTATTTATTAAAGTATTAAAAATTATTTTTCAATAACTCGCACATGACAATTATGTCATATGTATAGATGTTTAAGTATTATACATTTATTAATAATAGTTTACTTGTGTGTATTTTGTTAACACTTTAATACATATGACAATTATGACATACGTTTATATGTTAATAATTAAATTATCTCCATCACAAATTAATTTTTTAAATTTGTAAAACATATTTTTAGTGTTTTTAAAAGAAATAGATAATTAAAATAAATTATAGCTAAATTGAATAGAATCTTTTTGTTACATATATGATTATAATATCAATAATTAATTATTTATTGATCACTAAAGAAACTTTTTTTTTGTAATTGCTCATATAACAACTATGACATATGTATAAATGTCTAACTATTGTTTACACTTGTTAAATAATTCTTGAGTTGTTGTACATATTTTATTAACATTTTAATACTCAATAAAAAATAATTAAATACCATATAATGTTTTATATTTCTATTGTATATGGTTGTTATATTATTTATTAATTTGTCATCAAATTATTTAATACCAATCCAATATTATATACATTTAATTATGGATGAAAATTTAATTAATAAATAAACTTATAATTATCCAAGTCTAAGTATTGTTTAACCTAATATTAAATAAATTTAATTATGTTGGATAAATTTATTTAATTACTAAATAAATTTATAATTATCAAAGTCCAAGTATGATTAATTTCAAAATCTTCTTAGTTTTTAATTATAATTTTCACATTTGTATACTTTTTATGACAAATAAAAGAGTCTTTAACATTTTTTTTAAAGATTTTTAGTGAGGAAATTTTCGTCGCAAAAAGATTAATATTTTGTCGCAATATATGATGTTTTGCGATGATTTAATTTCATCGCAAAATGAGGTTTTTTGCGACGAAATACGAATTTATATTCGTCGCAAGAAATAAAATTTAGGCGGACTTATTCCCGCTTGAGAATTTTGAAAATTTCAAGTTCTTTAGCGACGAAAAATTTGTCGCTAAAGATCAAAATTTTTGTCGCAAAATGAAATTTGGGCGGACTTTTTCCCGCTCTTGAAATTTCAAAATTTTGAAACTCTTTCTCGACGAAAATTTTGTCGCAAAATATCAAAATTTTGTCGAAAAAAATTTTTGGCGAACTTTTTCCCGCTTTGATTTTTTTTCATAATTTTAAAAACTATTTCGCAACAAAATTTTCGTCGCTAAAGGTTAAAATTTTGTCGCAAAATATCCAACTTTTATTATATATACATGGGTTAATTTTGGATTGTTTCATTTTCTTCTATCACTTCCAATTCTCTACTCCTTTTCTTTTCCCAACATTTGTTAAATACTTTTACTCTTTCTTTTACTTTTGTGTTATAATATATTTTCTTTAATAGTTTAATATATTTTTATTTATTTTAATATTTGATTGATATTATTGTCTTTTATTTGATAGGTATTTTTGAAGATGGAATACAACTCAACATTCTCAACATTATCAAATTCTTTGCTTCTTCAACATTGTTTTTTTCATAAACTCATTTTTTATGCTTTAATTTTTACTTAACATTTTATTTTTATTTTTTTGTTTTTAATAGGTATTTTTGAAGATGGCTTGTACTTGAAGATTGGAGGATTCATACAAAGTCAACAACAAAAGAATTTTTGGAGGATGAAGTTTTGTATTTTTCTTTCTCTTTTTTGTATTTTTTTTTTAATTTTGCTATGTACAAAGGTTGATATATTGTAAAAATATATTGTGATAAATTTTTGGTAATTTGTTGTTAATTAATAAAATTATTAATATAAAGAATTAAGTTGTGTAATGAGACATGTCATTTATTCTAAAATTTATAACTAATTAAAAAATAAAATCTGTAAATTCTTAAAAAAAAATCAATTTTCATGTTAAAAATTTATTGCGACGAATTTTTTGTCGCTAAAGGTAGTATTTAGCGAGAAAAATTTGGTTGCAATAAACTTTTTTTAACTAAAATAATTTTATTAAAAAATGAGTTGTTTTCTAACAATTTGCGACAATATTGGAATTCGTCGCAAAATATACTCTTTTGCGACAATTTTTATTTTGTCGCAAAAAGTTGACGTTATGTGATGTTTTTTGTGACGAAATATTTGTCGCAGAATACCACTTTTTGCGAGAAAAATTTTGTCGCAAAAAGACTTTTTGCGAGGAATTCCAGAATCGTCGCAAAAAAACCTATTGCGACTCACATATTGCGACTGGAGCGCGACGAATTTATTTTTGTCGCAAAAACTTATTGCGACGAAATTTTAACTTTTTGCGACGAAAAATTTCGTCGCAAAAAGTCATTTTTCACGTAGTGTAAGTTCTTCCAATTCTTGTAGTTGAAGCTTCCTTTGTTCTCCAGCAACATCCATCTCCATGTTACAAAGCTTTACTGCCCACCATGCTTTGTGTTTGAGCTCTACTGGAAGGTGACATGGCTTACCATAGACTAACCTATACGGAGACATACCAATAGGTGTCTTGTAAGCAGTTCGGTATGCCCAAAGTGCATCATTAAGTCGTAGGCTCCAATCTTTTCTATTCAGATTCACTGTCTTCTCGAGAATGGACTTGACTTCCCGATTTGAAACTTCAACTTGACCACTAGTTTGTGGATGATATGCAGTAGACACCCTGTGAGTGATGTTGTATTTCTTGAGCAAGGCTTCAAATGATCTATTACATAAATGTGTCCCTCTATCGCTAATCATGGCTCTTGGTGTTCCAAATCTCGCAAAAATATTAGATTTCACAAACTCTACAACAACTTTAGAATCATTAGTTCTCGTAGCTTTTGCTTCCACCCATTTAGAAACATAATCCACAGTAAGTATAATGTAAACATTACCAAAAGATGAAGGAAAAGGACCCATGAAATCAATACCCCACACATCAAAAATCTCAACAACAAGTATAGGGGTTTGTGGCATTTGATTTTTGGCACTTAAATTACCTGTCCTTTGACAACGGTCACAAGCTTTGCAAAATAGATATGCATCTTTGAACAATGATGGCCAGTAGAATCCACAATCAAGAACTTTCAGGGCTGTTCTTTTTGGTCCGAAGTGACCGCCACATGCATAAGAATGACAGAAGGTCAAAATTGAATTAAATTCAGATTCAGAAACCCACCTTCTTATCACTTGATCAGAACAATGCTTCCATAAGTATGGATCATCCCATATGTAATATTTGGCAATGTTTTTGATCTTGTCTCTTTGAGCTCGAGTCAAGTCAAGTGGTAGCTTCTTGGTAACTAAGTAATTAACAATATCTGCATACCAAGGGGCTGCTACATGTAGAGACAGCAATTGTTCATCCGAAAAACTTTCTTGTAATGGTAGTACATCCTCATCATGGACAATGCGACTAAGATGGTCTGCAACTAAGTTTTCACTTCCCTTCTTATCTTTGATCTCCAAGTCAAATTCCTGTAAAAAGAGTATCCACCTGATAAGCCTTGGTTTTGTATCTTTCTTTGTGAGCAAGTACCTCAAAGCTGCATGATCAGAATAAACGGTTACTTTAGTACCAATCAAATAAGAACGAAATTTTTCTAAAGCAAAAATAACCGCCAGAAGCTCTTTCTCAGTTGTAGAATAATTAAGCTGAGCATCATTTAAAGTTCGAGATGTATAGTAAATGGCATGTGGAATTCTGCCAATTCATTGATCCAAAATGGCACCCTCAGCGTAGTCACTTGCATTGCACATGATCTCGAATGGATGATCCCAATTCGGAGATTGGATTACTGGAGCCGAAGTCAAGAGTTCCTTCAGTTTCTCAAATGCCTCTTTGCATTTCTCATCAAATTCAAAGGCCACATCATTCTGTAATAATCTGCATAGGGGCAATGCTATCTTCGAGAAATCTTTGATGAATCTAAGATAAAAACCTGCATGACCAAGAAACGAACGAATATCCCGCACACTTGTGGGAGGTGGTAAGGAACATATAAGATCTATCTTGGATTTATCAACCTCTATACCCTTATCAGAAATAACATGTCCCAAAACTATACCCTGATCTACCATAAAATGACATTTCTCCCAATTCAGAACAAGGTTGGTTTCTATACATCTTTGAAGTATAAGGGTAAGGTTGTCAAGGCATTTATCAAAAGAATCACCAAAAACACTAAAGTCATCCATAAATACCTCTATGATGTTCTTAACATAATCAGAGAAAATACTTACCATACACCTTTGGAAAGTGGCAGGGGCATTGCAAAGACCAAATGGCATGCGTTGATAGGCAAATGTACCGAATGGGCAGGTGAATGTAGTTTTCTCTTGATCCTCGGGGGCAATGACAATCTGATTATATCCTGAATAGCCATCAAGAAAACAATAGTGAGAATGACCTGTTAACCTCTCCAGCATTTGATCAATGAATGGCAAAGGAAAGTGATCCTTGCGAATTACTATATTTAGCTTCCGATAATCAATACAAACTCGCTAGCCGGTTTGGATACGAGTGAGAACTAGCTCATTATTGTCATTCTTAACCACCGTAACACCAGATTTCTTCGGAACAACTTGGACTGGACTCACCCACTTGCTGTTCGAAATTGGATAAATCACACCCACATCTAACAATTTTAGGATTTCTTTCTTGACAACTTCCATCATTGGAGGATTCAGCCTCCGCTGTGCTTCTCGAGTGGGCTTGGATCCTTCTTCTAATAAGATACAGTGCATGCATATGGCTGGGCTAATACCTTTGATGTCAGCGATTGTCCACCCAATGGCTGTTTTGTGATCTCGAAACACTCGGATGAGTTTCTTTTCTTGTAATGGTGCAAGGCCCTTTGCTATTATGACTGGCAAAGTGTCTTTCCCACCCAGGAATACATGCTTCAAATGATCTGGAAGAGGCTTAAGCTCCAAGGCAGGTGCTTTCATCATAGAAGGAAGAAGTTTCTCATTAGATAAAGGCAATTCAATGTACGAAACATCATACCTGTTTGTGGTGATAGCTATAGTCTCATTTAAGCTTGCCACAGCTTCCTCCACTTCTTTAGACACTTGTATCAACTTTCTCGATTCTCTGGAATTTTCTGCCCCAATGTGCTCACTAATGGCTACTTCCAATGCATCCTTTCGAGTTAACTCAAAAAGTTGTTGTGCCAAAGAATCAATAACATCAACTGCAAAAACAGAATGCAAGTCACTAGGGTACCTCATTGCCTCAAAAATATTGAAACGAATCACCTCGCCATCAAATTCCATGGTGAGAGTGCCATCATGAACATCAATCTTAGTTCGGGCAGTTTTCAAGAATGGTCTCCCCAAAAGAATCTGTGTTGGATTGGGAGATGTCTCAGCCTCCATTTCAAGAACATAAAAGTCTGCTGGAAATACCGATTGATTTACCTGCACAAGCACATCTTCCACAACTCCCTTGGGATATGCATTAGAACGATCAGCAAGTTGAATTACAATACCAGTTTCCGTAAGGGGTCTAAGATTCAAAGAAGCATAAATAGAATATGTCATGACATTAATAGATGCTTCTAAATCTAACATAGCTCTTTCAAACTTGGTATTACCAATTGTGCATGGAATTGTGATCGTACCTGGATTGTTGCATTTCGGAGGAATGTTTCTTTGCAATACAGCTGAAACATTTTCCCCCACACTTACTTTCTCATTTCCCTTCAACTTTCTCTTGTTGGTGCATAACTCCTTGAGAATTTTTGCATAACGAGGTACTTGCTTAATAGCATCCAGAAGTGGTATATTTACCTCGATCTTGCGAAAAGTTTCCAGGATTTCCTGCTCTTGTTCCTCCTTCTTTGATTTTGCAAATCTGCTAGGAAAAGGTGGAGGAGTAACATATGAAGGAATATAGGTTTTAGGATTTACCTTAGAAGATGATGTTTTGTTCAGATCCTCTCCTGCAAAACCATGAAATGTAGGCAAGAGATGAATTAGTCCAGATTTAAGTTCAAAATCTACCTCAAAGCTGGTGCTTATGCATAGCGGTTGTTGATCAATAATTGGAGCCTCTAACTCCTTAAAAGTCTGATCGTTTTCCATCGCCACTACTTCCGATTCAGATTTGATTGAACTGCAAGAAGATGGGAGGGAAGTATGTCGTGCAAGGTCAAATTCTGGAGGTGGAGTTGAAATTGACCGATTTAGTCTTAAATTCGAGGATTGGAGAAACTCCTTGATTCTCTTAAGTCGCTGATCCGCTTCTCCCTCGGACATAAAACCCTAAAAACAAACAATCAGAAAATAAAGATCAAGAATTATCAGTAAAGACAGAATAACAAATCGATTAGAAAATCAATCCCCGGCAACGGCGCCAAAAACTTGATGTGTTCGAAACTAGAAAGTATACTAGTCGCACAAGTAATAAAGTGATGAGTAAGATATCGTTCCCATGAGGATTGATTCTAATTGAATTTGTTATTTTCCAGCAACAATAAACTAAACAAGGGGGTTTTGTTGAATGATTAACTAAATGAAATAAGAATGCAAATGAAGAATAACAAAAGCAAAGTTAATTTGAGTGAAAAATCAATGAGAGACACTTGGTTAAGGGTTCATTCTCTGCCACAAGATATGAATTTTTGAATTAACATAGAATTGTAATCCAATTACAGCATTGAAGTTATCAACCGTAGATAACAACAAGCTCTGTTATCCCAATCTTTCCTTACTTTGTTGTCAAATAAAACAGGCTCTTTATTTAATCTCTATCCATTAAACAACCTAGAACAAGCTCTCTAAATTTAATTCAATGGATGCATTACGATAAGAAAGATAGGTTGATCTAAGCAATAAACACACAAGCTCGGATTATTTAACTTAGGTTGTGTTCTCCAATTGCAATCTCTGATCACAATTTTGCTACTAAGGATTAGAAATTCAAGACAATTACGGATCAAGATTTCTACTCTAGCAATAGACAACAACCAGATTATATTCAGTTGGCCATTCCAAATACAATCAGCAAGCAATCATAAGCATTAGATATGGGAAAATACAAGCAACTTCAATTAGAGAATTGGATAACAACTTCTTGCACAATCAACTCACAAAAACCATATCAAGGGCTTTGAAATCACCCTCAACCAATTCAGATTCAGTTACACATGTTTAAAATGTGGTAAATACAATACAACATGGAGACATTCCAGAAAATGAAAGGGAAGGGAAAAACTTAGCAAATTTGATGTAATTCTCTTTGGATTGTAGTTCTCCCTCTTTCCAAGCTTCCTTTCTCCTTCAAGAACTCCAAGAGATGAAAGAATTCCAGAGCTGCAGCCTCCACCACGTTCTCCCCTCTTCAAGTTATGAAAATAAAACCCTAAAATATGTTTATATACTCTGCTACAGTAACTTGCTACAGTGCCCCGTATTTAATAACATGCTACAGTGATATATGGAATTACAAATATACACTTCTCATACCATTTTTATCACAACTTTCGGTACACTACATAAATTCGTGAACCGTAAATTTCTCCAGAAAAATAGACTTCGAGAGCTTTCCAATGGTATATAGCATGTTATCTGGTTAATTGTATATCGATACAATCAACTCCGAGAAAATGGTTGACTAGCAGAGGTGAAAATGAAGGGTTTTACTCCATTTTTGTGCAACTTGCTCCAAAACTCCTACAAACATCAAAACCACACAAAAACATAAAAATACCAAGGAATATAGCAAAGAAACATGGACAAATTGATATGAAAGTAATACATAAATAGACACCTATCAGTTTCTAAAAAGATTGATACTTGTCCATGGACGGTATTCATAGAACTGTATAGCATTTTTGTCCCAATATTCATTCTACAAATCCCTTTTGATATGTTTTATCCAAATCTTGTGAGTTTCATCATTCTGCTTTTTCTTTATCTCGATTCTTCTTAAAAAATTAGCTTGTTTTCTTTTCAGATATACTGACTAGGATACATTCAGCCTCTCTTTTATTTCAAGTGTCGCTAGAACTAGTCTTTTCAATTCTGTTAGCTTGATGGCTTATAATGTTTTCTACACTAGTATTCCTGTTCTAGTCAGTGTCCTTGACAAAGATCTTAGTGAAGGAACTGTGATGCAGCATCCACAGATTTTATTCTGTTTGCATAGAGCAATAAAGCTATGTGAACCAGCTTTAGTATCTGGAAACCCATCTGTGATGCCACTTGGAAATTATCAGGAGGTCAACCTCACTTCTCTAAGTGGTATTAATCTTCTTTCTAATGGTTGTAGAAAATTTGACCTCACTTCCTAAATTATTTTGACATAGGCTCATGCGTTCAGTCAAAGTCTGGCGCATGTCACGCTTTAAATAGAAATCTTTTCTGTTGACATGAGTCTGTTTCTTAAATTTTTTAAAATACCTATTATACATATATATATATTAATTTTTTTTTTAAATACATGACGACTAAAAACTGCCAAGTATATATTTTTTTATTTTTAAAATTATTTATACTTGGCGGCCAAAAACCGCCAAGTATATATTTTTTTAATTTTTAAAAATATTATACTTGGCGGCCAAAAACCGCCACATATAGTCATTTATATTTGGCGGCAAAAAACCGTCAAGTATATATATTTTTTTAATTTTTAAAACTATTTATACTTGGCGGCCAAAAACCGTCAAATATAGTCAGGTGCATATTTGGCACGTTAACCGACCGGTAAATTGACTATATTTGACAGTGCCATTGGTGGCGCTTTCAAGACTGCCAAATATATACTCATTTGATGGCCAAAAACCGTCAAATATGAGCATTTTTCTTGTAATGGAAGCAACTTTTGAAAATATGATTTGAAAAAACTAAAATTTGGATAGACAAAAATACCAAAATTATCTCCATAATTTAATATAAATCTAAAAATACCTTTAAATATTAAAATATTAAAATTAATTAATTAGTTAGTAAATTATAGCATTAAATATATTTTTTAAAAAAAATTAAAACTATTACCGAATAACAGTAATCTCCTCGGCCATCGTTTGTCGCCCTCTCACCATAGTTTGCCACCTACTGGTGTGTGGATTGACATCATCACATCCAGGAGACTCGTTGGAAGCCATTGTGTATAAATCCGATGACGTTTTCTTCATTTCAGCCAGAAATTAGCTGAATCCAGCGTTTGAATTTTTGGCCACGGTAACTTTAAAAGCCGCATTGCATCAATAGCCATAGTAATTGGAGGAGATGACAGGGGATTTGCATAGACCACGCTCCGACAAATTCTTTGGCGGTGGCGGTATTGTTGGGCACCACAAATAGATGGCGATGGCGAAAGTAACTCCGATGATTGTTTAATTTTTATTTTCTTTTTTCTTTCTTTTTAATAATAAATTAATAAATATACTTAATTATTTTATTTATTCAATTTTAATATTTAGAAAATAATTCAATTATTTAAATATTATATTTTTAATTTATTTCAATATTATAATAATTATTTTTTATCAAAATTATGTACAATTTAGGAATTTTATTGAAATTGAGATTTTGAAAATCAAATTTGCTAAACACATATTTATAGCTTTTAGATAGCACAACAATTTTGAAAAGTTAATTTACTAAACACCCACAACTTGTTGAAACAGTACAGCTAATTGCTGGTTTTTCTTTAAACACTTTTCTACAGCACAGTAGTCCCAAACATACTCTATGTATACACGAATGCTTAGCATGCTATTGCTTCATGAAGCATTTAATTGCAAATTGTCCTAACCATTTTAATTGCAACTAATTTATCGGCTTCGAATCACAAATACACTATATAAGATATAAATCAGTAACTAAATTGGGTTTTTCACAAGGAAATAATAAGGTTCTAAAATCCTTTCAACACAAGTTCACACAATCATCTACTTTCAAAACAAAATATTATAAACTTTCTTACTTATTGCTTAGTGGACTTTTCATTACAGAGAAGAGTCCAAACATATATAATTCATAAATATAAGCAAAAATCTAGATTATGTAAAACTAAACAATATAAATGTATATCTCATTCGTAAAAAGAGATCAAAAGTACAACAAATCAAGAATCTTTCATAAATAATCATGAGGGCACAATACTTACATCAAGTAATACTAAATTATACATATTTAATATGATTACAAAATAGACATCAAGTATTTCAAAAACATAAAAAAAAAAATTTGAATTACTTCCCTCACCTAACCAAAAAAGCTTAATTCAAACCAATAAGTTGACTTAAACCACTTTTTATTTTCACGAAATAAAATCAAACATTCATTAACAGATGCATAAGTCATAAAGAAATTACTTAATCAAATAATTTTTAAAATTGTTTACAATTTTAACACTACCAAATTGAGCAAGTCTTCATGAATGGATTTTAAAAAATACATTTTTTGGTTAAAAAAATTACAAACTTTAACCAGACACATGAATAATGCTATATTAAAAATTTTAGTTAAAAATATTCGCAAAAACATTTTCAAAACGATTTTACAATTCTATCTCTTAAAAGGATAAGACCAAAATTCACAATGAGATTACCCTACTTAAAAATTTATAGGAATAATTTTATGGATAACCTTGAGGTTTCGCTTAAATACACAAATGACCCCACCTTTTAGGAAATAGGCACTCGTGACCTACAATTTGTGTACTTCTACTAACTGGCCTTAGGATAAGTGCAATTACTCTTATACCCCTTCTGGAATCTTTGAAGTATGGGTCGTTGTGTTGACATGGTTTTGGATGTTAAAATTACTTTAATGTCCCTTGTTAGCTATTAAAAATAACCTTGTGGATAACTTTCAATTTCAGTAATAACCCCATATAAAGTTACCATCGCTCATCAACGGCAGGAAAAGGAGCCTATACGAAGGCAGTAAGAGAAAGAGTTACTAATCACGTACAAATCCACTTTTTCTTCTATTCTTTCTTCCATTCATCTAGCTTGCTTGCTACTATTATACTTTAATAGCTCTCGCAAATAATGTTGACAGTGCCATGGTGGCATGATATATTTTAAAAAGACAGGATATTTCTGTGGAAGAAAGAATGCCATCAAGATATCTATGTCGCATACAAATCCACATAAATTGTATTTTCATTATGAGAGAAGAAGCTGTGACTACTATTTGTTTTGGGCTCTAGATGGAGATGAGTTTAATACAGTTTCATACAGCAACATGCAAATGCAAGATTAGGTAATATCAGTGAAGGATTGCTTCAAGGCTATTGAAATAATTTGAAAGAAAATTCTTTACCTCATCATATTAATTTTCTTTATATATTGTTATTTCTATATATAAGTTTCATTATACACGTATGAGTAAATGCAAAATTTTAAAATAAAAAATAAAAAAACAAGACAATGAAGGTCAACCTTTGCATTCAAGAAAACTAATAATAGACCTCTAAAAAAAGAGTAAATATCTGAAGCATTTCATTATCTAAATATTTTGGCCAAAAAACATAACATTTATGGTTACTTTGTTTGTGTTTAGGCCAAAACAAAAAAAACCAAATGGCATATTAACAATTTTTGTGTGTGCGCCATAATAAATTACATTTTTTTTTTGTAGCTAAAGAAAAATCCATAAAAAATTAAATACTACTAAACACAGTAAAATCAAGTTTTAATGCATAGCCCTCATCGTTGAGATGAAGACCGGTCTAGTAGTGGAGCTCATCCCAAAAGCCATTTTAGTACCACTAGCGACACCATCAACAAAGCCTCTCACATTAAAACTTTTATCATAACCTCTCCCATGACCTTTAAGAGCACAACTAATGCCAGAGGCTTACTCGACTATACCAGCACCACCAAAACCTCTCCTAAAACTTGTTCCTATAGCAAAAATACCAAACTTCCTCTACCAACATTAGAGCCCCTCCTAGCAGCTCGTCTAAAGAAACTTGTTTCTGTGAGGAAAGGTTGCCATAAGATATCAACATCACATACAAATCCACATAAACATTTTCATTCTGAAAGGAGTTGTGACTATTATCTGTTTCGGGTTCCAGATGGAGATGAGTTTAATGCAGTTTCATATAGCAACCTGCAAATGGAAGATGAGGTAATATCTCTGAAGGATTTCTTGAAGGCTATTGAAATAATTTTGAAGAAAATTCTTTACCTTAATGTATTAGTTTTCTTTCTGTATTCTTATTTCTGTAAGTTTTATTATACATGTATGAGTAAATGCAAAGATTTTTTTTTAAACAAAAAGAAATAAATAAGACAAGACAATGAAGTTCAACTTTTGCATTGAAGGAAATTTATAAAAGACTTATAAAAAAAGAGTAATTATCTAAAGCATTTGATTGTCTAAATGTTTTGGCCAAAAATTGAACATTTATGGGATTACTTTGTCTATGTTTAGGTGAAAACGTAAAAAACCAATATGGCATTACCTATATTTGTGTTTTTGCCATAATAAACTACATTTTTGAGTAGCTAAAGTAAAATCCAAAAAAAAAAAAATACTACAAAACATAGTAGAATCAAGTTTTAATACATAGCCCTTGTGACTGAGATGAAGACCTGTCAATAGCAGTAGAGACCCTGCTCGAAGCCATTCTAGTATCACTAGTAGCACCAGTAATAGAGCCTCTCACATTAAAACTTTTACGATAACCTCTCCCATGACTATAAGCGCAAAGCTACTGCTAAAGGCTTTCCCAACTGCACCAGTACCACCAAAACCTCTCACAAAACTTTTTCCTACAGAAAACACTAAACCTTCCTCTACCAACATTAGAGCCACTACTAGCAGCTCCTCTCTCAAAAGTACTTGTTCCTATAGCAACAACACGAAACCCTCTTCTACTAACATTAGAGCCCCTCCCACTTCCTTTCTCAACTACACTACAAGAAGCCTATAAGCATCAAAATTTTACTTATGGTTTGGACCCAATGATCATATTTAATACCACTATCAAGGTTGATTTCCCTCAAACAAAGCTCTTAAGCTTCTAGAAAACATATCAAAATCCAAAAACACATCAAGATAGCCAAAATAAGCCACACAGGCATGAGGACTGGGAGAGTAGGCATATGCTTACACCTCTTAAGGGAACATGTTTGGGAAGGTCTCAGAAGTCACTAGAACAACTTAGAAACCCTAAGAATGTCTGGAGTGTAAGCGTGGCGCCCATACAAGAAGGCGAACGCCTGTAACCCTGAAAGCACATGCTTGCACCTAGAGTCTATAATGTGACTCACCAATTGCTATAGTTCACCTATATCAAAATTTATTATCATTTGTCCGAATATCCAAAAATTTATGAAGAAATACCCAAAAATAACAAAAAAATTTCAAATTGAAGTTTTCTTTAAAAAACCTTAATTGAAGAAGTTTTCTTAGAGTTTAAGCTTTGGAGAGGTAAGCACTCTTGAAAAAGGTGATGAATTAAAGGTCCAAACCTTTAATTCAGTTTAGTTTTAAAGATTGATGCCATGTTAGAAACATGTTTTATTGCTATGATTAGCTTAGTAATTGCCATGCTTAGTTTAGTTAAGTGCCATGCTTAGTTTAATTAATTATCATGTTTTGTTAATTACTATGATTAATTGTGATAATAACACCATGATAGTTATGAGAAGCATGAGTATCATGATTAGTTTAGTGTTGATTAACATGCTTGGTTGATTAATTAAAATATCACTGCCATACCTTATTACACTACAACAAAAAAGGTATATAGTAGCATGCAATACGCTACTAAAAGCAAATGGTAGCATTTTTGCACATGCTATGACATCCCAAGCAACTAAAAGTCTCTAACATTAGTAGCGTATATTGAATGCTACTAAAAATTTTTTATAACATTTTTTGTAGGCTACTAATTATCAATTTGTAGCTTTTCTTTAAAGCTATAAGACACCATTTGGTAACTTTAGTTTGATGCTACAATATTAGTGAAAACTTCAAAATTTGAATTTTAATAGCTTTTCAAAAATGCTACGAAAATAAATTAGTAGCATTTATGTAAAATTATATATAGTTTCTCTATTTTTTTTCAAATATTAATTTTATATTCAAAATATATTTTCGATGCTAATTAATCATTCACATTCACATAAGCATATATGGTAGAAATTGGGATATTTTATTCATTAATCAAAATAATTACATTATTCTATATTACATCACTAATAATCCAATCTATTTTACATTCTTGGTAGACAAAAATTGGTAATTAGATCATAAATCTCTCTCCAATGTTTTTCATTAACATGGTTTTCTCCAACTTGACACCTGCATTGATGTATTGACAAAAAAAAAAAGATTGTTCACTTAAAAGAAAAAAGAGAAAGTAAATTCTATATATTAGTATATAATATTCTCTACCTAATAATCAAACATGGTCCATTCTTGGATTTGTAATTTTTCTATTTTAACAAGTATTAAAATCATAGTGCTTTCTAGATTGTAATCCATATTACTAGCAAGAAAAATAATAAATTCAATTTTTATGCTTAAACAAAAGTGAAATAAAGTAATGTAGACAAGTGGTAACTCTACAAGAAAAATAAGATACGGCAACAGGTCTTTCGCAACGTGCATTTCTTGTGTGTTGCTGAAAATTGATGAAGTTGATTTTTAACAACGCACATGAAAGGCGTGTTGCGAAAAATTACATTTCGCAATGTTCAAGAAATGCACGATGCTAAATATATTAGTTTTAGCAGCACTTATATCCTGCACGTTGTTAAATGTCTTCCTCTATTTTTTATTTAATTTTTCATTTTATTTTTATCTTATTAGAATTATTAATATTTGAACATTAAAAATTTTAACAAATAGATGAAATTAATTTAAATTTAATTTTTTTGTAAAACAATAGTAATTTTATTTATTTATTTATTTAAATAAGTATTAAGAAATTAAAATGGTAAGATAGATATTTTTTAAATAATAGTATTTTATGTAGGGATGTCAAAATTACCCGTGCAGGGCTGGGTACCCGGATCCCCGGCCCGATATTGCCCAGGAATCGTCCAGATTTTTGGGGAGATTGGTCGAGGACGGGGATAGGAATCCCGAGGAACGCTCGGGGCCGGGCCCTCGACGGAATAAATATAAACATACATTTTATTTAATTCACAACTGACATAGATATCAGTCTATTTTCGAAGACATCGAGTGCCGGATGCATCATCCGACACTCGACACTTACATGTCGAGTCGTGTCGAATTCACAACCGACACTCGATATCAGTCTATTTTCGAAGACATGCATCATCCGACACTCGACACTTACATGTCGAGTAGTGTCAAGCTCTATCGAGCGCGTCGAGTTTTGTCAAGCGTTTTGGCAGGTTGCTTGTTTTAGCTTTGTTTTTTTGCCTTTTTGCATCATGTTTAACTATAACGGCCTTGTATTTACAGGTTGAAGTAAATGGCAAGTGAATTGTAGACAATAGAGTATGTCTAAACATTGACAGAGGTGAAGTTGTTAAGAGCTTGAAAATGCAGCATTTTTTGAATTGTAGACAATAGAAGATGAAAAAAAAAGTACATCCAGCTAGTCTACATGTGCAAGAATGATTTCTTCGTAATAAAAGTGTGATTTAAAAGAAAAAAAACTTTTATGCATCTAGCCTTTCCAATATAGGAAATAGCAAAATTATGGTTAAATATACTGATATAAATATTTTATTTAAGTAATAGTTCTTTATTTGTAAACCAACGTCGTGTTTTGGTGAGCTCCTTTTAAAAAAATATTGCAACAAATACTACACCGTTTCAGAGTCACTACCACAAAGAAACACTTTTTATGGAACTGCAGTAAACCAATTTTCGTCTTTTCCCTTTACCCATCATCCCGTCTCTCTTCTCCTCTTGCCCTAATCCTAAATATTCGCCTCTCATCAAATCCTCTTGATATTCCACTCTATGCTCCTCACCACTACTCACCTTCCATCGTCACTACCATCTCTTCACACACAATCTGCAGAACTTTGTCCATGCACAAACCTAGAATCAAATCACGCCTAAAAATCTTCTCATTTGAGTGATGGTGATTCGGTGAAGTGATAGTGGTTCAAACCCATCATCGGTTTCGCTTTCAGTCCTAATTTCTTCACATTTCGATAAAGATGTGTACACATTCAGTCCTAATTTCTTCACTCTTCTTTTTGCTTTTACACCCTAATTTCTTCTCATTAATTTCATAGTTAGATTGAAGTTCTGCCATAATTTTTTTCAAGCTTGATCTTCATTTGCTGCTGCAACAAGAAGAGGAAAGACGATGAAGCTAGTCTTTGCTGCCTCCTCCTAGCCCTAAAGGTTTGTAATTTTTCATTTTTTCATTTACTTTTTTCCTTGATTTTTTTCCAGTTGCTCCAAGGGATATGGTTGCCCTGGAAGCACTCCTAGCCCTAAAGGTATGTTGAGTTGTCATAAAATTATTATTTTTTCTTCTAATCTTTAATTTCACTCGGAGCCCCACTTGCAAGCAAAGTGAATAATGCTTTATCCAACATTAATAGTTACAATTTTGTATACATGTAGGATTTTTTGAACTCCAATATAAAACATGGTTCTATTTGACTTTGATTTCTACTTTCTTGAGTACATTGCTTACTCATCAACTTATTTAGAAGTACACGATGGTGGTGTAAATAACTAACGAGAGTCTGAGTCAACCTAATCAGTAGCCCTAAGTGGGCTTCTGAAGAACCTCAATTCCGGGCTAGAGCAAGATGGGTAGTTTTGGGATTGCTGTTGACCCCCCACCAAGGCTGATCTTTCATTGAGAGTGTGGGAGATTGAAATGTAATGTTATATAATAAATATGTAATATATAATTTAAAAAAATTAGGTTTCTAATTTAATTTTAGTTAGGCGATGTGGCAATAATATTTGTTGTTATCTAATTAATTTTTTTATTCTAATGCAATTTGTGTCCCATTTATTTATAAAAATTAAATTTTAATGTAATAGTTGGAATTTTTTCAGCTTTTGCACTACATCTAGTAAAAGTTAATGATATCGAAGCACACACTATATAAATAAATTGCAGTTTATTTACTCAACTGCCTTTGCCATCATTACAGGCACACCAACATATCATCCAACTCACTATAAAAGTAAACTTCCATTTGGTGATCTTGCGTAAACAGCTACTAAACTAAGGTACAAGTTTAGTTTCTAATCTAATCTTTGTTAATATTTTTTTTCCCTTAAAGAATTATATGATCATGTTTTGGTATAATATTATTTAATCCTCTTATGTTGATATGGGTTTGCATTGATATTTAATCTTAAGAAGTTGACAAATAATGCAATAATTTATCAACACATTGTTTTACATTGAAAGTAAAAAAATAGAGCTCAATGATCTTAACATATAAGAAGTAAACTATATATATATATATATATATATATATATTGTCTTTGTCTCTAACTCTACGTCATCTTAATACATATACATATACATCTTTAGGGTAGGGTTCAATTTATAAGATATTTATAACTCTTCAATATTTTCCAACTTATTATTTGTACTTATAACCAAGTTTTGGTAGATAATTGCTCAAGATGGACAAAGGATGGGTTCGTTTACCAAGGTTTTTTTTCTTATTAACAATATTGGTTAAAGTTAGTTAAGTTTTACAGAGCTTCAGAGGATTATAGGAAAAGGGCATATAATTTTATCAACATGGCTCGTGCAAATTGTAGAAACCTTGAGATTATAGTATGTCCTTGCTTACATTGTAAAAATGTACAATGTCATCATCACGAGGTAGTGTATGAACATTTAGTTATCAATGGAATAGATCCTACTTATACTACATGGGTCCTTCATGGAGAGAGTTTTACTACCTCAAACCAATATCAAAATGTAGAGAACATGGAAACCTTTACGATGTATAAGGAGCAAATAGGTTTTAGGAATCAAATGGAGTTTGAAGAAGAAAACTTTCCTAATAATCCTTCTGAAACAAGCAAAAAGGAAATCACAAACTTAGGTAAAGATGCTGAAACTCCTTTATGGCCTGGATGCGTAAATATTACTCCAAAATGTCAGTTGTTGTTGCATTATTCAAGCTTAAAGTCACACATGGTATTTCTAATACTTGTTTTGATGAGTTGCTTCAACTTGTCCATGATATGTTACCACCTGAAAACACACTTCTAGATTCACTTTATTTAACTAAGAAGGTACTTAAACCATTTGATCTTGGTTATGATAAAATACATGCATGTATAAATGATTGTTGCCTATTTGGAAAAGGTAAGTGATACATTTACTTAAGAATAAAATTAAATTTGAATCCGTTAGTTAGTTTTATGCTCAAACATGAGTCTATATGCCTATTGTTATCTTGCTTATGTAACATTTTGAAGTTGCTTGTGTAGGCTTTGTTCGTGTTTGTTTGGAAAGTTTATCAATCAAGATGCTAAAAGAAGATGATGAGTTTGTTGCTTATGTACAAATTTGTGCTAGCTTAAGTATGTTTTACTTGATTTCATTTTCCTTAAGTCATTTAGAATTGTATTACATATTAATTACAAGTACTTGTATTTTTAATAATATTTGTGATAATATTAACATAATACAAGTTTGTACATTTATTATATATTATGTATTCTGCGATAATTTATATACCAATTTGTATAATTAAAAATAAGCAGGTATCACATATTAATAAAAAGGGTATTTAATTATAAAGACAAAATATTTCTACATCAAATAAATGGCAACATGCGCATGTTGCCAAAACTCACATGCTTATATCTATAGCAACGCGCATTGCATGTTGCTGAAATTATATTAGTTTTGATCTTTTCGCAACGTGCAATGTGTGTTGCCATTGAGGTCTACAACAACGCGCATTGCATGTTGCTGAAACTATATTATTTTTTATCTTTTCGCAACGTGCAATATGCGTTGCTGAGGTCTATAGCAATGCGCATTGCGTGTTGTTGAAACTATACTACTTTTGATCTTTTAGCAACGTGCAATATGTGTTGCCATTAAGGTCTATAGCAACGCGCATTGCATGTTGCTGAAATTATATTACTTCCAATCTTTTTGCAACACACATTGTGTGTTGCTGAAACTCTATTACTCTTTGCCTTTCAATAATACGCAATGCACGTTGCCAAAAGATATTCTGCATCGCACAAAATCACTTTTCAAAACATGCATGTGCACGTTGCTAAAAGTGAGGGACTTTTCGTAGCAGCAAGAACAGCGACGTGCGCCTGCGCATTGCAAAAACGTTTTAGCAACATGAAATGCATGTTGCCATAGCCCATTTTTCTTGTAGTGGAAACAATAGGGTGAAGTTGCCACAACACGAACATACTATTTAGCAAAACTTTTCAATGCCTTCACAGATTAAAAAACAAAAATTGAAGAAGGGAAGATTTTCTTTCTTTTTTATTTAATTGAAGCATCAAAGTTTGAATTTTCTAAAAGGAACGCTTGAAAACAAAATCTAAAATTCAAGAGCACAAAAATAATGAACAATATCCTTTGATGATACCATTTGATAAGTTTAACATCAAGATCTCCTTTCTAAACAATCTTCTTACACATCTTAATGGCATACTTTCTCATTGGGAAGTACATCTCGCACTTTTTCTCCATTCTATTTTCAAAGAATCCTGGTGCTTGGTGAGGCACCTACAACTAGCTCTGGTCTTCATAGGGCAGAGATCAAGAGGCAACAGCTTCTCTCAAATTAACCTTCTGCTTTTGTGATATCACAGTCAAAACCACCAGTGACTTAAGCAACTCTTGGCAAAGCAAGCTCTGCCTTAAGATCCTTTAGTTGGCAAAGTAACTCGGTTTAGGATTTGTTCCTTAGCTCGTGAACTTGATTCTTGACATGGCTGTTGCTGGCTCTTGGACTCTCTATTTGTGTATGTAGGGAATGTCTGAGAGTAAAGAAGAAAGGAAGATTATCAGTAGGAAACTTTAACGGTTTGTAAAAATGGATATTTGATGGAAGAGAGATGTTAGATAGTAGTTCCATTAAGAAAACTAATAAAGAAGAGATTAGATTTGACAAAGTAAGCTGGAGGCAAAATAAATTTTGAGTGGGAAATGGATTTCAAATTTTCAATTCCGGCCTAGTTATTTTTTAATTGTTCCTAAGGTTATTAATAGCATTTTCAAAATATTATCTAAGTTAAAACCAATTGTAGCATTTTTAAAATGCTATATAACTTAAGATTAATCACAGCATTTAGAGAAAAGCTATAAAACTATAAGTCAAATGTTATGAAAAGATAAATGCTACCATTTAAATATATATTGTAGCATTTCTTTTAAAAAGCTATAGAAAATGTACTTCTAGTAGCATTTCTTCTAAAATGCTACAAAGCAATGCTACAAAAAGCAACATTTGTTGTAGTGTTAGCTAAATAACTTGCCATGGATATGACTTGTGGTTGATTGTATTTTCTTCATCTTTATTTTCTCTTTTTTTTGTGTTTAATTTGGTGTACTAAACGAATGTGATACTGCTTACTTCTTTCTTCTCTCCACCTATCTATTCTTTGCCAGAAATACGATTTTGGCGATGAGCAGGTGTGCGCCTATTTGATGTAGACATGCATCTGCAATAATCCATTATGGTAGAGACATGTGTCTAGTCTAACCCATTCCAGAATTATTTTCTCTCTGGTCTTCTCTTGATTATGTACCTTTTTTTAATGCAATTATGATTTAATAGATTGAATGTCATTAGAGGTTCATTGAATGCATTGTCTAGTTTATTTGATTTCTTTTATAAATGTATCTCCGTCCCTCTTCATCATTTGCTCTCTTTGATTCCATTGTTTTCCGAAATTGATGAGGTGTTCCAACATATAAAACTTGTTGGCTGTTAAAACATATGAGTGGACGTGCGCCTGCTCTTAACCTTTAAGCAGATGCGCAAGTCTGCTCATATATTTCCCATAATCACTTTTCTTCATTACTCCTCTTCAAATATTTGTTTTCATGAGATTCGAAAACTATTGTGGATGATTGACAGATGCCATGATTGATTTGCTTTATCTTGAATGGATCCACTGAGTGCATGTTCTATCTTTTTGCTTGTTTTAAATGTTTACAAGTTTAAAATCGTTTTGAACATGTTATAAGATTCAGAATGCGTTGATCACTAGAGCTCTACTTACATGTTTTATGGTTCTGAGTGATATTTCTGGGTATGAATAGGCACACACCTGCTCTTACTTTCAAGATGAGGTGCATGCCTGCTTCCTACCAAATTTCAAAAATATGTCTTCTTTAGGTTTACTCTTTTTGACTTGTCTGAGTTGTTGATTTTTAAACTGTTTTGATTATGTTCTATATTTTGATAAAGCTAAGCCTATGTTAGACTTGCTTTACTTTCTTTGTTAATGATCTTTTTGTTTTTCTCTATATTTGTCTCTTATCTTCATGTTTGATGCATGTTAGTTTAAAATTATTTCCTTGTCATGTGATCTATACCTTTTGCTAGTTCATTGGTTTTAATTGCCTTATGTTTATATGCTTATCTTTGTGCTCTCCATGCCTTTTTTTGAAGTATTAGTTAGGAATTTTATTATGTCTTATATCCTCAATCTTCATCTTCTTGAGCCATTTACTTTTATGCCTTATTGGGGAAATTGTTGTAATCCACTTCCCTTTCCCCATCTAAAGGCCAATGTAATTCTATTCTCCTTTCTCTTTCTATGGATGTCTATATATATAATTGTCAACTAAAAGGATAAAATTTGATTGTAATGGATCTAGGCTCAAGATGGATAGAATTAATGACTTGGAAACAATCAACCTGGTAAACCCTAGTGAAGGCTAGACAATGTCCGGGTCAATCGAAGGTTCGTACCTAACTTTTTGAACCTATATCTCAAGAGATGATAGGTAGTTAGGTCCAAAAGCGAGGGATTGGCTATCGTTGCTCACTCAATTCCCAAAGTTAATTATCCGGGTGGCGAGTTCATTCCATTCTCTGGATCTTGTCCCATGACTTAATTTGATGACCCTCTAGGTATCCAAAAGGAACTTAGAAAAGCAATGTCGAGTTTGCCATGACTATGGCCGGATGGAAGCCTCATTCACAAAGCCTATAATGCAAACAAGAAGATAATATGAAATATTTTGTTAGTGACCTTGAGACTTAACTTGATTATAAAAGCCCCTGGTTTTTTGAAATAGCTTCAAATAAACCCTAACGTTAACTTACTGTAGTTAATTAGGATCTGGTAATCGGTATATCATTACTTTCAATAATCACCCATATTGAAAATTCAAAAGCTCAATTCATGATAGGTGTCTATTTATGTATTACTTTCATATCAATTTGTCCATGTTTCTTTGCTATATTCCTTGGTATTTTTATGTTTTTGTGTGATTTTGATGTTTGTAGGAGTTTTGGAGCAACTTGCACAAAAATGGAGTAAAACCCTTCATTTTCACCTTTGCTAATCAGCCAATTTCTCGGAGTTGATTGTATCGATATACAATTAACCGGATAACATGCTATATACCATTGAAAAGCTCTCGAAGTCTATTTTCTGGAGAAATTTACGGTTCACGAATTTATATAGCGTACCAAAAGTTATGATAAAAATGGTATGAGAAGTGTATATTTGTAATTCACACATCACTGTAGCATGTTATTAAATACGGGGGCACTGTAGCAAGTTACTGTAGCAAAGTATATAAACATATTTTAGGGTTTTATTTTCATAACTTGAAGAGGGGAGAACGTGGTAGAGGCTACAGCTCTGGATTTCTTTCATCTCTTGGAGTTCTTGAAGGAGAAAGGAAGCTTGGAAAGAGGAAGAACTACAATCCAAAGAGAATTACATCAAATTTGCTAAGTTTTTCCCGTCCCTTTCATTTTCTGGAATGTCTCCATGTTGTATTGTATTTACCATGTTTTTGAACATGTGTAACTGAATCTGAATTGGTGAGGGTGATTTCAAAGCCCTTGATATAGTTTTTGTGAGTTGATTGTGTAAGAAATTGTTATCCAATTCTCTAATTGAAGTTGCTTGCATTTTCCCATATCTAACGCTTATGATTGCTTGCTAATTGTATTTGGGTTGGCCAACTGAATATAATCTGGTTGTTATCTATTACTAGACTAGAAATCTTGATCCGTAATTGTCTTGAATTTCTAATCATTAGTAGCAAAATTGTGATAAGAGATTGCAATTGAAAAATACAACCTAGGTTAAATAATCCGAACCTGTGTGATTATTGCTTAGATCAACCTATCTTTCTTATCGTAATGCTTCCATTGAATTAAACTCATAGAGCTTGTTCTAGGTTGTTTAATGGATAGAGATTAAATAAAGAGCTTGTTTTATTTAACAACAAAGTAAGGAAAAATTGGGATAACAGAGCTTGTTGTTATCTACGGTTGATAATTTCAATGGTGTAATTGGATGACAATTCTATGATTAATTAGAAAATCCATATCTTGTGGCAGAGAAGGATCCCTTAACTAGGTTTCTCTCATTGATTTTTCACTCAAATTAACTTTCTGTTTTGTTATTCTTCATTTGCATTCTTAGTTCATTTAGTTAATCATTCAACAAAACCCCCCTTATTTAGTTTATTGTTGCTGAAAAATAACAAATTCGATTAGAATTAATCCTCATGGGAACGATATCTTACTCATTACTTTATTACTTATGCGACTAGTATACTTGCTAGTTTCGAACGCATCAAGTTTTTGGCGCCGTTGCCGGGGATTGATTTCATAATCGATTTGTTATTTTATTTTCATTGTTGATTCGTGTTTTCTTTTGTTTTTCTTTTCTGATTGTTTGTGTTTAGGCGACATGGCAGTAAACTTTCAACAATTCAGCATCAGATTTGAGCCACAACTACCATGGAGAGTAAATGAGGTAAGCACTCCGAACATTGAACAACAACTTTCTGAGCTAACCTCTCTTGTGGAAAACATGGCTGTAGGACATATGCAAAAATCTTATGAATGTGGGATATATTCTACAATGGAGCATCCAATCAACATGTATCCAACTTTACAAGAAGAATATATGGAACAAGCCAATGTCATGGGTGGATTTCCAGGACAAACGAGGCAATGGTATGATCCTTTCTCTAGCACTTACAATGCTGGATGGGAAGATCAACATAATTTCAGTTACTGGAATCATCAACCAATCACTCCAAATGTGATACCAAATCGGCCACAAAGTTTCAATCAACCTAGAGTGCAGCAACCATTTCAAATGCAACCATCACCAATGCCACATCCAGCACCACAACTAGCTTCACAAAACTCAGGTATGTCTCTCCAAGATATTGTTAATGCACTTGCCTCTAACACAATGCAATTCCAGCAGGAAACTGGGGCAAGTATCCAAAACCTTGCAAATCAAATGGGACAATTGGCTACTAGCATGAGCAAATTCGAGGGCCAAGGCTCAGAAAAATTATTTTCTCAAACGGTGATCAATCCAAGAGAGAATACTTGTGTGATAACTTTGCAAAATGGAGAGCAATTAGATGTCCTGCCAAAGAAATCACAAACTGATGAAGAAGATGACACCACTTCCACCATGAACAAGACATCATCCTCTAAGGTAAGTTTTAAAACTACTATTCCTTCTTATGTTCACCTTTTCCTAGCAGATTGGCAAAATTGAAGAAGGAGGAACAAGAACAAGAAATCCTGGAAACCTCTCACAAAATCGAGATAAATATACCACTTCTGGATGCTATCGAGCAAGTACCTCGTTATATAAAATGTCTCAAGGAGTTATGCACTAGCAAGAGAAAGTTAGAAAGAAATGAGAAAGTAAGTGTAGGGGAAAATGTTTCAACTGTTCTACAAAGAAAAATTCCTCCGAAATGCAAAGATCCAGGTACGTTCACCATTCCATGCACCATTGGTAAAATCAAGTTTGAAAGAGCTATGTTAGATTTAGGAGCATCTATTAATGTCATGCCATATTCTATTTATGCTTCTTTAAATCTTGGACCTTTTGTAAAAACTGGTATTACCATTCAACTTGCTGATCATTCTCATGCATATCGCAAGAGAGTTGTGGAAGATGTGCTTGTGCAGGTGAATCAATTGGTATTTCCAGCAGACTTTTATGTTCTTGAAATGGAAAATGAGACATCTCCCAATCCAACACCGATTCTTTTGGGGAAGCCATTCTTGAAAACTGCCCGAACTAAGATTGATGTTCATGATGGCACTCTCACCATGGAGTTTGATGGCAAGGTGATTCGTTTCAATATTTTTGAGGCAATGGGGTACCCTAGTGACTTGCATTCTGTTTTTGTAGTTGATGTTATTGATTCTTTGGCACAACAACTTTTTGAGTTAACTCACAAGGATGCATTGGAAGTAGCCATTAGTGAGCACATAGGGGCAGAAAATTCCAGAGAATCGAGAAAGTTGATACAAGTGTCTAAAGAAGTGGAGGAAGCTGTGGCAAGCTTGGATAAGACTATAGCTATCACCACAAACAGGTATGATGTTTCGTACATTGAATTGCCTTTATCTAATGACAAACTTCTACCTTCCGTGATGAAAGCACCTGCCTTGGAGCTTAAGCCTCTTCCAGATCATTTGAAGCATGTATTCCTTGGTGAGAAAGATACTTTGCCAGTCATAATAACAAAGGGTCTTGCACCATTACAAGAAGAGAAACTCATCCGAGTGCTCCGAGATCACAAAACAGCCATTGGGTGGACAATCGCTGACATCAAAGGCATTAGTCCAGCCGTATGCATGCACCGCATCTTGTTAGAAGAGGGATCCAAGCCCACTAGAGAAGCACAGCAGAGGTTGAATCCTCCTATGATGGAAGTTGTCAAGAAAGAAATCCTGAAATTGTTAGATGTGGGTGTGATTTATCCAATTTCGGACAGCAAGTGGGTGAGTCCAGTCCAAGTTGTTCTGAAGACATCTGGTGTTACGGTGGTTAAGAATGACAATAATGAGCTAGTTCCCACTCGTATCCAAACTGGCTGGCGAGTTTGTATTGATTATCAGAAGCTCAATTTAGCAACTCGCAAGGATCACTTTCCTTTGCCATTCATTGATCAAATGCTGGAGAGGTTAGCAGGTCATTCTCACTATTGTTTTCTTGATGGCTATTCAGGATATAATCAGATTGTCATTGCCCCTGAGGATCAAGAGAAAACTACATTCACATGACCATTCGGTACATTTGCCTATCGACGCATGCCATTCGGTCTTTGCAATGCCCCTGCCACTT